>CM053579.1:57082407-57111674 GCA_028646485.1 Cryptoprocta ferox
CCTGACAATAAACTATAGAGTTTAAAAAAAAAAAAAGAAGAGTTTTAGGTTCACAGCAAAATTGAGAAGAAATGCACAGATATTGGGTATATTCCTCCTGCCCCCAAACATGCATAGCCTCCTGCATTATCAACATCCCCTACCAAAGTAGTACATTTATTACAACTGATGAACTTACAAGGACACATCATAATCACCCAACCTCCATAGGTTACATTAGGGTTTACTCTTGGTTATGTATGTTCTATGGTCTTACACAAATGTATAATGACAAGTACCCATTATCATAGTATCATTCAAAATATTTTCATTGCCCAACAAATCCCTTGTACCCTAAATCATAGTTTTTTAAAGGAAATAAAACTGTTTCTTTTTCACCATGACAGAATAAATTACTTTCCTACATCTTAATATCAGATATGTCATTTCCCCTATACTGTAAGCTCCCAATGAGGATAAACCTTACTAGGTTTTTTAAAACTTGTTTAACATTTATTCATTTTTGAGAGAGAGAAAGAGACAGACAGAGACATAGTGCGAGTGGGGAAGGGGCAGAGAAGAGAGGGAGACATAGAATTTGAAGCGTGCTCCAGGCTCCGAGCTGTCAGTACAGAGCCTGACACGGGGCTCGAACCCATGAGCGGTGAGATCATGACCTGAGCCAAAGTCGGACGCCCAACCAACTGGGCCACGCAGGTGCACCGGTAGTTTTAAAATAAATTCTAATGCAATGCCCATTAACATTCTACATTATGAATATTTAATACATAGGTGGTACCTCCACAGATTATTTAAATATTTGATGCTCCATGATTTTTAGAGTGAACACCCTTCTTTGTTACAGAAAGAATGTAAAGAATGAAAATAGATTGCTCCCAAACCTCAAAACTTCTGGCAGCTTTTTGCCACAGAATGCTGTGAAAACAGCTCACTAATTGTGGTGCCAGTTTTCTTCCTCTTCGGTGATCTGAAAATAAAAACCCAAGCTCTAAAAACAAAAATCAAGATCTGTTACATTACATAAAATGTGCTACCTATATTCAGAACCTATAATCTTTAAGTAATGGCTACAAACACAATCACATTCAGACAGGTTTTCAGCATCAATTTTAGATTTACTAGCAAAACTGAGTATATAATACAGAGTTTACTATAATCACAGTAATTCTTCTATCAATTTGTGGTAGTTTTCCAGCCTACTCTCTTTTTAACGTATTTTCCATGTTCCAAATTTGATCATCATCTGGTGCTTTAACGTTATTGTGAATGAACAGACAGCAATGCTGAAAATCGTTAATAAGAACTGTTTATATTATTATGTACTAACAAGATCAAA
This sequence comes from Cryptoprocta ferox, assembly GCA_028646485.1. Taxonomy (NCBI): domain Eukaryota; kingdom Metazoa; phylum Chordata; class Mammalia; order Carnivora; family Eupleridae; genus Cryptoprocta; species Cryptoprocta ferox. Next base: position 57,083,744 of record CM053579.1, read on the forward strand.
TCAAGTTCACAAGAAAGGCCAATTATACCTTAAAGCCTTTGTAAAATACTTTAAGACCACATTTATACATAACCTTTATTACTTTAAATTATAACTCATGTCTGATTGTTTCTGGTCTAGACATTTAAAGGGTTCAAGTACATTAGCACACATTAAGGTAGAGTTTAAACTGCAATAGAATTCTATACCCCCTTCTCTTCTACCCTTTTGGCACTATTGATTTCCACAAAAGGCTTGATAAGAACACTAAGAATCTCAGACGCCTCAGCTCAGTCAGCAGACATAATTTGTTCCTTGGCTTAGATAAATTACTCACAGTGAACGTAAAAAGCTATTGAATATACTACTTAAAATATTACAATACTTTGAGAGTATAAGTTTATAATTAGGTGTCACAACAAAACTGGCTAACTATAATCTTAGGAAAATTAGACATTTTGGATAAACACATTTTCTAGTTATGTGACAGTTAACTTACATTAAACATAAGATTTTTTATTTTATAAAATCTAAATTATTTCACTAGTTCTTAATTTTTCTAAAAATTGTGTTTTATAAATTATGTTTTTTAATGTACATTTTAGTTTTCTGAAGTACAATTTAACATTTGTTTATTCAAGGTCAACACTAACAACTACTGGATTTTACTGTACCATTAATACACCATAGTGGTGCCTTTGGGAATTATTATATAGTACAGATTTTTGTTTTTTAAAAATATTTAAAATTAAAAATCCTTCAAACTGTTTATTAAAATTTGTAGAGTTTTCCCCTTCCCTGTGGTCAGATTATCTGTGTATTTCCCTGTAGACCCTTTCTCACTTTGTAATATGCTGCCATTAAAATCCTAAGGGTTGGAAAACCAGGTAATCAAACTTATCAAAATTGGGTCCAAAAATAATTGGATTGTTAGTGAGGGTCTGCAGGGAACATATTATCAGTAAAATACAGTTCATAGAATCTAAAGTTCAAAAGGTTCTTAGAGATTATATACTCAAAATTTCCTTTTAAAAAGTATCAATGATTTTGTTTTTATAAAAATATGATACATACTTGTAAAAATTCAAGAAATCTGGTAAAATATAAAGAAAGCAGTAAGTCACCTACAATGCCATTACTGAGAATACATCCCAGTATTAACATTTACTGACTGTCATTCCTGTTATATCTCTGTTTATGTGTAGAGTTGGGAGGATGCATTGGGGTGAGAATTTTCTAAGAAAGGTTATACTTATCTGTGTTCTTCAAGGTATAGAGAGTCCTACAGAGAGACAGGTGGTCAGGGAAATGCTGAAATTTGGTTCTACATCTCTTGCTTTAACAAAAACTCTAGTCTATTTTATTTGGGACAGGATTCAAATAAGATTGCATTACAAAAGGACCCTGGAGCTAAAAAGGAAGTAAAAAACAGGAATGTAAAAAAAAATGGGGCTCCTGGGTGGCTCAGCCAGTTAAGCATCCAACTCAATTTTGGCTCAGGTCAGGAACTCACAACTGGAGAGATTGAGCCCTGCGTCAGGCTCTGCGTGGAGTGTGGAGCCTGCTTGGGATTCTCTCTCTCTCTCTCTCTCTCTCTCTCTCTCTCTGCTTCCCCACTCATGCTTTCTCTCTCTCAAAATAAATAAATAAAAACTTAAAAAAAAACAGGAGCGTATTTCACAACCTCTCATTTTAGTTAGGAAAAAAACAAGATACAGAGATGTTATTAACTTGCTAGAAGGCACACAGCTTACTGAAGATCACAGTGAAATCAAGCCTCTAATCTGACCATGTTTCACTACACAGGAGATTTAAGCTCAGAGGTTTGTATGTTTTTGCTGTTTTGCTATTTCTGCTTAGTTTCTCATTCTAGTTTGCCAAACATGTGGAATCTGGATCAATAAGGCATTACAGTAAATGGCTATTAAGGAGAAAAAAAGGAAGTGAGAAAAAGGGATCCTTTGACCTAAGTATTTTGCCACTGTTCTGACATCTATCTAAGAATTACATGCATGTTTACACCTTTCTAAAACCTGCAGAAATCCTACTGACCTATAATTATTTCTTCAATCTTCTCCTTGGCAGGCAGTTCTTCCTTTCTTTGTAAAAGCATGTCAATGTGGAGCAGTAGAGCTTTTCCAATATCTTCTGATGACTTAAAACGTTCACAGATAATCTTCATGAAATCAAACCCAACAAATTCTCTGTTCAATGAGACACAATTTTAAATGTCATGAATAGAATAACTGGTTTTTGATCAATGGGACTATTGACAGCAAAACATGCAAGACAAATCTATATCAGAGCTTAAATACTATAATTAAATTATAAATTAATTTATTTAAAATAATTTAAATAAATTAAATAAGCCTATTTGTTAACAATAAATTATTTACAGGCGCCTAGGCAGCTTAGTCGGTTAAGCCTCTGACTTCAGCTCAGGTCATGATCTCACAGTCCGTGGGTTTGAGCCCTGCATCAGGCTCTGCGCTGACAGCTCAGAGCCTGAAGCCTGCTTTGGATTCTTGTCTCCCTCTCTCTCTGCCCTTCCCCCACTCGCACTCTGTCTCTGTCTCTCTCGCTCTCGCTCTCTCTCAAAAATAAACATTAAAGGGGCACCTGGGTGGCTCAGTCGGTTAAGTGTCCGACTTCTGCTCAGGTCATGATCTCACGGTTTGTGGGTTCAAGCCCTGCGTCAGGCTCTGTGCTGACAGCTCGGGAGCCTGGAGCCTGCTTCGTATTCTGTGTCTCCCCCTTTCTCTGCCCCTTCCCTGCTCGTGCTCTGTCTCTGTCTCTCAATAATAAATAAGTGTTTAAAAAAACAAAAAAACAAACTATTTAATTCAATTTCACTTTAATTTATCCAGTCACAAACATTTTCTTGTCACAAACAACTATAGTTAATCATATCTCTCCTAATATCTAATTTATGCTTTTGCCTCCAGAATTTATGCCAATTTATAAAAATTGGAACATGAGATCCAGTAAAGACACATGAACGGACATTAGAAATTTACTAGTCCCTTGTGATGAGAACTTTTAGGACCTACTCGCTCAGCAACTTCCAAATATACCATATAGTAGTATTAACTACAGTCATATTGTACGTTACATCCCCAGTATTGATTTATCTTATAATTGGAAGTTTGTACATTATGGCCACTTTAGGCCATTATGATATACACTTTTTTTTAATTTTTAACATTTATTTATTTTTGAGAGACAGTGCAAACTGGGGAGGGGCAAAGAGAGAGGGAGACACAGAATCCAAAGCAGACTCCAGGCTCTGAGGTGTTAGCACAGGGGCTCGAACCCAAGAACCATGAAATCATGATCTGAGCTAAAGTCAGACACTTAACTGACTGAGCCACCCAGGTGCCCCTATGATATACACTTTAAACTTACAGTGATGAATGTCAATTATATCTCAATAAAACTTAAAGAGAAAAAAGAAATTTACCAGTTCCCTCTGCCAACAATTTCTTTAAAAAGTTTATTTATGCTGGATTACACAAATAGTACAACAGTACATCCTGATTAATTAAAAATGCAAACAGCTCATGGATTGAAGATGTAATATTGTTAAGATGCCAATACTACCAAAGCAATCTACAGATTTAAATGCAATCCCTACTGAGGCACCTGGGTGGCTCAATCAGTTAAGTGGCCAACTCTTGATTTTGGCTCAAGTCATATTCTCACAGTTCTGATTTCTAGCCCGGCACTGGGCTCTGCGTTGACAGCATAGAGCCTGCTTGGGATTCTCTCCTTCCCTCTCTCTCTGTTCCTCCCCCTGCTCACATGTGCTCTCTATCTCAAAAATAAATAAATAAACATTTTAAAAAAATGTCATCAATCCCTATGAAAATCCCAATCACATTTTTTACACAAGTGGAAAACTCCACCCTAAAATTCATATGGAATCACAAGGGACTCCAAAGAGTCAAAACAAACCTGAAACAGAAAAACAAAGCTGCAAGACTAGCAATTCCTGATTTCAAAATTTACAACAAAGGTAATCAAAACAGTGTGGTACTGGCAGAAAGATACATATATACACCAATGGAACAGAACAGAGTTCAGAAATAAAATGTCACACCTATGCTCAAATGATTTTCAACAAGGTTGCCAGGACCATTCAGTGGAGGAAAGAACAGTCTTTTCAACAAATGATCTTGGGACAATTGGATATCCATATGCAAAAGAATGAAATTGGACATTCATATTATACTATATAGAAAAATGAATTGAAAATGGATCAAGTGACATAAAGAGAATAGATAAAGTATAAAACTCTTAGAAGAAAACATAGGGAGGGGCATCTGGGTGGCTTAGTTAGTTGAGCATCTGACTTGATTTTGGCTCAGGTCATGATGATCTCACTGTTCGTTGGATCCAGCCCCAAAATCAGGCTCTGCACTGATAGCATGGATTGGGATTCTCTCTCTTCCCTCTTCTCTATCTGTCCCTCCTGTGCTTGTGCACGCTCTCTCTCTCTCCCTCTCTCTCAAAATAAATAAACATTTAAAAAAGAAAACATAGGGGGAAATCTTCCTAACACTGGATTTGGTAAGAATTTCTTGGATATGATACCAAAATCACAGGTAACAAAAGTAAAAATAGATAAATTGGACTATATTAAAATTTAAAACTTTTGCGTATCAAAAGATACAACATAGTGAAATAGGCTATCTATGGAACGGGAGAAAAAATTCCCAATCATATCTGATATGGGATTAATACCCAGAATATGTAACGGACTCCTAAAACTCAACAACAAAAAAGCAAACAATCTGATTTTAAAAATGGCAAATAACTTGAATAGACATTTCTCCAAAAACGATATTACAAATGGCAACAATCACATGAAAGATAATCAGTATCATAAACCATTAGGGAAATGCGATTCAAAGCTACAATGAGATGCCACGTTACACCCATTAGGATGGCTGTTATCAAAAAAACAAAAAATAACAAGTGTTGGCAAGGATGTAAAAATTGGAAATCTTGTGCCAATGTTGGTGGGAATATAAAATGATATAGCTATTATGGAAAACAATATAAAGGTTCCTTTAAAAATTAAAAATAGAATTTCCATATGATCTAGTAATTCTACTTTGGGTATAAACCAGAAATAACTGAAAGCAGGGTCACAAAGAAATATTTGTACATCCATGTTCATAGCATTATTCACAATAGCCAAAAGATGGAAGTAACCTAAGCCTCATCAACAGATGAATGGATAAATGAAATGCAGAATACACATACAATGGAATATTATTCAGGCTTTAAAAGGAAGAGAATTCTGATACGTGCTACAAAATAGTTAATTTTGAGAACATTATGCTATGTGAAATACACCAGTCAGAAAAAGACAAATACTAAAAAAATGAAAAACGAAAAAAGAAAAAGACAAATACTGTATAATTTCACTAATATGGGGTACCTCTACTAGTCATTCATAGAGACAGAAAGTAGATTAGTATATGCAAGGGGCTGGGGGAAGGGGGACTCAGGAGTTATTGTTCAGTGGGCCCAGAGGTTCGGTTCTCCAAGATGAAGAGAGCCCTCTGGACACTGGTTGCAAAACAATGTGAATGTACTTAACAATAGTGAACTGGACACTTAAAAATGGTTAAGATGGTAAATTTATGTTATGTGGATTTTACCAAAATTTAAAAAAAATTTAATGAAAAAGTACAAATAGTAAAGACAAAGCTTACATTTCTGTGGACCCCTACCCTGTCCCAGCCCCTTTCTAAGAGGTAGACACTTCTAAGATTAATAAGTATCCTTTTCAGGCTTTTCTTGGTACATTTATATGTCTGTACTTACAGAAACATAGTTTTTACAATATACAAATGACATGTATACTTTGCTTCTTTTTCTCTCAATACCATGCCTTAAAGTTCATCACATATAGACTTACCTTATCCTTTTTAATTCCCACATAGTATTCTATAGTATAGAGGTACCTTACTTTACTTATCTATTCCTCCATTGATGATACTCAGGATGCTATCAATATTTCACTATTACAAGCAATGTTCCAGCAAATATCCTTGTAAACATGTGAGGTACCACATATAAATACCAAGGAATAAAACTGCTGAGTATGAGCACTTTAAGTTTTGGTCCTGTCAATTTGTCCCCCAAAAGAGTGGGTGCTAGAGAAGCTGGCAACCTGGAAATGTCAATCGGTGCATATAAAAATTTAAATTCCCACCAGCATCACCTAATATAATGAAACTTTGGTTTTGGCAAATTTGATACTTAGTCAGTCATTTCAAATCAGAAGACTTTACCTAAGTTCTGCTTGGTTTTTATTTATTTAATTTTTTTTAAGTTCTGCTTGATTTTTAAACTATCACTATCCCTTTTCTCTTAGTAATCTCACACCTAAAATAAGGGGGAAAAATGCTACTCAAACATCAAAAGACAACTATATAGTTATAAATCATGTAAAACATAGATTTATTTTTTATATAGAAATCTATAGGAAAGGAAAACAGAACTCCCAAGTTTGGCCTTTCCGGTCATCAATTCTGGACAAAAATAATTTAAAAACTATTAAAATCATTCTCCTCATGAAAAGCCCAAGTTTTCCTTAAACATCATAAATGAGGAATGTTTAATGACATAAGATACTGTTCGTAGAAAGAGCCTAAGAAGAGTCAGTCATGAAAGTAATGAAAGGTTACAAATATTGAGTATTTCTTCTATGCTAAGTAGTGCCTTAAGCACCTTACAAACACTATCTTATTACGTTTTCAAATTAACACCATAAAGTGTGTTGCATCATACTCATTTTGCAGTTGAGGCTCAGAAAGTCCATAAAATAGACACAAAAGCAGCATTCAGGATTTGCACCTAACTCTGCTTACCCCATAGTTTTTCCCATTTTATTCTGACTTCCTGTGAAAATAATATTCAGGGTCACCGTAACAATGGTGATAGATATGATTCAAAGGAAAATTGTTTAACTCCCCTACTAAATGTTTCCACTAATTTAACTGTAAATCATTTAAATTGATTCCTCTTCCTCCCATGAGAGATCTGTACAAATGCTAAAGATGTGGTCAAAATAAATGCTGACAATTAGGATCTAATAAAGTCATGTGAACTGCTGCCAGGAATATACTACCATCTATATACTCTCCAACTACAGAGTGATGCAGAGAGGGTGGCTCAGACCTTCCACATTTCTTTAAGCCCCTCCACTCACCTAACCAGTGTGCTAAGGGCTTTCACAGCTCAGACCCTAGCAGCAAATCCAGGCACACTGTTGCCTCTATGGATCCACACTTTCAGCAACTTCCCCTTCTCTCTACAGACTCAGCCCCTATCCATAGGCTTCGCCTCTTAGTGTGAGCTCTTAGGAATCTGTTACCTGGGCATGATATCCTCTCTACCTTTCCCTGGAGCCCTTATTCCTTCAGGGGTCTGAAGGAGAAGAACAGGCTCCTCAACAACCCCTCCTGAAAGCCAATGGCCCATTACTTTCTTTGTTTTTTTCAGGCTATGTGAATAAACTATCAGCTGTAAAGGAAAATGAGTATTTTACCAAAATATAATTGAAAGAAGAAACAATTGTTAGGGGAAAAGATATAGTGAAGGAGAAAAAACTAGAATGTATTATTATGTTAGAATAAAAAAACTGAAAAACAAGATTTTGAGGCTGAAAAACTAGAGAAGCAAATTCAGGTAATGGAATAAAAATGTAGATAAATACATATATAGAATCTTAAAACAGGCATATTAAAAGGACGTAGAAATGCTACTTTGCAGAAATTACAGCCTTAGGGGTATATACCCATCAGTTTTACGTTTGTTTGGTAAGAATATATATATCAGTAAATTACACAGTGCAGAAAAGAGTACCCATAACAAGGCTGAGACTGCCTATTCTTCGAAAGCCCTGCTTGCACAAAAGAAATAACAGGTGTTAGCGAGGATGTGGAGAAAGGGGAACCCTCTTGCACTGTTGGTGGGCATGCGAAGTGGTGCAGCCACTCTGGAGAAGAGTATGGAGGTTCCTCAATAAGTTAAAAATGGAACTACCCTATGATCCAGCAATTGCACTACTAGGTATTTACCCAAAGAGTACAACAATGCAAATTCAAAGGGATACACACACCCCAATGTTTACAGCAGCATTATCTACAATAGCCAAATTATGGAAACAGCCCAAGTGTTCACTGACTGATGAATGGATAAAGAAGAGGTGGTATATAAATACAATGGAATATCACTCAGTCATAAAAAGAATGAAATCTTGCCATTTGCAACTATGTGGATGGAGCTAGAGTGTATTACGCTAAGCGAAATAAGTCAGTCAGAGAAAGACGAATACCATACGATTTCACTTACATGTGGAGTTTAGGAAACAAACCCAATGAGCATAGGGAAGAAAGGGAGAAGCAAAACCAAGAAGCAGACTCCTAACTATAGAGAATAAACTGATGGTTACCAGAAGGGAGATGGGTAGGGAGATGGGTGAAATAGGTGATGGGAATTAAGGAGCGCACTTCTGATGAGCACCAGGTGTTGTACCTAAGTATTGAAACACTAAATTATACACCCAAAACCAATATTACACTGTATGTTACCTAACTGGAATTTAAATAAAAACTTTAAAAAAAGAAAGAAAGAAAGGCCTCCTGGCAAAGTTGGTCCTTGGCTGACATCCGGCCACTTGGCTGGTAAACAGTTGCCAACATTGATATAAAACTTTCTCTTAATAATAAGGGTAACTCACTATGCCTATACTGTGCAAACAAAATGGTTTATACTGAACATCTACTTCCCTTCTGGGTGTATGGAATCTTGGTATGTAATAGGGAAGGGTACTTTAAAGCCTTAGGGACTTAGTCTCTAATGAGCTCCCTGATAACGGTTCACACATGTTGTCATACTCATTGCTAGAGGAATTAAGCATGTCCTGTGCAACTCTAGTGGGAAGGAACTCTTGGAAGCCTGTTCCCAGTATCCTTCAGACTTTGGTCCTAGTGCCTTTTAGCTTTACTTTTCCTGATTTTGCTTTGTAGCTTTTCATTGTAAGAAAGCTTTTGTCAATGGGGGCACCTGGGTGGCTCAGTCAACTGAGCTTCCAACTTCAGCTTAGGTCATGATCTCGTGGTTCGTGGGTTCAAGCCCCACCTCTGGCTCTGAGCTGATAGCTCAGAGCCTGCAGCCTGCTTCAGATTCTGTGTCTCCCTCTCTTTCTGCTCCTGCCCCATTCACACTCTGTTTCTGTCTCTCAAATATAAATAAATGTTAAAAAATATTCCTAAGAAAAAGAAAGCTTTGCCATGATTATTACTAACAAAAAAGATATAAACCTATACAAATAGACACACACACACACACACACACACACACACAGCTTCAAAGCACAAGAAGCAAAGCCTGATAGAACTAGAAGAAGAAATAAACAAGTCCACAATTAGAGTTGGAGACTTCAACACTCCCTTTCAAAATTTCACAGAACTAGACAAAACCCAGCTAAGATACATACTCATCAACGAACAGGATCTGACATTTACAGTAGACTTCATCAAACAGTAGCAGAATACACAATCTTTCCAAGTGTCCACAGAATATATACTGAAACAGACCATATTCTGGACCATAAAACAAATACCTTAAGAAGCTTAAGTAAAAACACACAGTATGTTCTCTGGTAACACAGATCAGATAGAAATCAATACCAGAAAGACAGCCAAGTTGAACTGAAAACAATATACCAAAATTTGTGGGGTGCAGATATAGCAGCACTGAGAGGGAAGTTTTTTTTATCCTTAAAGGCAGGCTTACATTAGAAAAGAAAAAAAGTCTCAAATCAGTAAGCTAAGCTATCACTGTGAAGAAACCAGAAAAGGAAGAACAAAATAAACCTTAAGTAAGCAGAAATAAGCAAATAATAAACATAAGAGCAGAAATCAATAAAATAAAAACAAAAAAAAAAACAGAAAAAAAATCAATAGATCTAAAGCCTAAAGTTGGTTCTTCAAAAAATATATATAACAAAAAAAGACATACAGATGGTCAAAAGATACATGAAAATATGCTTAACATCACTCATCATCAGGGAAATAAATGCAAATCAAAACCACAATGAGATATCAGTTTATACCTGTCAAATGGCTAAAATAAAAAGATAAAAGTGTTAATGAGGATGTGCAGGGGAAAAAAAACCCTCGTGCACTGTTGGTGGGAATGCAAACTGGTCTGGCCACTGTGGAAAACAGTATCGAGATTCCTCAAAACTTAAAATAGAAGTACCATATGAGTCCAATATGGGTATTTACTCACAGAAAACAAAAACAATTCAAGAAGATGTACCCCTATGTTTATCGCAGCATATTTTACAATAGCCAAGTTACGGAAGCATCCTAAGTGTCCATCAACAGATGAATGGATTAAGAATATGTGGCATACAGGGGCACCTGGGTGGCTAAGTCGGTTAAGTGTCAAACTTTGGCACAGGTCATGATCTCACAGTTTGTGGGTTCGAGCCCCACATTGGGCTCTCTGAGGTCAGTGTGAAGCCTGCTTGGGATCCTCTGCCCCTCCCCTGCATGTATTCTCTCTCTCAAAAGATAAATAAATATTAAAAAAATAAAAACTCCTGAAAAAGATGTTTCAGGCCAAATGTTTCACTGAAGAATTCTACCAAATATCTAAAAAAGAATTAACATCAATTCTATACAATATCTTCCAGACATAGTAGAGGAGCAAACACTTTCCAATTCATTTTATCAAGACAATCTTACCCTGATAACAGAGTCAGACAAAGGCAGTACAAAATCAGAAACTATAGACTAATTTCCCTCATGAATACAGAAGCAAAGATCCTTAACGAATATTAATAAATAGATGTTACAAAGTAACACCAAGAGGGGTTTATTTCAGGAATGTAAGGCTGAATTAGTATTTGAAAAATAATCATTTCAATTCACCATATTAACACAGCAAAGAAGAAAGATCACATGATCATATCAACTTATGCATAAACAGGATTTGACAAAACTTAATACCAATACATGATTTAAAAAAAAAACTATCATCTCAAAAAGCTAAGAATAAAGGGCCACTTCCTCAACTTGATAAAGAACATCTGCAATAAATCTACAGGCTCTCCTTATACTGAAAACACACCAAACAACAGCAGAATATACCTTATTCTCAAGTACACACTGAACATTTGCCAAAATAGATTATATTCTGGGTTATAACACAAGCCTCAGTATATGCGAAAAACTCAAATCATACAAAGCATATTCTCTGGACACATGGAATTAAATTAGAAATCAATAACAGAAAGATCTTTAGGAAAATGCTCAGATATTTGGAAACTAACACACTTCTAAATAGCCCATGGGCTAAATAAGAAAATCAAAAGGCAAATTTGACTGTTATTTTGAACTGAATGAAGATGAAGAAACAACATTTAAAATTTGTGGGATGTTGCTAAAAGGTGATACTTCATGTAAAATTAATAGCAGTAAATTCTTACCAAAAAGAGAGAAAGGTCTCAAATCAATCATAGCATCTTTTATCTTAAAGAATTCTAAGAACAAGAGTAAATATAACCCAAAGTAAGCACAGTAAAGCAATAAAGTAAGCACAGGAAAGCAATAATAAACTTCAAAGCAGATATCAATGAAATGAATAGCTGTTTCCTTGGGAAGATCAATAAAATCGAAAAATCTCTAGCCAGACTAGTCTAATCAAAAAAAAAAAATGAGAGAAGATACAAATGACCAATATCAAGAACAAGAGAGCTGACATCACTATAGACTTTTACAAATGTTAAAAAAGGTTAACAAGGGAATATTATAAAGAACTTTCTGCCAATATATTTGACATCTTCAATGAAACAAATTCCTTGAAAGACTCAAATTACAAAATCTCACTCAAGAAGTAATCAGTAACATGAATAACACTATATCTATTAAAGAAATTGAGTATGTAGTAAAAAACTGTGCCACCAAAGAAACTTCCAGGCCCAAAAATTTCACTATTTAATTCTACCAAATCTTCAAGGAAGAAATAATATCAATTTATTTCAGAAAATTGAAAAGGAGATTGTAATTCTCAACTTATTCTATGAGGCCAGCATTAACCCTGATACAAAAACCAGATGCAGAAATTATTAAAAAAAAATAAAACTACTAATCAATATCTGTCAACATATATGCAAAAATTCTAAACAAAATTTTGCCTAATCAAATTCAACAATATATAGTGCTCGCTTTGGCAGCACATATACAAATTCAACAATATGTAAAAAGTATAATACACCATAACAAAGTGGGGTTTATTCCAAGAATGCACAGACATACAAACATTAAGTCAAATGTATCATAGACTTAAATGTAAAACCTAAAGCCAAAAACACTTCTGACAGAAAACATAAGAGAAATTATTTGTGACCTGGGTTAGTCAAAGATTTCTGATAGGACACCAAAGCCTCCATACGAGAGAAAATTGATAAACTAGACTTCATCAAATTAAAAACTTCTGTTCTTCAAAAAAGTCTATTAAGAGAATGCAAATCCAAACCACAGACAAGCAGAAAATACTTGGAAATCATATATCTAATAAGAGATCAGTTACAGAATAAAGAACTCTAACTCAATATTAAGAAAACAACCCAAATTTGTACATGGGCAAAATATCTGAACAGACACTTCACAAAAAATGGGTGCACAGATGACAATCATATGAAAAGATGCTCACATTATTAGTTATTACAAAAATGCAAATCAAGCCACGATGAGATGTCATTCTGTACTTACTGAAATTAAAAAGGCTGAACATTCTAAGTGTGGGCTAGGATGTGGAGGAACTGGCACTTTTCATACATGGTGGGAATGTAAATTGCTACAACTACTTTTGAAAAGAGCCTACAAGTTTCATAAAAAGTTAAATATATACCTACCATCCAATCCAGCCATTTCACTTCTAGGTATTTACTAAAAAAAAGCATATGTCCATACAAAAACATGTGTGTGAATATTCATAGCAAATTTCTTTGTAACAGACCTGAACTGAAAATAACCAAAATGTTTTTCATCAACAAATGAATAAACAAATTGCTATATATCCATACAACAGACTCATCAAGAGAAAGGAATTAACTATTGATAGACATAACAACATGGATGGATCTCAGGTAATTATGGTGACTTAAAGAAGCCAGACTAAAAGGAATAAATACTCTGATTCCTTTTATACAAAATTCTGGAGAATACAAACTAATCTCCAGTGACATAAGTTATCGATAAATGATCAATGGTTGCCTGGTAAAGAGGAGGTGACAGGAGGACGAGGCATTATAAAAGGTCACAAGGAACCATTTGGGGGTGATAACTATGTTCATTATCCTGATTGTAATGATAGTTCATATATACACACACATAAACATATATATTCATCCTATACTACGTGTATATATAAATGTCTGTACATGAATGTATGGTACATATCATTTATATGTGTCAATATTTATTGAATTGTGCACTTATTTTAATTATATACAGTGAATTGTATGTCAATTACACTTCAATAAAGCTGTTATTTAAAAAATAAGAAAATAAAGGATATTCGGCATTACTTTGCATAATTGCTAGAGGTGGATGGGAAGGCCAGCTAGAACTGTCATTATGAACACACTGCCATCTTGCACAGAGAGCTCTGGAGATTTCTCTAAAAATACTGTTACAGGAGCGCGTGGATGGCTCAGTCGGTAGACTGTCCGACTTCTGCTCAGGTCATGATCTCACAATTCATGGGTTCAGCCCCATGTCAGGCTCTGTGCTGGCAGCTCGGAGCCTGTAGCCTGCTTCAAATTCTGTGTCTCCCCCTCTCTCTGCCCCCCCCACTCGCACTTTGTCTCTCTCTCAAAATAAACAAACATTAAAAAATCAAAAAATTAAAATTAAAATAAAAAAATAAAAATACTGTTACAATTTCTAAGGAATGTTCTAAGTACTTATTTACAGGTAATATCAGAATCTCTGCTCCCTGGAGTTAATTTCACAAAAAACAAAGGCTATATAAACCAAATATAATGAACTGTGAGAATTGCTATGTGTTAGAAATACAGGGTATATAACTGATTCCTTAAAGTATTAGGAACTATAGATTGTTATGTTATTGTTAGTAGGTATACTAACTATCAGTTATGACCGATCCTCTGGCTTAATAGTAACAATAATCTTCCATTTAAGGGTATAAATAATTTACACATAGTAAGTAAACTTTTCATTGAACACTGATTTTAGGCTACACCTGAAAAGGCTGGTTGTGGCTGCAATTATTTGCTTTACAGTTGAAAAAACCCACTTAGCAACCCACTTAGCAATCTAGTTGATCTGGCATTACAGTGTCCCCCAAACCTGTAGCTTTGCCATATGTAACCTTTAAAGATATGTATCCAGTAAAGTATTTTTTTATCTGTGTTATGTGACCAACCTATTTATGATTTTTAGGCTTTAGCTCACAGATCAGCAGCTAAATGAAAATCCTGCAATCACAATTTAGAATTAGAAGGAACCTTAACGTTTATTTATTCCAACCTCCTCTACCCCCTCATTTACAGAAGCACTGGAGGCTTTGGTTTTGTATTGCTGCTGTAAAATATTACGACAACTTTAGCAGCTTAAAACACCCATTTATTATTTCACAATTCAGGCTCACCTGGGAATTGTGCTTATTAGGGTCTCACAAGGCCAAGTCAAGGTATTGGCTGGCCTGGGCTCTTATCTGGGAGTTCTAGAGGAGAATCTCCTTCTAGGCTTTTTCCGGAATTGGCAAAAAATCAGTTCTGTAAGGTTGTGGGAACTGAGTTTCATTTTCTTACTGGGCTTCAACTGGGATTTGTTCTCAGCTCCTCGAGGCCACTTGAATTCCTTTTGAACACTGTGCTTTGAATGTATCTGACTTCACCTTCTGCATACCTCTTCTGCTTTTAAGGGCTCATGTTATTATACTGGGCACAACCAGATAATCCAGGATTATCTTCCTATCTTATATTCAACCGATTAATAGCTTTATATGCATAATCCCTTTTGCCTTGTAAGGTAACATATTAACAATCCCAAGAATTAGGATATGGATGGGCCTTAAAGGCCATTATTCTGCTTTTCAAAGGTCCTGAGAAGCTAAATGATGCATCTGAAGTCATTGAGTTAGTAGCAGGGACTCATTCCAATACACCACACGTTGCCTCTTGCCGACATATACTCACTGCTCATGCTAAATAGCATTTTAGTAATCATCACTTCAATGCCTGTAAATGGGCTCAGTGTTACTGTAAATGTCCTTACGCACAACTCGCAAGTGATGCTCGTAAAATTGCCTAACAAGCTAAATGTAGCATCTCAATCATGTCCAATACTACTAGCCTTATATAAAATGGTAAACATGAATTCTATTCTGGAGACACATGGCTCAACTTGAAATTATAAAATGTTAGTTCCAATAATTCTTCAAAACTAATAATAGCCAAAATCTATTGAATGCTTACTATGTCCCATGAATATTACATGCATTATTGTACTTAATCCTCAGACATATAGGTATGTTCCTTCTATACACAATTTGTTCAGGGTTTTTTATCATGAAAGGATGTTGTAATTTTTCAAAAACTTTTTCTGCATCTCCAGGGAAAATCATGATTTTTTAAATTTAAGTGCAGTTGAGATACAATATTGTATTAGTTTCAGATGTACAACATTTATATACATTACAAAGTGATCACCATGCTAAATCTAGCTACCATGTGTCACTATATAACATACTACATATCACTAACTATATTCCCTATGCTTAATATTGTATCCCTGAGTCTTATTTATTTTATAACTAGGAGATTGTATATTTCAATCCCCTTCACCTATTTTCCCCTTTCCTCACATAAAAATCATGATTTTTATCTTTCATTCTATTAGTGTACTGTATCACATTTACTGCTTTGCATATGTTGAACCATCCTTGCATCCCAGGGACAAATCCCACTTGCTCATGCTGTTTAGCCATTTTTTTTAAATGTTTTTATTTATTTTTGAGAGAGAGCATGAGTGGGGGAGGTACAGGGAGAGAGGGAGACACACAATCGAAAGCAGGTGCCGGGCTCTGAGCTGTCAGCACAGAGCCCGACGCAGGGCTTGAACTCACAGACTGTGAGATCATGACCTGAGCCAAAGTCGGTCGCTTAACCGACTAAGCCACCCAGGTGCCCCTGTTTAGCCATTTTAATGTGTGTTGATTTAGGTTTGCTAATATTTTATTGAGAATGTTTCCATCTATATTAAGACTACAGGTCTATAGTTTTCTTGTATCTGGCTTTGTTACCAGGGTAATGCTGGCCTAGTAAGATGAGTTTCAAAGTGTTCCTTCCTCTTCATTTTTTTGGAAGAGTTTGAGAAGGACTGGTATTAATTTTTCTTTGAGTGTATGGTAAAATTCACCAGTCAAGCATTCTGATCATTGGCATTTCTGTGCTGGGAGTTTTTTCATTACTGATGAATCTTACTCATTATTATTCTGTTCAGATTTTCTATTTCTTCCTGATTCAGTCCTGGTAGTTTGTATGTTTCTAAGATTTTATCCATTTCTTCTAGGCTATCCAATTTTTTGACATATAATTGTTCATAATATTCTCTTATACTACTTTATATTTGTTTGGTGTAATGTCTCCTTTTTAATTTCTGATTTTGAGTCTTCTCTCCTTTTTTCTTAGTCTAGTTAAAGTTGCATCAATTTTATCTTTTTTTTAAAAAACCACTGCTTCATTTCATTATCTTTTCTATAGTTTTTCTGGTCTCTAATTCATTTATTCCTTCTCTAATCTTTGTTATTTCCTTTCTTCTTCCAACTTTTAGCTTAGTTTGCCTTTCTTTTTCTAGTTCCTTGAACTATAAAGTTAGATTGTTTATTTGAGATCTATTTTCTTAATATGTGCATGTATTGCTATCAACTTCCCTCTCAGAACTGCTCTTGCAGCATCCCATAGATTTGGGGGTGGTGTTTCCATTTTTGTTTTGAGATATTTTTTGTTCCTCTTTTGACTTCTTCTCTGACCCACTGGTTGTTTCAGAGTGTGTTAATTTAACACTCCCGTTGAACATTTGTAGATTTTCCTGCTTTCCTCTCGTTGCAGACTTCTAATTTCATGACATTGTGGATGTAAAAGATAATTGGTATGATTTCAATCTTCTTAAATTTGTTAAAACTTGTTTTGTGATATTATCTATCCTGGAGAATATTCCATACGCACTTGAGAAGAATGTATACTCTGCTGGTGTTGGATGGAATGTTCTTCTATAAATGTTTATTGGGTCCATTTGGTCTAACATATGGTTCAAGTCCAAAGATTCCTTACAGTTTTCTGTCTGGATTGCTGAAAGTGGGGTACTGAAGTCCGCAATTATTATTTTTCAAGTCTTTCATTTCCATTGCTTCCCTTCCATTTTCTATACTGGAAGCTCTGAGAACAAGATTCCTTATTTGTATAGTTTACGGCAAGAACCTTTTTAAAAAGTTCATGGCTTTACTGTGTAAATGTTAAAAAAAAAAAAAGGTAGGTCCTAAAGAGAGTGTGGGACTGGCAAATTAGTTACTAACATAGTTGAAAAAAAAAGCAAATACAGCAAGAGAGTACAATATCTCAAAACAATGTAATTGTAATGCCAAATATGTAGGCAAAAATAATTTTAGAAGTCATTTACTTACTAGGCCCTCTTTGGTGATACCAAAATATTCTGTGATTGTATGTGTTTCATAATTATGAGCTATTCTTCCCCATCAGGGAGTGATCTCCTTGAGACCGGACTATATATTATTTAATTTCTGTATCTTTAATGCCCAGCAACAAAATAACTAGTATATTATAAGAACTCAGATGGGAAAAACTGAATTCCTACTACTATCAAGTTCTTATCACTTCATATGTGAGCTACCTGCAATGATTCTGAATTGATTTTCCTACCTCTAATGTCACCCCACTCAACTTCTTGCATATGTTTCCATTACCATGTCACTACCTTCTTTGAAAACCTCCAGTGGGTCCTCATTTGCCTACAGCATGAAGTCCTTTAACTTGATTTTCAAGGATTTTCACAAATGACTCCAATGTACCTAACTCTATATCTCATGATACCTTTTATATAAAATGTATGCTACAGCCTCTCTGATCCATTAATCATCATATTCTGAACAGATGATGTCCTATCTACTTGCTATAAATGTCCTTACTCCTCCTATCTACTTTATTAAATTCTCTCCCATATTCAAAGCCAGCTGAGGTCTCACGTTCAAAGAACCCGTTTTGATGTTCCCAGTCCATAATGATCTATGCCTCTTTTGAATTCCTATACTAATTTGGCAGTTATCCCCATTTTCTATGTGCTATCTTATATTGTTATCTTTACACATACATTCTTTCCAATAAGGCTTGTAAGTTCCCTAAAAGAAGTGTGTATGCCTTCCATATGCTGCTCTTTACATAAAAGATGCTAAATTGGACTAAATTAATGTCTCTAAACCTGCCTTGTGCTCACATTTTTGCTCACTCTAATCTTACTGCCAGGAATTCCTACTCATTTACCTATGCAAATCTTATATATTTCTCTAAGTCCCTCTCTCCTCCACTTAACATTCTCTGATCAGTAGAGCCCACAGTGATCTTTTGTTCCCTCTTCTAAATTCATATAGGATTTATCACCTATACCATGCATTCTCATATTCTGCATTTTATTGTCAGTTGACTGATCATATCTATGCTTAGCTTGCTGTAGCAGACTGTAAATTCATTAGAGGAATGTCTGTTTCTTTCTTTTTAATTTCTTTAAATGTTTATTTATTTTTGAGAGAGAGAGAGAGAGAGAGAGAGAGCGAGAGCGAGAGCGAGAGAGAACGCGTGAGCAGGGGAGGGGCAGAGAAAGAGGGAGACAGAATTGAAACAGGCTACAGGCTCCGAGCGATCAGCACAGAGCCTGATGCAGGGCTCAAACTCACAAACTGTGACAGCGTGACCTGAGCCAAAGCCAGATGCTTCACCAACTGAGCCACCCAGGCGCCCCAAGGAATGTCTTTTTCTTATGTTTCTTTTAATCTCCAACCAGACCCCAAACAACATCTTGCATCAGGCAAAATTTTTATTGATAAAATGAACTTAAATGTATCCAATGTGCTAAAGAAAATCTAACTCTTGTCTCCAAGAAGCAATAAACCTTAAAAATCCCTTAAATGCCTCTTCCCGTCTCAAGTACCCTAAAACCAACCCCACAGGGGGAAGAAAACACATAAACCAACTATCCCAACCACATACAGTGAAGATGCAAGAACTGAGTATATATTCTGTATCACCTTCCTTTCCTATAGACTGGAACTATTTTTTCTAAGAATAAACTCATTAAAATTTTTTATTAAAATAAACAATTCTAATGGATACCCTACAAAGTACGTTGTATGGCTACCTGACCTGAAATGGGAGAGGAGATGAAAGATCTATGGTGATAATTCTTACCAACAGAGAGCTTTGACAGTGACTGTTAGATGAGAATATCCATGCAAACATGATTAAATTAAATCCCAAGAGCCAGGGATGTTTGCTTTTACTTCCTAGTGTCTGGAGATAGCCTTTTAGATCTATCCTAGGAAGGAATCAGTGTTGAGAGCATTAGGTCTTCAATATTATATCTGTCTCTTTCTCCAGATTTTCAGCATATTATCTCACTCATCTCAGCATGCCATTTGTGCAACCCATTCAATTACTTGTTATTATACTATCAGAAGAGTAAATTTCATTTAAACCTATGATTTAAAAAATATACTGCATCCCTAAATATGACTTTATTATATCTTAGAGCCAAAAATTCTTTGGAGGTAGGTCATTTTTATTTTTTACTGTTAAGTCTATGGAAAAATAATATTTACTGTATTAAATTTTCTCCAAACAAAACTTTTCTGGAATTCATTCACTGTGTAGAATTGAGAGAGCTATAAAAATTGTATTGTAATATTCAACAGTGAGTTCAAAAACTATTGATACAACACCAGGTCTTCTATAACAGGAAGGTGGAGAACAAACTAGTTAATCTGCAAAGCTTTTTGTTCTTTCTTTTTACTTGATGAGCCTAAACAAACTGCTTTCCCTATATCTAATTCTGACTTCCAAAAATTCTGATCTTGACTTCAGAAGCCTGATTTTGCTTTTCTCTATTCTTCTTTTTTAAAAGTTTATTTATTTATTTTGGAAGAGACAGCGACAGCATAAGTTGGGACGGGCAGAATTAGAGGGAGACAGAGAATCCCAAGCAGGCTCTGCACTCTCAATACAGAGCCCTATACAGGGCTCAAACCCACAGAAACCGTTGAGATCATGACCTGAGCCGAAACCAACAGTCAGACACTTAACCAGTTGAGCCACCTAGAGTCCCTGCTTTTCTCTGTTCTTGATTTTAGTTTGGCAGTGTCAATCCGATCTCCTATAATCTTGTTCATATTTTTTTCTGTTGCACTGACTTTTCTAGATCACTTTATCTCAAGGTTTCTGACTCTATCTTGGAAGTCTCATTCCAAATAAAAAAATCTCTTAATTTGATTATGTGATTTAGTATTCTTGTCACTGGAATGAACAGTAACTGATTAACCCTACCTAAACAGTACAAAAGGAAGTGTCTGAGCCTTCTCACCAATAACAAGATAAAGTGATCTGTGCTAATACAGACAAGGGGTTGAAGGAAAGAAAAAATTAAATACAGATTATTTGTTAGAATAATAAGACTGGATATGATATTTTTTCTTTTAATGCTTTTATTATAATTATGGTATGTTTACACAGTAAAAAATATATTAGATAAAAATTTTGAAAGAAAGGAATTAAAACTCAAGGTGAGAAGTCAGTAATAGAAACTTAGCTGTTGTAAAAGGTTCAGGATTCCTAGGCTTATAAATAAGACTTATGAGTTACAGAAGTCTTTAATAAAACTGAAGGGGTGATGAAGACTAGAGAAGGAAAACTTTGATTTTGTTTTCCAAAGAGAGCAGTAGAAGGGTACCTATGTGGCTCAGTCAGTTAAGCGTCCAATTCTGGATTTCAGTTAAGGTCATGATCTCAGGGTCACTAGACAGAGCCCAGCGTTGAGTTCCACTCTGAGCACGGAGCCTGCATTAAGATATTCTCCCTCTCTCTCTCTCTCTCCCTCTCCCTCTCTCTCTCTCTCTCTCTCACTCTCTCTCCCCCTCCCTCCCTCCCTCCACCTGCCCCCTCTAAAATAAATGAATGAATGAATGAATGCAGTAGATTCCCAAGTGGCTACTCAAAGTGTGGTCCACAGACCAACACTATCAGCATCACATGGAAAGCTTATTAGAAATGCAGATCTCAAGCCTCATTCCAGACCTACTGAATTAGAATCCCTATTTTAACAAGATCATGAGCTAATCATATACACATTAAAGTCTGAGAAACATTAACATAAAACATCAAGGATTTGTTCAGAAAAAGGCATGCAAATTAATCTTTATCTTTTGACAAGTTTACTTAAACGATAAAGTCAGAGAGTAAACAGACATAACCTAACAACTTCAGGAAAACGACTCATAATAACAGAATATCAAGCCATCTAACTGCTTTTCAAGAATGTAAAGCGTATGATCTTCCCTTATTATAGCACCACATATTACCAAGATTTCGTAAGTGGATAGCCTAGAATTGTCTGCACTCTGACTTCTAATGAAGTTGGACTGTAAGAAGTGAAATTAAAAAAAAAAAGATCACTTAAAAGACATGGTATTTCCATCCATTCATCAATGTATTCAATATTTTATCTGTGGGGCACACCTGGGTGGCTCAGTCAGTTAGGCGTCCGACTTCGGCCCAGGTCATGATCTCGTGGTTCATGAGTTCAAGCCCCGCATCAGGCTCTGTGCTCATAGCTCAGGGCCTGCTTTAGATTCTGTCTCCCTCTCTCTCTGCCCCATCTCCACTCACGCTCTCTCTCTCTCTCTCTCTCTCTCTTAAAAAAAAATTTAAAAAAATTTTTTTTAATTTTATCCTTGCATGAAGGTAGATCATCAGAAGCTGAGGATTGTACTACATTAGCTTATGGTACATGGCAGAACTGCATTCACTTTTGAACAGTTAATGTTCTGCACAATTAGCTTTAATTGCTACAACAAATTTCTATACACAAAATATATTTATGATTTTGCTATAAAATTATCATTGTCCGATATATAATGCAACTTCCTATACTGTCTACAGATGTCAAGTATGTAACATAAATGAGTGAAACAGACTATAAGAAAAAGCAATTGCCAGACACATAATGAAACTTTAGTTTTAACTAAACAATGGTATAAGTGTGTTAACATAGTACAAACAGGTAAGAAAACAGAAGCTATACTTTAACTTTGAAATTAAAGAAATTTAAAAATGAAAATACTTAATTTATCAATTTTTTCTTTTGAAATTGATTTCTCTGTTGATTGGGAAATAGAAACCTGAAATTCTTTCTTCCTTCTCTTTTATACCAATATGTCAATATTCACAGCGGCTGATAGGGAAAAAGTAGGTGCCTACATGAAAATCTGGGTACTGTTATCAAGAGGAAAGTGGAATGAACGACTGACAGCTGATCAAAAGCAATTAATGTCCACTACATCTGATATGCCAAAGTTGTCTAACTAGAATTCAACACCACGCTACACTACAGTTCAATTTGTAGTTCTTCATTCACATTAGTATTAATTGAGAAAGTCAAAATAAGTAATGTTTTTCATTACCATGATGTTGGAAATGAGAAAACATTTTAAGAATTCAATCTTTGAATATGTAGTTAAGGCAATCATTTCTTATCTCTGGAAGCCAATTTCAGCATAGAAAAGTGAGTCAGACTATTCTTTGCCAAATGAGTTTCCCAAAGAAATTACTTCACTAAGAACATATGAATTACAATTTACGTTTGTGTAATTACTTATGAATGCATTTGCAGAGAGAGATTCAGAGGGTTTATATGGGTTGTCATATTCACCAAAGAGGTCAAGTCTTTGAGTGGAGGCAGAGATTTTTTCCCATGGATGACATGAACAAGTTGAATTCTTTCAACAGTTCCAAAAATATCATTAGTACCTTGTCATGAATGCTGTGCTGCATCACACAGATCTCCCCTTCAGGACTGAAGTATTTATTTCCAGGTCACTCTTTACGAATTACCCTGAAGAGAACCACCTTACCCAAGATTATGCCCTCTTTCCAGGGCAGCTGGCATCCAAGACTACTCAACACTGGCCTATAAGACACAGGCATCTTATTCTAACTGAAAACAATTCTGAAGGGCCATCTCAGCTTCAGAGTTCCCCATGGGATGACCTGAAGCCTTCTGACTTTACATTAGCCCAATTTCTCCCCTTACCAAGTCCAGTCTCCTTTTCTTCCCCTCATAGGTATTGATCCTAACAGCCCTCCTTAATAAGCTATATGCACACTAACCACCATAGTAAAATCTGCTTCTAGGGCAACCTGACCTTTGACAAGCACCTCATCCAATTAGCCCCCTAACCTCTAAGAAATATAAATGCAACTGCTACAGTATTATGCATCAAATTTACCCAACAGAGCAATAAGAATATTCATCCTATAACCAGATGGAAGAATATCCATCATGCAACGCAGAAATAAATCCCACTTGATCTTGGTGAATAATTATTTTAATGCATTGTTGGATTCGATTTGCTAGTATCTTGTTGAGAATTTTTGCATCCATGTTCATCAGGGGGTTGGCCTGTAATTCTCCTTTTTATTGGGGTCTTTGGTTTTTGAAATCAAGGTAATGCTGGCCTCATAGAATGAGTTTGGAAGTTTTCCTTCCACTTCTATTTTTTGGAACAGTTTAAGAAGAATAGGTATTAACTCTTCTTTAAATGTCTGGTAGAATTTCCCCTGGGAACCCATCTGGCCCTGGACGTTTTTTGTTGGGAGATTTTTGATTACTGAATCAATTTCTTTGCTGGTTATGGGTATGTTACAATTTTCTATTTCTTCTTGTTTCAGTCTTGGTAGTTTGTATGTTTCTAGGCATTTGCCCATTTCTTACACATTGCCAAGTTTGTTGACATATAATTTTTCATAATATTCTCTTATAATTGTACTTTGACACAGGAACATTTTGTACATTAAACACACAGGAATCTTTTACTTCCATCATAAAGAAGTTTGTTCGTTCTCATTTTCTTTAAATGCCCTTTCACGCTAGCTCACATTCTCTCATTTTTGAAAGGGATGTGGGTGCCATAAACATTTAATTTCCTCTTATATTTGCTATAAGAATAATAACACAAAAAAAGGTAAGTGACAACTTGACACACAGGTTAAGGTAGAAAATAAAGAAGTGTAGGGACTATGTCAAACTGGAGAATACATGCCCCATGTCTAAAGGTAACAATGGCCACTTATCCCCCAATGATTATTGCTTAGTGGGAATACTAACCAAGTGTTTCCAGATTTTTCAATTTTTTTTCAAAAGAAGTCAGAAACCCTAATTTTCATGTGAAATTGTTAAATGTTGGCAATTAATTCATCCCTATGCAACACACCTCTGACCACACCCACCCAGCTCATGGTCCACTGATTTACAAACTCTTTCCTATGTGATAAATTCCTTTAGAATGTAGAGTTGGGAAGAAGTGTTTGTCAGTCTTAAAGATAATATTCTGGGAATGACAGACCAAAGAAGTCTATAAGGAACAAAGAATAAAATAACAAAGAAAGTCCCTCCTTATAAGTAATTTCTTTAAATGTAAACAGATTAAACTCCAATCACAAGGGAGAAGTTGGAAGAATGGATAAATAGAATCCAGCTACATACTATCTAGAAGAGACTCACTTTAGATCCAAAGATACAAACAGGTAGAAAGTGAAATGAGGGGTGCCTGGGTGGCTCAGTCAATTGAGCATCCGGCTTCGGCTCAGGTCATGATCTCGCAGTTCGTGGGTTCGAGCCCCACGTCGGGCTCTGTGCTGACAGCTAGCTCAGAACCTGGAGCCTGTCTTCGGATTCTGTGTCTCCCTCTCTCTATGACCCTCCCCTGCTCACACTGTCTCTCTCTCTCTCTCTCTCTCCCTCTCAAAAAAAAAGAAAGAAAGAAAGTGAAATAATGGAAAAAGATATTCTATGCAAACAGTAATCAAAAGTGAGCACAGGTGATTATTAAACTAGTATCAGACAAAACTGACTTTAAATCAAAGCTACAAAAGACAAAGAAGGACATGATGCATTAATTAAAAATCCAATAAAGAAGATATAACAATTATAAATATTTATATGCCTAACAACAGAGCATCAGTTTAAGAGAACTGATGGTAAAATAGCACACTACAATAATAGTTGGAGACTTCAAGACCTCTTCTCAAAAATGAATAGAACAACCAGACAGAAGATAAGTAAGAAATAGAGGATGTCAACAACACAATAAACCAACAGACATATACAGCACATTTTACCCAATTAACAGAATTTACATTCTTCTCAAATGCACATGGAACATTTTCCAGGATAGATCATATATGAGGCCACAAATTTAGTCTCAATAGAGTTTAAGAGCTAGACATCATACAAAGTACCTTTTCTGACCACAAAAGTATAAAGTTACAAATCAGTAACAGAAGAAAATCTGAAAAAATTCAGAAGTTGTAGAAATTAAACAACCACCCAGAAGGTGCTTGGGTGGTTCAGTTGGTTAAGCATCCAACTTCAGCTCAGGTCACGATCTCTCACAGCTTGTAAGTTTGAGCCTCGCGTCAGGCTCTGTGCTGACAGCTAGCTCAGAGCCTGGAGCCTGTCTTCAGATTCTGTGTCTCCCTCTCTCTCTCTCTGCCCCTCCCCTGCTCATGCTTGCTCTCGTTCTCTCTCTCTCAAAAATAAACATTAAAAAATCATTAAGAAAATTAAACAACACACTTAAAAATAAACATTAAAAAATCATTAAGAAAATTAAACAACACACTTAAACAACACACTTAAACCAATGAAATGAAGAAGAAATCAAGAAATCACAAGAGAAACTAGAAAATAGTTAAGATTGAATGAAAATGAAAATACAAATTACCAAAACTTACAAGGAACAGAAGAAGCCAGGCTAAGGGAGAAATTTATGTCTATAAATGCTTACATTCAAAATAAGAAAGATCTCAAATCAAAACCCTAATTCTACAAAATAAGGAATTAAAAAAGAATAAACTAAGCATAAAACTACAAGAGATAATATAAAATTAGAGCAGAAATAAATGAAATAGACTAGAAAAATAGAAAAAAAAACTCAATGAAACAAGATTTTTTTTGCAAAGATAAACAAAAGTGATGACAAATCTTTAGCTAGGTTAGGAAAAGACTTGAATAAAATCAGAAATGAAAGAGAAAAACATTACAACTAATGCCTCAGAAATTTAAAGAATTATGAAGGACTACTATGAAAACTTATATACCAAATTGGATAACCTAGAGAAATGCATGAATTCTTAAAAACATAACCACCTACCAAGCCTGAATCATTAAGAAATAGAAAACCTGGGGTGCCTGGGTGACTCAGTGTATTGAGTGTCCAACTTCACCTCAGGTCATGATATATCACAGCTCGTGAGTTCGAGCTCCACATCGGGCTCTTTGCTGATAGCTCAGAGCCTGGAGCCTGCTTCAGATTCTGTCTCCATCTCTCACTCTGCCCCTCCCCTGCTCGTGCACTGTCTGTCTGTCTCTCTCTCTCTCTCTCAAATATAAATAATAATAAAAAAGAAAACCTGACAGACCTAGAACTAGTAAAGTGACTGAAGCAGTAATCAACAATTCCCCAACAAAGAAAAGCTCAGGATCACATGGCTTTACTCCCAAATTCTATCAAATATTTAAAGAATTAACGCCAATCCTTCTCAAACTCTTCCAAAAAATTGGGGGGAAGGAAACACCTCGAAACTTATTAATGAAGCTAGTATTACCCTGATATCAAACAACAACAAAAAAAGAAAATACAAATGGCATTTTTCTCAGAAATGGAACAAAAATCCTAAAAGTTGTACAGAACCACAAAAGATCACAAATAGCCAAAGCAATCTTGAGAAAGACAAACAAAGGTGGAGGTATCATGCTCCTGGATTTTACACAGATATAATACTATGCAGTAATCAAAACAGAGTTGTACTGACACGAAAACAGATACATAGATCAATGGAACAGAATGGACAGCCGAGAAATAAACCCACACATATATGGTCAATTAATCTATGGCAAAGGAGGCAAGAATATATAATGGGGGAAAGACAGTCTCTTCAATAAATGGTGTTAAGAAAACTGGACAGCTACATGCAAAAAAATGAAACTGGTCCTTTATCTTATACCATATGTAAAAATAAAGTCGAAATGGATTAAAGTTTTGAATATAAGACCTGAAACCATAATGCTCCTACAAGAAAACACTGGCAGTAAGCTATTTGACATCAGTCTCAGCGATATTTTTTTTGGACCAGTACCTCAGGCAACAGCAATAAAAGCTAAAATTGATAAATGAAATCACATCGAACTAAAAAGCTTTTGCACAGTGAAGAAAACCATCAACAAAATGAAAATAGAACCTACTGACTGAGAAAAGATATTTGCAATTCACTCATCTGATAAGGGGTTAATATCCAAATCATATAAAGAACTTATACAACTTGATATTAAAAAAAGCAAATCCTATTAAAAATGGGCAGAGGACTTGAATAGGCATTTTACCAAAGACAAACAGATGGCCAGTAAGCACATGAAAAGATGCTCAATATTACCGATCATTAGAGAAATGCAAATTTTTTTTTTTTTTTTTTTTTAGAGACAGAGAGAAACAGTGCAAGCAGGGGAGGGTCAGAGAGAGACGGAGATACAGAATCCGAAGCAGGCTCCAAGCTCTG
>CM053579.1:57112174-57133050 GCA_028646485.1 Cryptoprocta ferox
CTAGTTTGTTGAAATAGGCCTGGATTTCAATATACTTTCCTCTTAGGACTGCCTTTGCTGCATCCCAGAGAGTTTGGATTGTTGTATTTTCGTTTTCATTTGTTTCCATATATTTTTTAATTTCTTCTCTAATTGTCTGATTGGCCCAATCATTCTTTAGTAGGGTGGTTTTTAACCTCCACATTTTTGGAGGTTTTCCAGACTTTTTCCTGGGATTGATTTTAAGTTTTATAGCATTGTGATCCGAAAGTGTGCATGGTATAATCTCAATTCGTTTGTATTTATGGAGGGCTGCTGTATGCCCCAGGATGTGATCTATCTTGGAGAAAGTGCCATGCGCACTTGAGAAGGTGAATTTCCTAGCTTCAGGATGCTAGGAATGTCCTTCTTCATCTTTTGTTACTGCCTTTACTTTAAAGTCCGGTTTGTCTCATAAAAGTATGGCTACTCTGGCTTTCTTTTGACTACCGGTCGCATGATAGATATTTCTCCATCCCCTTACTTTCAATCTGAAGGTGTCTTCAGGTCTCAAATGAGTCTCTTGTAGACAGCATATGGATGGATTTTGTTTTTTTTATCTCTTTCAGATAATAAAGTGGGATTGCTGGATCGTATGGTAGTTCTAATTTTAATTTTTTGCGAAACCTCCATACTGTTTTACATGGTGATTCTACCATTTTACATTCTTACCAATATCATGAAAGGTTTCCCTTTTCTCCACATCTTCACTAGCATTTGTTATCTCTTGCTTTTTGATGGTAGCAATTCTAATAGTTGTGAGATGATATCTCATTGTGGTTTTGATTTGCATTTTCCAAATGGTTAGTGATGTTGAGCACCTTTTCACGTACCTAGTGACCATTTATATGTCTTCTTTGGAAAAATGTCTATTCAGATCCTTTGCCCATTTTTAAATTGGGTTTGTTTGTTTTTTTAACTATTGAGTTATATGCATTCTTTATATATTTTAGATATTAATACTCTATTGAATATGTGGTTTCCAAATATTTTCTCCCATTCCATAGGTTGCCTTTTACTTTTGTTGATGGTTTCTGTGAAATTTCTAATAGGGGGAAAGAAGAGAGAATATTGATTGCCATTTTATCTGTAACTTACAGTGATCCAGATGGATCATAAAATTTACTCAACTAGAAATGGCTCAACTAGAGAGGGTGTTGTGGGGTTGTTGCCTAAAAAAGAAAATAAAACACTTTTTTTTTCTAGAGGGGACTTAGAAAAATTAAGGTCAAATGTGGAGATAACTCTGTAATTTTTTATTTTTTTTTAAACTTTAGGTACAAAATTATGCTGATGCCCTAAACTGGTACCATTATTCTCTGAGATTTTATGCAATTGATAAAATGGATCTGGACTTGGCCAAGCTGCAGAGGAATATGGCGTCCTGTTACCTGCATTTGAAACAACTTGATAAGGTCCTTTGATTTATATATTTTTCAATGTCAGAAAATGTCATGTGCAGTGGCAGAGAGATACAGTTTGGTGTGACATCTTGGCTACTAGGTTAGGATGTCTGAGAGTTCCTTCATAAGATAAACTCAAATTGATATTTTCCTGATTGGGACTTCCCAGAAAGAGAGAATTTGGAAAACCCATTAATTCCATTACTTAACTGGGGTTTTTTGGGGCACATTTTCCTGAAAAGTAATGTATCATTGGAACTTTTAAGCAAAGTTGTCTGCTACTAACTATCTGCAACATTGTCCTTTGAAGCAGACTAAATTATAAGGTGCACTTTTATTGGTCAAATATTCAGTGTGGGAAAATACTTGGATAAAATGGTCTTTCTTTTACTTACTGGGTTACCTGTTGCCTACACAACCACTCTAGAAAATGTTTAGCATTTGATTGTTCATCAGGACAAAATTCTAGGAGGTGAATGAGAAAACTTATTTAAGGATAAATCATTCATACTTCCCGAAGCAATTGGGACATTTCTTCCTTTGGGTATCATGTAGTATGCTCATATTTGGGAAAGGTATTGGCTTATGGAAGAATATGTAAAAAGGACAAGTGTGGTCCCCGATAAAATATGAAGCCTTTTATTGTTTTTCAGGTTTTAATGATAAGCTTAGGAGGAAATATGTGGTTAAGGGTTATAATTCCAGACATTTTCAGTTTTTGTTTACTTTGAAGGGTTGTTTATTTGATTCCAAATTCATAGTTATGGAAGAGAAGTTGAAATGTTACTTAGTTCATGATATTTCAGCACAGGCTAGCATTTAAGCATTTCAGAAAGATAGTTGACTACTGTTTACTTAATGTCCTGAAAAAATTATCACACAGATTTTGTTACCTGATTCATTATATTTCTGCATAGGATACCATTAACTATTTCACAAAGATAGTTGCTTACTGCTTACTTAAAGACGTAAGGAAGGGGATCAGAGAGTTACCATAACTTTCGTGATTTGTGTTGGCCTGGCAGATTGGGAAGGACCTTCACTTGGAGCCAGACATGCCATTTGTGGGGGATGGTTGCATTTTCACACCAAGGAAGGATATCTATTCAACTACCTAGTTGCCTTTGATTCAACCAAGCAGCTGGCATCAGGGTATCTCAATAGGCAGATAAACAGATCATGGCAAGGAAGAAAATCTAAGTGTTGGAAATATTCTATAAGTTAGGCATGCAAAAGTTGGTATCACATAAGCATATCAGCAGGGAACCAGTCTTCAGCCATAGAGATTTGGATTCAAAGGCAGGACTCAAATCTTTGTGTAGCCAGACAGAAAGAGCAAGGTAGAGTTCCAAACCTAAACAGACCAGAATATAAGACTGTTTTTGAGAGTGGAGGTCAGGCATAGCAGGCCAGGCTGGGATGCAGTTCTTAGGAGAATATGAAGTGGATAGATATAATCTTTCAAGACTTGAAGCAGTGCTTCCTTTTTTTTCCCTTTAAATTAATATATATCCAATGTAGGGCTCAAATTCATGACACTGAGATCAAGAGTCACATGTTCCACCAATTGAGCCAGCCAGGCACCTTGAAGCAGTGCTTCTTAAGTCTCCTCTAACAAATATCAAGTTTGATCCTAGAGCCTAATATAGGACATAGTCTATAATTTGGAGTTCAAATGGTATTGGTAGTCAGAAGCAGAAGAAGAGGAGAGCAGGAAACCAGGCCCATCCTAATAGTGTATATTCAGTGTGCAATTATATCATTTAAGGCCAGATTGGTGGTGAAGCCAAAGGTTATTTTCAGTATGTTCAGTGTAATCTTTTTTTGATTACTGTTAGTGTATTTTTCTTTCATCCTTCCTGTCTTTTTTTAAAAATTTTTTATGTCTTTATTTTATTTTGAGAGAGAGAGAGAGACAGTGAGTGAGTGGGGGAGGAGCAGAGAGAGAGGGAGACGCAGAATCTGAAGCAGGCTCCAGGCTCTGAGCTGTCAGCATGGAGCCCGACGCGGGGCTCGAACCCACAGACTGTGAGATCATGACCTGAGCCGAAGTCGGGTGCTTGACCGACTGAGCCACTCAGGCTGCCCCCCATCCTTCCTGTCTTGAACTTAGACATTGATTTGTTACCCTCCATATGTAAGGAATACTCTCCTATGCACTAAGATAGAAAGGTGAACAGAAGTAACATGATCTATTATATTTTACTATCTTAATATTCCCACCTTGTTAATTTTCATCATCTGCTTTTTTTCATTCCTTCCCTTGAGCTGTTTGAACGCTCCTCAGGAAATTTATGAAACCATGTTGACTGGATCTGCTAAAGTTTCGCGGTTTTTTTTTACCTAGGCATTCAGTAAAACTGACTTTTGTTAACTTTCTGTCCTATTCCTCACAATAGTGATTACAGGATTTTTTGTCCTTAGCCCCCATACCTTACCCTTCCCTTTATCAAAAAACTTTATCTTGTAAGTTTCTGAACTTGCAGCCGCTAATATGAACTTCATCAACTTCTTTCTTTACTCATCCTATCTTCTTCCTTATCTCTTAGAAAGAACTTTCTCTGGAAACGTTTTCTACCAACCTCAACTTTAGCTCTTTAATATTTCTCTCTCAACTATTTCTTTCCCTGTCAATGCAATTATTTTGAGATCTTTTTTATTCAAAAACCTTTTTTCATTCTTGTCATCCTACTCAAATTACAGTTCTCTCTTTGTACTTCCTTTTTTCACCAAACTGTTTAACCTAAAATTAGTGCTGATACTTTTTTAGTGTCCGTTTATTTAAAAAATATTTATTTCCTGTCTATTATACATTAAGTACTGTCCTGGGCATTGGAGTATAGTAATGAACAAAATTGACATAAACACCTATACCGATGGAGTTTATCATTCTACTAGGAGAGACAGACAACAAAAAGATGAATATTACGGTATACAGAGGTCAGCAAATTTTCTGTAAAGAACCAGATAGTAAATATTTTAGGTTTTCTAGGCCATACAGCCTCTGTTGCAAATACTCAACTCTGCTTTTGTACCTTGAAAGCAGTTGTAGACCCATGTAAACAAATTGGCAGGTTGTGTTGTACTAAAACTTAATTATTTAGGAACACTGAAATTTGATTGCATATAATTTTCATGTGTCATAAAGTATTATTCTTCTTTGGAATTTTTTCAACCTTTCAGAAATGTAAAACCCTTCTTAGCTTGTGGACTGTACAAAATTAGATGGTGGTATAGAAGTGGCCCAAAGGCCATAGTTTGCTGACCCTATTATATAAAATAGTGGTAAGTGCTAAGGAGAAAACTAAGCAGGAAGGGGTGGCATTAAATAGTTTAGAAGAGGAATGAAGGGTTGAAATTTTAGATAGAGTGGCCAAGGAAGGCCTCAGTGAGAAGGTGGGTTTTGAATAGAGAACTGAGGAAGTGAGAGATCTGTCTATGTGGATATCTGAAGAAACAGCATTCCAAATAGTGGGAATTCCAAGTGCAAAGGTTGTGGTGATAGGAGCATACCTGATGTATTTGAGGGATAGCAAAAGGACTAGTGTGGCCCCAGCAGAGATAATATTAGGAAAAGTAGGAGCTGTGATCAGGGAAGTATTGGGAAACAGATCACATGAGAAAGACATTGTAGTTCATTGTAATGATTTATGTCATTAACTCTGAGTGAGATGGGGAGCTATTAAGGGACTTTGGGCAGAGGACTGACTCGATCTGACTTGCATTTTAATAAGATCACTCTTACCACTATGTTGAATAGACGAGGGTGGGTGCAAGGGTGGAAACAAGATCAGTTAGGAGGCCATTGAAATAACCGAGGCAAGAGATGAGGTGGCATGGTCCAGGGTGGAAGAATTGTGGATGGGGATCAGATTCTGAATAGATTATAAAAGTAAAGATGATAGAATTCCCTGACATACCCGACATAGGGTAGAAGAGAAAGAGTAGACAAGGCTGACTCTAAGGTTTTTGGCCTCACCACGTACTCCCCACTTGATTTTTGCATCTATGATTCTATAAACTCCTTTTTTGAAGAGTAGTGACCTTTTAATGATCAAGTCTAATCTTTTGACAGTACTTGTCCTCTGATCTCTCTAGCACAAAACAGTATAATAGTGTCAACCACTTCGTCCTTCTGGAAACTTTCTCTTTGGCTTCTATGACATCTTCTCTTAATCCTATTTATTATTCTGACTATTCCTTCTCTATTTCTGTTATTGACTCTTTTCACCAAATAAATATTGGATGAAGGCAAGTACTATGTTTATCCTGTTCACTGTTTTATCCCTAACACCCACAACCATGCTTGGTACATGGTAAGTTTTCAATAAACATTTGTTGAATGAATTTATTCTCTGTTCTCTTCTGTTTTCTTCTGTACACTCTCCCATCAGTAATCCATCTTAGCTTCAACTCTTTATTCCCAAATCTATATATATGCCTAGCCCTGATCTCTCTCATCGCCGACATTCACTTTTCTACTGTCTTTGGGTATATCCATCCAGCTATCATCTAAGACTGAAATTTTAGATTCATGGATTCCTTCTCCCTCTCTATTCATCACGTGCCACGTCTGATCAATTCTACCTCTGCAATATTTTTGCCAGCTGTCTCCGCTTCCATCTTTACCTCACTACTCTAATGCAAGCTTTCATCACCTCTGTGACTATTAGAATAATCTTTTAACCAATTACAGGGAGCCATTCAATAGTCTTCAGAGGCTCCCTATTAATAAAGACCAAATTCCTTAGTGCTAATGTCCTACAGAATCCATAAATAACACAATCTTGTTTTATTTCCATTACATGCATACTGTGTTTAGCCTGCATTAGATGATTTGTAGCTTCCTAACCATGTTCTATGCTTTTCTAACTCTATACCCTTTTCCATGCTTCACCATTGCAAAATACCTCTTCTCTGCATCCCTGCTTTATGAAATTTCCCTTTTCAGAGCCTAGGTCCTAATGATAGTCTTAGCTTTATAAGGAAATTTCTGAGTCTTGCTCTTCCAGTAAAACTTTGTAACACTTCTACTTATACCTAGGTACTTATGTTCTGCCTTGTATTCTAGTTATTTATGTACCTGACTTAGTTCCCTATTAGATTGCCACCTCCTTGAGGCAGGGACCATATCTTACCTTTATTTTCCCTGATAGCTAGCATAGAGCCTAATGCATAGTGAACACTCATTATATTAAGAATAGTCCTAGGGGTGCCTGGGTGGCTCAGTCGGTTGAGCATCCAGCTTCGGCTCAGGTCATGATCTCACGGTTCGTGGGTTCAAGCCCCGCGTTGGGCTCTGTGCTGACAGCTAGCACAGAGCCTGGAGCCTGCTTCGGATTCTGTGTCTCCCCCTCTCTCTCTCTGTCTCTCAAAAATAAATAAAACACATTTAAAAAATTTAAAAAAAAAGAATAGTCCTAGAGACTCAATAAATACCTGTCAATTTCTTGTGATGAAAGGAATTGCTCTTGTTCATGCTATTTCTGTCTTTGCTACTGTGGATAATTGGAAACTAAAAGTGATCATGATCTATGCTTGATTATCAGAACTGAAGGAGATTGTATTACTTTAGAAATCACCCCATTATTGCTTTCTATAGCTCATTTCTTTTCCTTTGGGAAGAGGGAAACATTTTGTTTTATTTTTCTTTAAAATGAAATACTAAATCATATTTTAGAAGTTAATTTCAGTGGGTCAAAGGAGTTGGAGAATATGGTCCTCTAAACTCTTGGTAGATTATGTTACGATTCCGTAGTTCATACATTTAGCAACATCCTTTTGGGAGAGCAATTCTAAATATAGGTTATTTCTTTGGTTGATACTTGAAGTCATATAAATGTATATTTTTCAATGCCATTATCCATTGAGTATCTGCAATACTTTAAGACAATATTAAACTATCTAGTTTCGTAGACATCAACTCTGCCTTTGGCGAGTTTATAGTACCTTAAGTCCAATATCTTAATTTTATTATATTATTTTTGAGAATTTTTAAGTGGTTTATATTAAGTCATAGGCTTGAATAAGACATAGCGGGTCTAAGTATAGGAGCAATTGATCACAACTTGATACAATGGGATTTTGTTGCAAATCATAACAAAACCTTAATTTTCATTAAGAGATGGATAATGGATTGTTTTGGTGATAGTGGTAAATGGTAAGATTCAACTGAGCATTCCTTAACTCAGTGCAGAAATCTCATCCTCAGTTTACAACTGCAGTTTAGCTACATGAAATATCATTAGCACTACTATAGATTGATGAAATTACAGCACAATCTCAAAACACAGTGTGGTGATAAGACTTACAAGTTACAAGATAAGACTGTTTTTAGAATATTTATATAACCTAAAGCGAAAACCACGTCTCGTGTTGGTTTTACATTGGTTCTATTTACTATATGGAGTTCTAAAAATCATGCCTTTCCATTCATTGTAGGACTGAAAATGACCTTGTGATCAGAAGAAATAAACTAGTAACATTCACTAGGTGGCACTGTGGCCTTTGTTTCTATTGTAATAGTTTATCATTGATTTTTGTGATGCTTTGGCAGGTATAGCCATTCCCACAAATTTATCTGTATGAATATAAAAGAAAACACTTAAGTAAAAATGAGACCAAGGTCAGTTGTAGCTCATTCATGATACAGTTATACCATAAAAATAATGTAATTGAGGTTTCAAGTCAACAAATATTTATTGAATGCCTAATTTGTGCCTGGTATTATAGAATAAGTAGAATACATGATCCTTTCTATAGATCAGCTTAAAATATTACTGTAGAAACAAAGTTTACATGTACAACATAATTACAAAGTAATAAAAGTATACAGTCAAATATCAAATAGTGTGGTATATATATATATATCATATGAATTTAGAATCAGACTATGTAGGTGAGGCTTTGTGATTACTGACTTAACGTACATATGACCTAAAGCTGAAAAGAGTAATTAATATGTTAGAAGACAGAGTCAGATAAATAATAAGGCCTCAATAGGCTGAAATGATGAGTCCATTTGAACAAGATATAGACCCAGTTATGGGAATAACAAAATATCCCATACTTGGATCCCCCAAAACAACTATACAAGAACAGAGTAGATGAAATGTCGCTTAAGAGTAGCACATGTAAAAGATGTATTGTTTTTAGTTGACTGTAAGCTTGACATAAGCCAATAATGCTAAGAAAATTAATTCAAATTAAGTTGTATCAATAGAAATGTGAAGGAGTGGTAATTACCCTGTATTTTGCTCTCGTTAAAGCATACCTGCCGTATTGACTAGGGGGCAACGATTTTGAAGGATGATTTTGACAAACTCTAAAGTGCCAAGGAGTAGGCACTCAGGATGGTGAGACCACTCAAACCATCTTATTTGAAGAATGGTTAAAGTAGATAAGGATTTTAAATTTGGAAAATGGAAGATTTAGAAGGAACACAATAGCTTCCTCCTAATATTTGAATGACTTTCAAGGATCAAAAGAATTATATTTATTCCATGCATATTTTCATGGGTGAGACATACAGGGAGTAAGACTTCCGATCATCATAAGGAACTCTGTCTAATGATTAGACCTGTCCAAAACTGAAATGGATTTTTTTAAACTTTTTTTTTATGTTTATTATTGAGACAGAGAAACAGAGCATGAGTACGGGAGGGGCAGAGAGAGAGGGAGACACAGAATCTAAAGCAGGCTCCAGGCTCCGAGCTATCAGCTCAGAGCCTGACGCAGGGCTCGAACCCATGAACTGTGAGATCATGACCTGAGCCATAATCGGCCGCTTAACGAACTGAGCCACCCAGGCACCCTAGAAATGGATTTTCTTAAAATATAGTAAATTCCCTCTCCCTGAAAGTATTTAAGCAGAGACTGAATGACTGACTACTTGGTGTGAATGTTATAAAGAAGATTCAAGTATCAGAAGAATTTTTTTGACTAAGAGAATTTGAGGTCTCTTCCAACCATATCGGTCTAAGATACTATAATCTGGTAAAATTTGTAGTAGGCAGAAAAGATTTTTTAGATTTCAGAAGTTCAAAGATTATTTAATTTTTAGAACCAAAGGGGCCCTTACAAATCATTATTAATTTACTTTAAAAATTGAATTTATTGAAGTATAATTTACACTAAAAACCACCCGAGTGTACCCACTACCTCAATATAGTTATGCAATATTTTACTACCTCAAAAGATTCCCTGTGCTCCTTCCAAGTCAGTCCCTATCTACATTCTCGGCCCCAGGCAGTGACTAATATACTATCACTATTGATTAGATTTATTTATAGATTTATCTAGATTTATAGAGTTTCATATACATGTAATCATACAGTGTGTACTTTTTTTTGGGTCTAGCTTCTTTCAGTCAGCATGATGTTTTAGAGAATCACTCATGTTGTTACATATATCAGTAGATTGTTCCTTTTTATTCCTGAGTAGTATTCCATGGATATCTCGCAATTTGTTTATCCATTCATCTATTGATGGATATTTTGGTTGTTTCCAGTTTGAGGCTATTATGAATAATGCTACTATGAACATTCAAGGTAGAAGTCTGTGTATAGATATTTGTTTTGATTTCTCTGGGGAAGTATCCAGAAGTGGAATTGCTGAGTTATGTGGTAACAATATTTTTAAGTTTATAAGAAACCATCAAAGTGTTTTCCAAAGGAGGTATACCATTTTACATTCCTGCCATCAGTGGATGAAAGTGACAGTTCATCCACATCCTTGTCAACAAACGGTATTTTCAACATTTTAATTTCAATAATTCTAGTAGGTGTGTTGTAGGTTTGTTTTAATAAAGTCAAATTTACTATATTTTTCTGTTACGGTTTATTTATTGTATCCTTAGAAATTTTTGCTTGCCCCAAGATGAAAATATTTTTCTTCTCTGCTTTCTTTGTTTTTTTGTTTGTTTGTTTGTTTTGTTTTGTTTTTACTTTTGATATGTTTTACTGGAGCATTCCTAATAAGCTTGGCTGTACATTTCTTCTATGCTTTCTTATAGACTTTTATAGTTTTAGCTGTTTTTAGACCTATGATCCATTTTGAGTGTGTATTTGTGTGTGTGCACGTAAAGAAGAAAGAGAGATAAAGGTTAAGGTTCCTTTTCCTCCCATATAGATATCACGTTCTTTTAGTACCAGTATTGAAAGACTGACCTTACCCAATTGAATTATTTTGGCACCTATGTCAAATATCAGGTGATCATAAATATTGGGATCTGCTTCTGTACTCTGTTCTGTTGATTCCATTGATTTCTTTGTATATATCCTTAGGCTAATACCTTAATGTCTTGATTATTGCTGTATTACAGTAAGTCTTAAAATCCAGCTAGTAAGTCATCAACTTTGTTCTTTTTTAGAATTCTTTATATTTCCACACAAATTGTAAAATCAGCTTATTAATTACTACAAAAATGTCTGGTGGGATTTTTTATTGGGATTGCATTGAATCTTTAGGTCAGTTTAAGAAACAGTTAATATCTTAACAGAATTGTATTCAAATCCACTAACACAGCATAGCATTCTATTTATTTAGGTCTTCTTTAATTTATTTCATCATTGTCTTATAGTTTCCAGCATAAGAATCTTGCTCATATTTTGCTAACTTTATCCCAGAGAATCCATGTTTTTGATGATACAGCAAGTGGTCTTTATTTATTTCAGTTTCCAATTGTTCATTGCTAGCATATAGGAATATAATTGATTTTTAAAAGTCATGGTAAAATATATAGTTCTGTGGTATTAAATATACACACAATATTCTGCATCCATCTCCAGAACTATTTTTATCATATAAAACTGAAACTCTCTGCCCATTAAACAGTAACTCCTTGATTCCTTCACCACCTAACTCTTGGCAGCCACAATTATGTGTTCCGTTTCTATGGTTTTGACTACTTCAGCTACCTCATTTAAGTGGAATCATACAATATTTGTTCATTTGTAACTGGCTTATATCACACAGTGTAATGTCCTCAAGGTTCATCTGTGTTGTAGAATGTAAGAGAATTCCCTAACTTTTTAAGACTCAGTGATATTCCACTGTATGTATATACCACCTTTTGTCTATTCATTTATGCGTTGATGAACCCTTGGGTTGCTTCCACCTTTTTTTTTTAATGTTTGTTTATTTTTGAGAGAGAGAGACAGACTGTGAGTGGGGGGAGGGGCAGAGAGAGAGGGGGGCATAGAATCTGAAGCAGCTCCGGACTATCAAGCACAGAGCCTGATGTGGGGCTCAAACACATGAACTGTGAGATCATAACCCGAGCTGAAGTCGGACACTTAACCGACTGAGCCACCCAGGTGCCCCAGTTGCTTCCACCTTTTCAGCTTTTGTGAATAAAATTTCTATGAACTAGGTATACAAGTATCTGAGTCCCTGCGTTCAGTTCTTCTGTATATATACTTAGGAGTAGAATTGCAGGATTATATGGTAATTCTGTTTAACATTTTGAGGAACAGCTGCTCTTTTACATGATGGCTGTGTCATTTTCCATTCTCACCAGAAAGCAGAAGTGTCCCAATTTCTCCACATCCTGATCAATTTCTAGTTATTTGATAATAGCCATCCTAATGGGTATGAAGTGGTCTCTTGTATTTTGATTTGCATTTCCCTAAATGAGTACTGATGTTGAGCATCTTTTCATGTACTTATTGGCCATTGGTATATCTTCTTTGGAGAAATTCCAAGAGTTTCTGCCTATTTTTAATTGGGTTGTTTATTTTTTAGTTGCTGAGTTGTAGGAGCTCTTTATGTATTCCGGATATTAATTTACTATCAAGATATGATTTGCAAATATTTTCTCCCATTCTATGGATTGTCACTTCCCTTTCTTGAATAGTGTCATTTGAAGCACAAATATTTTGTAACTTTGATGAAGTCCAAGTATCTATTTTTTAGTTTAGTTTCATATCCAGGAAATCACCACCGAATCCAATGTCATGATTTCCTCCTACGCTGTCTTCTAAGACTTAAAATTTTAGCTTTTACATGTAGGTCTTTGATCCATTTTGAGTTACTACTTTTTATGTATGGGGTACAGTAACGATCTGACTTCATTTCCGTGTGATATCCTATTTTCCCAGCATGATTTGTTGAAAAGATTGTCCTTCCATTGAATGGTCTTAGCAGCCTGATAAAAATCATTTGAGCATATATATGAGGGGTTATATCTGGGCTTTTTATTCTAATTCATTGACCTATATGTCTGTCCTTATGCAAGTACCACACTATTTTGATTACTATAGCTTTGTACTAAGTTTAGTAATTAGGAAGTGTGAGTCTTTCAAGTTCTTTTTTTCGAAGATGTGTTTGGCTACTCAGAGTTCCTTAAGATTACATATGAATTTTA
Organism: Cryptoprocta ferox; assembly: GCA_028646485.1. NCBI lineage: Eukaryota > Metazoa > Chordata > Mammalia > Carnivora > Eupleridae > Cryptoprocta > Cryptoprocta ferox. The sequence continues at coordinate 57,124,961 of CM053579.1, forward strand.
GGATGAGTTTTTCTATTTCTACACAAAACAAAACAAATGGCCTTGAGCTTTTCATAGGGATTTCATCGAATCTGTACTCACTTTGGTTGTCTTCTTTTTTAAATGTTTACCTTTTATTGTAGAATATATATAATCTTCAATTGTATTTAACTTTAAAATTTTCCTCCTTTTAAATTTTAAAATGTTTCCTGTGTTCTTATAGCATTATTGACTGCATTTATTACGCTCATATTTCTTTTTGTCAGTCTTCATTTCTGAAGTACCTTCTAAATTTTTTCTGAGATCTAACAACTCATTTCTAATTTTTTCTAATTCTGATTTTATGCCATTCTCATGTCTTGTATCATTTTCTTAATTTTTTTATCTCATTTTGAAATGGTTATAGTTTTGACCTTTTATGATTGAAGTATAATTAACATACAATGTTATATTAGCTTCCGGTATACAACATATTCATTTAACAGTTCTGTAATTATTCAGTGCTGACCATGATAAATATAGACACCATCTGTCACCATATATATTACTGACCATATTCCCTATGCTTTCCTTTTCATCACCATGACTTATTTTATAACTGGAACTTTGTACCTCTTAATCGCATTTATCTATTTTGCACATCTCCCCCCCCCCATCTCCCCCTTGGCAGCCACAAGTTAATTCTCAGTATATGTCATTTTTGTTTGTTTTACAGATTTCACATATAAATGAAATCATATAGTATTTGTCTTTCTCTGATCGACTTACCTCCTAGCATAATACCCTTTAGATCCATCCATGTTGTTGCAAATGGCAAGACCACATTCTTTTTTATGATTGAGTAATATTCCATTGTGTATATATATATAAACACACACACACACACCACTTTATCCATTCATCTGTCAGTGAGCACTTGGGTTGCTTCTATATATTGGATATTGTAAATAATGTGGCAGTAAACTTAAGGGTGCATATACCTCTTTGAATTAGTGTTTTTGTTTTATTTAGGTAATACCCAGCAGTGGAACTACTGGATCATAATATTAATTTTTACTATAAAAAGTGTTACTGTTTTTTATTTTTTTTTTATGAGCCTCTGTACTATTTTCCACAGGGGCTGTAATGATTAACATTTCCATAAACAGTGCATGAGAATTCCGTTTCCTCCACATCCTTGCCAAAACTTGTTCATTCTTGTCTTTTTAATACCAGCCATTCTAATAGATGTGAGGTGATATCTCATTGTGGTTTTGATTTCATTTCCCTGACAATTAGTGATGTTGAGTTATCTTTTCATATGTCTGTTGGCATTTGTACTTCTTCTTTGGAAGAATGTCTATTCAGGTTTTCTGCTCATTTTTAAAAGCTGGATTTTTTTTTCTTGGTGTCGAGCTATATAAGTTCTTTATATATTTGGGATTCTAACCCTTTATTGGATATGACATTTGGAAATGTCTTCCCGTGTTAGATAGGTTGTCTTTTAGTTTTGTTGGTTGTTTCTTTTACTGTGCAGAAGCTTTTTATTTTGGTGTAGTCCCAATAGTTTGCTTTTGTTTCCCTTGCCTGAGGAGACAGATCCATAAATATATTGCGAAGGCTGATGTCCAAGAGATTACTGCCTGTGTTTTCTTTTAGGAGTTTTATGATTTCAGGTCTCACATTTAGGTCTTTAATCCATTTCAATCTTATTTTTGTATATAGTATAAGAAGGTGGTCCAGTTTCATTCATTGTTTGCATGTAGCTGTCTAGTTTTCACAGCATCATTTATTGAAGAGACTGTGTTTTCCCCATTGTATATTCTTACCTCCTTTGTCATAGATTAATTGACCATACAGGTGTGGGTTCATTTCTGGGTGTTGTATTCTGTTCTATTGACCATTGTTTCGGTTTATGTGCCAGTACCATGCTGTTTTGATTACTATAGCTTTGTTTTATCTCTTGATATCTGAAATTGTGAAACCTCCAGCTTTGAGGTTTCTTAAGATTGTTTTGGGGGCGCCTGGGTGGCTCAATTGGCTAAGCATCCGACTTTGGCTCAGGTCATGGTTTTGTGGTTTGTGGATTTGAGCCCTGCGTCTGGGTCTGTGCTGACAGCTCAGAGCTCAGAGCCTAGAGCCTGCTTAAGATTCTGTGTCTCCCTTTCTCTCTGCCCCCCCCACTTGTGTGCTTGCTGTCTCTCTCTCTCTCTCTGTCTCTCTCTCTCTGTCTGTCTCTATTTCTGAAAATAAAGTAAGCATTAAAAAAATTAAAGATAAGTTTTGGCTCTTTGGGATCTTTTCTGGTTCTATACAAAATTTAAGATTATTCTAATTCTGTGAAAAATGCTGTTGGTATTTTAATGAGGGATGGCACTGAATATGTAGATTACTTTGGATAGTATGCACGTTTTAATATTAGTTTTTAATATTCTTCCAATCCATGAGTGGGGTATATCTTTCCTTTTGTCTTCTTTTTTTATGTAATAAATAGTTTGTTTTATTTTTCATAAGTGATGGCAATGAGGAAAAGCAGGCTTAATTAGAGGAAAAGAGGGTGTTTTCAAAGGGTTTGGAGGTTCTTTACCTGGTCTAATGTGGCTTCAAACATTTTAAACTTAAAAATTTTTTTAATATAATTTATTGTCAGGTTGGCTAACATACACTGTATACAGTGTGCTTTTGGTATTGGAGGTAGATTCCTGTGATTCATTGCTTACATACGACACCCAGTGCTCATCCCAACAAGTGCCCTGCTCAATGCCCATCACCCATTTCCCCCTCGCCCCCGCCCCCTCCATGAACCCTCAATTTGTTCTCTATATTTAAGCGTTTCTTATGGTTTGCCTCCCTCCCTCTCTGTAACTCTTTTTTCCCCTTTCCTTCCCCCATGGTCTTTTGTTAAGTTTCTAAAGTTCCACATATGAGTGAAAACATGTGATATCGGTCTTCCTCTGACTGACTTATTTCACTTAGCATAATATCCTCCAGTTCCATCCATTCTTTCTCATTGCCAAGTAGGATTCCATTGTATATATAAACCACATCTTCTTTATCCATTCATCAGTTAGTGGACATTTAGGCTCTTTCCATTAATTGACTGTTGTTGAAAGCACTGCTATAAACATTGGGGTACATGTGCCCCTGTGAATCAGGACTCCTGTATTCTTTGGTTAAATTCCTAGTAGTGACATTGCTGGGTCGTAGGGTAGTTTTATTTTTAATTTTTTGAGGAACCTCCACATTGTTTTCCAGAGTGGCTCCAATAGTTAGCATTCCCACCTACAGTGCAAGAGGGTTCCTGTTTCTCCACATCCTTGCCATTTGTCTTCTTTGATTGCTTTCATCAGTGTCTTATAGATTTAGAGCATAGGTCTTTCACCTCCTTGGTTAAATTTATCCCTAGGTATTTTATTCTTTTTAGTGCAATTATAAATTGAGTTTTTTAAGATTTTATTAAATTCTAATTAGTTAACATACAATGTAATATTAGTTTCAGGTGTATAATATAGTGATTCAACACTTCCATACTACACCCAAGTGCTCATCACAAATACGTTCCTTAATCCCCATCACCTATTTGACCCATATCCCACCCACCTCCCATCTGGTAACCATCAGTTTGTTCTCCATAGTTAAGAGTCTGTTTTTTGGTTTGTCTCCCTCACTTTTATTCCCTTTGCCCGTTTGTTTTGTTTCTTAAATTCGACATATGAGTGAAATCATACAGTATTTGTCTTTCCGCAACTTCCTTCATTTAGTATAACACTCTCTACCATCATCCACGTTGTTGCACATGAAAGATTTCATTCTTTTTTAAGTTTATTTACTGATTTTGAGACAGAGAGAGAGCGCGCGCGCCAGGAGAGGGGCAGAGAGAGAGGGAGAGAATTCCCAAGCAGGCTTCACGCTCAGTACGGAGCCCGGAACCCGATGCGGGGCTCAATCCTGTGATTGTGAGATCATGACTTGAGCTAAAATAAGAGTCACTCAACTGACTGAGGCACCCAGGTGCCCCAAGATTTCATTCTTTTTGATGGCTGAGTAATATTTCATTATATTTATACACACACACACACACACACACACACACACAGACACACTACCACATCTTTATCTTATCATCAGTCGATGGACATTTGGGTTCTTTCCATAATTTGGGTTTTGTAGATAAGGCTGCTATAAACATTTGGGTGCATGTATCCTTTTGAATCAGTATTTTTGTATCCTTTGGGTAAATACCTAGTAGACTAATTGCTGGATCGTAGGACAGTTCTATTTTTAACTTCTTTAAGAACCTCCATACTGTTTTCCAGAATGCCTGCACCAGTTTGCATTTCCACCAACAATGCAAGAAGGTTCCCCTTTCTCCACATCCTGTCCAGCACCTGTTGTTTCTTATGTTGTTGATTTTAGACATTGTGACTGGTATGATATCATATCTTATTGTATTGTTTTTGGTCTTATCATTGACTATTTTTAATAAACTTAAAAATTATATTTCAGTTCCTTCATTGAACATTATAATTTCCCTTTTTTGTTTCAAATTTTAATTTAAACTCTAGTTAGTTAACATATAGTGTAATACTGGTTTTGTAAGTAGAATTTAGTGATTCATCACTTACATATAACACCCAATGCCCCACAGAAAAAGTGCCCTCCTTAATACTCATCACACATTTAGCTCATCCCCCACCCACATCCCTCCATTAACCCTCAGTTTGTTCTCTATAGTTAAGAGTCTCTTAAGGTCTTCCTTCTCTTATTTCCCCTTTGTTTATCTGTTTTGTTTCTTAAACTCCACATATGAGTGAAATCCTATGTTGTTTCTCTGAGTTATTTCACATAGTATAATACGCTCTAGCTCCATCCACGTTGTTGCAAATGGCAAGATTTAATTCTTCTTGATGGCTGAGTAATATTCCGTAGTATATATATACACCACATCTTCTTTATCCATTCATCAGTCAGTGAACATTTGGGCTCTTTCCATAGTTTGGCTGTTGTTGATAAGGCTGCTGTAAACATTGGGGTGCATGTCCCTCACTGCATCAGTATTTTTGTACCATTTGGGCAAATACCTAGTAGTGCAATTGCTGGATTGTTGGGTAGTTCTGCTTTTTTAATGTTTATTTTTGAGAGAGAGTGAGAGACAGCACATGGGGGAGGGCTAGATAGAGACAGAGACAGAGGATCCGAACTGGGGCTCCCCGCTGACAGCAGAAAGCCTGATGCAGGGCTCAAATTCATGAATTGTGAAATCATGACCTGAGCCAAATCAAATGCTTAATCGACTGAGGTGCCCTGGGTAGTTCTATTTTTAACTTTTTGAGGAACCTCCATACTGTTTCACACAGTGGCTATACCAAGGTGCATTCCCACCAACAGTGTAAGAGATTTCCCCTTTCTCCGAATCCTTGCCAACATCTGTTGTTTTCCGTGTTGATAATTTTAGCCATTCCCACAGGTATGACGTGCTATCTCAGTGTGGTTTTGATTTGTATTTCCCTGATGATGAATGATGTTGAACATCTTTCATGTGTCTGTTGGCCCTCTGGGTGTCTTTTTTGGAAACATGTCTATTCATGTCTTCTGCACATTTTTTTAAATCGGATTATTTGTTTTAGTGGTGTTAAGTTTTATAAATTCTTTGTATATTTTAGCTACTAACCCTTTATCAGCTATGTCCTTTGCCAATATCTTCTCTCATTCCATAGGTTGCCTTTTAGTTCTGTTGATTGTTTCCTTCGCTGTGCAGAAGATTTTTATTTTGATGTAGACCCAATAGGTTTACATTTCCTTTTCTTTCCCTTGCACTGGGTACATATCTAGAAAAAGATTGCTGCCTGTATTCTCCTCTAGCATTTTTATGGTTTCAGGTCTCACATGTAGGTCTTTAATTCATTTTGAATTTATTTTTATGATGTTGGAAGAAGTGATCCAGGTTCATCCTTATTACATGTTGCTGTCCAGTTTTCCCAACACCATTTGTTAAAGAGACTGTCGTTTTTCCATTGGATATATTTTCCTGTTTTGTTAAAGATTAGTTTAGTTGTGGGTTCATTTCTGGGTATTCTATTCTGTTCCATTAATCTGTGTGTCTGTTTTGTGCCAGTACCATACTGTTTTGATCACTACAGCTTTGTAATATAACTTGAAATCTGGAATTGTGATACCTCCAAGCTTTTCTTTTCTTTTTTAAGGTTGTTTTGGCTATTCGCGATCTTTTGTGATTCCATACAAATTTTAGAATTGTTCTCCCTATGTGAAAAATACTGGTGGTATTTTGAAAGGGATTGCGTTAAATATGTAGACTGTTTTGGGTGATATATACATTTTAACAGTATTTGTTCTTCCGGTCCATAAACATGAATGACTTTCCATTTCTTTGTGTCATTACTGATGGACTAGTGTATTCCATCAGTGTCCCAAAGCTTTCAGAGTATAAGTCTTTACTTTTTGGTTAGGTTTATTACTAGGTCTCTTATGATTTTTGGTGTAATAGTAAATGGGATCTAGTCTTGAATTTCTCTTTCTGCTTCTGCATTTTTAGTGTATAGATGTGCAACAGATTTCTGTATGTTGATTTTGTATCCAGCAACTTTACGGAAATTGTGCGTCAGTTCTAGCAAATTTTTGGTAGAATCCTTCATGTTTTCTATATAGAGTATTGTGTTGTCTGCAAATAATGAAAGTTTGACTTCCTTGCCAATAATTTGGACGCTTATTTCCTCTAAAACTTTTTTAATGTTTTTATTTTATTTTGAGAGAGACCAGAGTGTGAGCCAGGGGAGGGGCAGAGAGAGAGGGAGACACAGAATCTGAAACAGGCTTCAGGCTCTGAGCTGTCAGAGCCTGATTCGGGGCTCGAACTCACACTCTGTAAGATCATGACTTGAGCTGAAGTGGGATGCTTAACTAACTGAGCCCCCCAGGTACCCTTAGAGGCTTTTTTTTTTCTTTTTGTTGTTGGACTGCTGAGGCTAGGACTTCTAGGACTATGTTAAGTAACAGTGGTGATATTGGACATTCCTGTCTTCTTTTTGACCATAGAGGAAAAGCTGTCAGTTTTTCCCCATTGAGGATGATATTAGCTGTCGTTTTAATTAGTTGGTTTTAATTTAATTTAATTTTTTTTTAACTTTATACTTTATTGTCAGGTTGGTTTCCATATAACACCCAGTGCTCTTCCCCACAAGTGACCATGACCATCACCCCCCTGTACCTTTCCCCCTCCCCCATCCGCCCTCAGTTTGTTTTTAGTATTCAGGAGTCTCTCGTGTTTTGTCTCCCTCCATCTCCCTAACTCTTTTTCCTCCTTCCCCTCCCCATGGTCCTCTGTTAGCTTTCTCCTGATAGACCTCTGAGTGAAAACATGGTATCTGTCCTTCTCCGCCTGACATATTTCGCTTAGCATGAGACCCTCGAGGTCCATCCACTTTGCTACTAATGGCCAGTTTCTTTGATTTCTCTTTCTGTTGCTTCATTATTGGTGTATAAGAATGCAACCGATTTCTGTATGTTGATTTTGTACCCTGTGGCTTCGCTGAATTCCTGGATCAGTTCTAGTAGGCTTCTGGTGGAGTCGATCGGGTTTTCCATGTAGAGTATCATGTCATCTGCGAAAAGTGAAAGTTTGACTTCTTCTTTGCCGATTCCGATGCCCTTTATTTCCTTTTGTTGTCTGATTGCTGATGCTAGGACACTCCAGCACTATGTGAAACAACAGTGGTGAGAGTGGATATCCCTGTCGTGTTCCTGATCTCAGTGGGAAAGCTCTCAGTTTTTCCCCATTGAGGATGATATTAGCTGTGGGCTTTTCATAGATGGCTTTTATAATGCTTAAGTAAGTTCCTTCTATCTCGACTTCTTCGAGGGTTTTTATTAAGAAACGATGCTGTATTTTGTCAAATGCTTTTTCTGCATCTATCGACAGGATCATATGGTTTTTATCTTTTCTTTTGTTAACGTGATGTATGACATTGATGGATTTGCGAATATTGAACCAGCCCTGTAACCCAGGAATGAATCCCACTTGACCATGATGGATAATTCTTTTTATATGCTGTTGAATTCGATTTGCTAGTATCTTGTTGAGGATTTTTGCATCTGTATTCATTAAGGATATTGGC
>CM053579.1:57133550-57154161 GCA_028646485.1 Cryptoprocta ferox
CTGGTACCTTGTATTCCTTGCAATATTTTCCTCATAGAGTCCCCCTTAGGATTTCTTGTCGGGCTGGTTTGGTGGAGATGAATTCTCTCAATTTTTGTTTCTTTGGGAACACCTTTATCTCTCCTTCTATTTTGAATGACAGGCTCGCTGGATAAAGGATTCTTGGCTGCTTATTTTTCTTGTTCATCACATTGTAGATTTCCTGCCATTCCTTTCTGGCCTGCCAAGTTTCATTAGATAGGTCTGTAACCACTCTGATAGGTTTCCCTTTGTATGTTAGGTCCCTTTTTTCCCTAGCTGCTTTCAGAATTCTCTCTTTGTCTTTATATTTTGCTAGTTTCACTAGGATATGTCGTGCCGAAGGTTGATTCAAGTTACGTCTTAAGGGGCTTCTTTGCGCCTCTTGGATGTCAATGTCCATTTCTTTCCCCATATTCGGGAAGTTTTCAGCTATAATTTGACCCAGCACCCCTTCAGGACCTTTTTCTCTTTCTTCATCTTCAGGAATTCGTATGATACAGATATTGTTCCGTTTGATTGTATCACTCAGTTCTCGAATTCTCTTTTCGTGTTCCTGCATCAATTTCTCTCTCTTTTCCTCGGCTTCCTCTTTTGCTATAACTGTGTCTACTAATTCACTTATTCTCCTCTCTGCCTATTCAATCCGTGCAATGGCCGCCTCCATTTTGTTATGCACCTCATTTATAGCCTTTTGAACTCGTCACAGCTATTTTGAAGGTCCCTAGTCTGTGTATCAATACCTTCTTTGATGTTTTCTTCAAGTCCACCAATTAATTTTATGACAGTTATTCTAAATTCTTCTTCAGTTATTTTGTTTAAATCTGTTTTGAGCAGTTCTGTGGCTGTGACTTCTTCCTGGAGTTGCTTTAGAGGAGAGTTCTTTCGTTTCGTCATTTTGGCTAGCTTTCTGTCCCTTGTCAGTTTTAAAAGCTCATTATGCACTGTGCACCTGTTAGTATCGCTCTATTAAAGGAGGCTCATTGACTGTCCAGGGCCTGTGGGTTCGGAATGTGTTCTTTTAATGGTGTCTCTCGATTTCTCTTGTTGTGCCTTTGATTATTTTACTTCCCTGGTCAGTGATATTTGGGACTCTCCACCACTTGTACTTTGGGTTGTTTCTTGAGGTATCCGTGAAAAGGAAACAAACTAGCATACAGGGAACAAACGCATGCAAATGCACAGACAAATCAAACAAACAAGCAAGCCAAAAGGGGAAAGGAAGTAAAAGGAAAGGAAAGAAAGAAAGAAGAGAAGAAAAGAATCAAAAACAAAAACAAGGTGGGGACAGAGACAGCAAAGGACTGTGGGCAGTCTAAAAGCATATAACCAGCCAAGAGGAGAGATAAGAATATGCTAAGGGAAATATATCTGGATGGTAGGAGAAAAGAAGGAGAAGCAAAGAAAAAAGGGGAAAAAAAAAGACAACTCCCCTGTGCGGATGGGCGTGGTTTGGCGTCAGGTCAGGTCAGGTCTCGGGGGCTGCTCTCCGAGGCCCTGCCTTGTTGGTTGCTGGGAGAAGAATGTCGTCACTTCCAACTTTGCTCGAACCAAGCATTGCAAGCCGCCCTTCTGAGTCCAATCTCCCTGTACCGCGGGCGAGTCAAACTGCATTTTCCAAGCTCCGCCTCACTTCCAAATCCTAGTCCATGCAGTTCAACACAGTCACCGGGGATGAGATGCGTTCCCGCTGGCGGCCGGCCTCCCGGACCAGCTTGCACCCCCCTTTTCGCGGCACCGCCGCCGCTGCTGCTGCTTTCAAAGGCGCCTTTCGCAGCGCTGCCACCTTTATCTGTGCCGCCGCCTTTTGCAGTGCTGCTTGGATTGGATACCGCTGTCGCTGCGCCCAAGGAAGGATTCGCAGGCCAGATGGGACGGATTTCTCTCCCGGCTCTCGGGAGTTATATATGGGTAGACGGGCGAGTTTTTCCTCCCTTAGAGATGGTTCTAGGTGCGTTTTCCGTCTCTCTTTCTCTTCCCCTGGTGTCTCCGGGGCACAGCGTGCTCTCCCTGTCTTGGGCTGGGGCTCCTTCCCCCTGCACCATCGGGTCCCGCCCGTCCCCTAATTTCCCAGATCACAGCCACTCACTCAGGCATCTTTGAGGTTGTCTTCTTTATCGCGTCTATTTCTTCTTTCCCCCACTTGCAAATCCGAGTTTTATCCCTTCAGTCCTTCTCAGTTCAATCCATGCGGGCGGGCGCAGATTACAGCGCTCCCCACTTCTCCGCCATCTTGCCCTCCCTTCTTAATAGCATTTTTAAGGTTGAGTTCTTGTACTTTTAGTTTGTTTTAATCCCAAAGGAGACAGTATCCGCCACATTCCCTCCCTGTCTTAGAGATACCCCACAGCATGCTGGGCACTGCCATTTTGACAAGAAAGCCGTATTTTTTTTATATGGCTTTTATTTTGTTGAGGAATTTTCTCTCTATCTCTACTTTTTTGAGGTTTTTTTTTCTTTTTGTCAAAAATGGATACCGTATTTTCTCATATACTTTTTCTGCATCTTTTGAGATGATCATAAGATTTTTATCCTTTCATTTATTAATGTGGTGTATAACATTGATTTATGAATAATGAACCACCTTACAGTTCAGGAATAAATTCTAGTTAAGTGTGGCAAATGTATCTTTTAATGTGCTTTTAGATTCAGTTTGTTAGTATTTTGTTGAGAATTTTTACATCCATGTTCATCAGGGATCTTGGCTTGTAGTTCTCGTTTTCAGTGGAGTTTTTTTTTCCTTGCTTTGGAATCAAGATAATGCTGGCTTCCTAGAATGAATTTGGAAGTTTTTCTTCCATTTCTATGTTTTTAAATAGTTTGAAAGGAAGCCATCTGGCCCTGGACTTTTGTTTGTTGGGGAGATTTTTGGTTACTGATTCAGTTTCTTTGCTCGTTATTATTCTGTTCAAGTGTTCTATTTCTTCCTGTTTCCGTTGTTATAGTTTATATCATTTTAGGAATTTATCCATTAATTCTAGTTTGGCCAATTTGTTGTCCTATAATTTTTCATAATCTTCTAGAATCCTTTGTATTTCTATGGTGTCTGTTTTTATTTCTCCTCCTTCTTTCTGATTTTATTTCAGTCATCTCTCTTTTTTCCTTGAGAAGTCTGGCTAAAGTTTTATCAATTTTGTTGATCTCTTCACGGAACTGGCTCTTGGTTTCATTGATCTTTTCTATTTTTTAAGATTATTTCATTTATTTCTGCTTTAATCTTTATTATTTCCCTTTTCTACTAGTTTTAAGCTTATTCTTTTTTTGATCTTTTAGGTATAAGGTTAGTTTGTTTATTTGAGATTTTTCTTGTTTCTTTAGAGAGGCCTGTATTGCTATAAGATTCTCTCCTAGAAGTTACTTTGCTACATTCCAAAGAGTTTGCATCCTTTTGTTTTCTTTATTTGTCTCCGTATATGTTTTGATTTCCTATTTGATTTATTGATTGACCTATGTGTTTAGTATCATGTTGTTAATCTTTCATGTGTCTGTTTCTTCTCCAGATTTTATCTTTTTCTTTTTGAGAGAGAGATACAGAGTACAATATTTTTTTAAAGGTGATTTAATGGTTACTTATTTTTGAGAGAGTGAGACAGAGCATGAGTTGGGTAGGGACAGAGAGAGAGAGACGGAGACACAGAATCCGAAAAAGGCTCCAGTCTCTGAGCTGTTAGCACAGAGTCTGACATGAGGCTTGAACTCGGGAACGGCAAGATTATGACCGGAGCCAAAGTCAGATGCTTAACCGACTGAGCCACCCAGGCGCCCCAATTTTATCTTTTTTTTTTTTTTTTAATTTTTAATGTTTATTTTTGAGAGAGAGAGAGAGGCAGAGTGCAAGCAGGGGAAGGTAGAGAGAGAGGGAGACACAGAATCTGAAGCAAGTTCCGGTCTCTGAGCTCTCTGCAGAGTCTGATGGTGGGGCTCGAAGTCACGAACTGTGAGTTCATAATCTGAGCGAAGTCAGACACTTAACTGACTAAGCCACTCTGGATTTTATCTTGTCATTGATTTCAGTTTCTTATTGTTGAAAACAAATGCTTGACATGATTTCAATATTCTTATATTTATTAAGACTTTTTTGTGGGCGATTATGTGATACATTCTGATGAAGGTTTCATATGCACTTGATTTTGAAGATTTTGATTACTTATTAAATCTTACCTGTTTTTGGTATATTAAGATTTTCTATTTCAACCTGATTCAGTTTAGATAGGTTGGGCGTTTCAAGTATTTATCCATTTTTTATAGGTTTTTCAGTTCGTTGCTATATAATTGTTAATAGCAATAATTTGTGATCGTTTGTATTTCTGTGGTGTCAGTTTTCATGTTAGTTTTATTTATAATTTTGTATGAGTCCACTCTTTCTTGGTTAGTCTAGCGAACACTTGGTCAATTTTATCTTTTAAAAAATCCAACATTTAGTGTCATTAATTTTTTTCTATTGTCTCATTTCTATTTCATTTATTTCTGCTATACTCTGTTTTCTTCTGGTAAACCTAGCTTACTTTTTTCTTCTTTTTCTAATTCCTTGAGTTGTAAAGTTAGATTGTTTGAGGTTTTTTTTTTTTTAAATGTGTTTATTGTAGTAACTTTTGGCTTAGAGCTGTTTTTGATGCATCCCATAAGGTTGGATATGCTGTGTTCACATTTTCCTTTCTCGCAAAATACTTTCCGATTTTCCTTTTGAGTTCTTCTTTGATCCATTGGTTGTTCAAAAATATGTTGTTTAATCTCCATGTATTTGTGAGTTTTTCATTTTTCAGTCATGTATTTCTAGTTTTTTTACCATCGTGTTTTGAAAAGATACTTGATAGAATTTCAGTCTTCTTAAATTTGTTAAGGCTTGCTTTCTAGCCCAACATATATGGTCTATCATGGAGAATGATCTTTGGGTGCTTAAGAGAAGTATGTATTCTGATGCTGTTGGGTAGAATGTTCTGTAAGTATTTGTAAGGTCCATTTGGTCTATAGTGTTATTCAGGTCCATTATTTAATTTTCTGTCTGGATGATGTATGCATTGTTGAAAGTGGGGTGTTAAAGTCCCCTGCTGTTTATTATTGCTGTCTGTTACTCTCTTCAGTTGGTTAACATTTGATTGATTGATTGTTAAACTCATGTATAATTAACATACATTGTTATATTAATTTCAGGAGTACAGTATAATGATTCAACAATTGTATACATTTCCTAGTGCTTATCAAGATAAGTATACTCTGGGTGCCTGGGTGGTTCAGTCAGTTAAGCATCCGACTAGGTTTCAGCGCAGGTCATGATCTCATGGTTTGTGAGATTGTGCCCCGTGTTTGCTTGGGATTCTCTCTCTCCCTAGCTCTCTGCACCCACCCCCAACTCGTGCATGCACACACACTCCCCCCCCCCCCGCCAAATAAATAAATAAACTTAAAAAAAAAAAGATGTGTACTCTTAATCACCTTTATCTCACTTATCCTCTACCCACCTTTCCTCTGGCAACCACCAGTTTTTTGTCTTTATTTAGAGTCTCTTATTTTCTGTCCCCTTTTTTCCCCTTTGTTTTGTTTCTTAATTTACACATGAGTAAAATTATATGGTATTTGTCTTCTTCTGATATATTTCACTTAACATTATATCGTCTAGACTCTCTAGTTCCATGTTATTCAAAATTGAAGAGTTCATTCTTTTTTATGGCTGAGTAATATTCTTTCTATAGTGTATATATACTGTGTTTTTTTATCCATCTATCAATGGACATTTGGATTGTTTCTGTATTTTGTCTTTTAAATAATGGTGCAATATACTATAAATAATGCTACAACAAACATAGGGGTGTAATGTTTTCAAATTAGTGTTTTCCCTTTTTTTGGCCAAACGCTCTGTAGAATTACTGGATTCTAATTTTAATTTTTTGAGGAAACTCCATAATGATTTTCACAGTGGTGCTACCAGTTTTCATTCCCACCAACAGTGCATAAGTGTTCCTTTTTCTCCATATCTTTGTCAGCACTTGTTATTTCTTGTGTATTTGAATTAGCCGTTCTGACAGGTATGAAGTAGTATCTCACTGTGGTTTGAATTTGCATTTCCATGATGATTAGTGATGTTGAGTATCTTTTCAGTTAATATTAGTTTTCAATATTCGTTGTTCTAGGGGCACCTGGGTGGCTGCCCAGGTTAAGTGCCTGACTTTAGCTCAGGTCATGATCTCATAGTTCATGGGTTCGAGCCCCACGCTGGACTCTGTGCTGACAGTTTGTAGCCTGGAGTCTGTTTTGCATTCCATGTTTCCCTCTCTCTCTGTCCCTCCCCACTCACATGAGCTCTCTTTCTCTCACTCAAAAATAAACATTACAAAAATTTTTTAAAATAGTTATTCTAATGTTTAGTGTATATATTTACAATTGTTATATTCTCTTGATGAGTTGACTCTTTTATCACTATGTAGGGACCTTACTTTAACTAAACTATTTTATCTGATATAATTTTTGCTCTTTTTTTCACCATTTGCATGTAATATCTTTTTCAGTCCTTTCAGTTTATGTGTATCTTTAAAGATAAGTTAGTCTCTAGTAGATTGCATACTGTAGAGGTTTTGTTTTTTGTTTTTTGTTTTTTTTATTAAAAATCCATGCAGGGGCATCTGGCTGGCTCAGTTGGCTAAGCATCCAACATTGGCTCAGGTCATGATCTCACAACTCGTGAGTTCAAGCCCTGTGTCAGGCTCAATGCTAACAGCTCAGAGCCTGAAGCCTGCTTCAGATTTTGTGTCTCCCTCTCTCTCGGCCCCTCCCCCACTCATGCTCGCCATCTCTCTCTCTCAAAAATAAATAAACATTAAAAAATTTTTTTTAAAAATCCATTCAGCCACTCTGTGTTTTTGATTAGAGAATTTATTCCATTTATATTTAAAGTAGTATTGATAGGTAAGTACCTACCATTCCCATTTTGTTAATTGTTTTCTTAGTTTTTAATTCCTTTATCTTTTCCCTCTATCACTGTAGTGTTTAAAAAATTTTTAATGCTTATTTATTTTTGAAAGAGAGACAGACCGCAAGCACAGGAGGGGCAGAGAGAGAGAGGGAGATACAGAATCCCAAGCAGGTGCCAGGCTCTAAGCTGTCAGCACAGAGCCCAACGTGGGGCTAGAACTCGCAAACTATGAGATCATGATCTGAGCCGAAGTCAGACAGCTAACTGACTGAGCCATCCAGGCACCCTTCTTTTGCTGTCTTTTTAAAAATTATTCTTGTAGTGGTATGCTGTAATTCCTTTTTATTTGTGTATTGAGTTTTTTCTTTGTGGTTACCATGTGGTTTACATAAAACATCTTCTAGATATAACAGTCTATTTTAAGCTGTTAACTACTTATCTTCAAATGCATAGAGAAACTCTATACTTTTGCTTCTCCTCTCCCCACATTTATGCTATTCATGTCACACTTTACATACTGTTACATTATACATCTGTTAACAAATTTTTATAGCTATAGTTATTTTTAATATTGTTTTTAACTTTTATAGTAGAGATAAAAGTGATTTACACACTATCATTACAGAATTAGGGTATTCTGAATATTATATTTTTATGCCCTATTGAAGGAAATTTTGGATGCTTCCACGTTTGCACAATTGTGAGTGAAGTTTTTATAACCATTAATGTGCAGATTTTTGTGCAGACATTAGCTTTTCGCTCATTTGGGTAAATGCTAAGAAGGACAGTTGCTGAATCATATTGTAAGAGTATGTCTAGTTTTATAAGAAACTACCAAAGTACCTTCTAAAATGGCTCTACTATATTTTTTCTTACTAGAAATTAATGAGAATTACATTTTCTCCACATTCTCAGCAGCATTAGGTTTTGTGAGTGTTTTAGATTTTAGCCGTTTTAATAGTTGTACAGTGATATTGTTCTAGTTTGCATTTCCCTGGTGAAATATAATGTTGAGCATCTTTTTCTTTTTTAAAATTTGTGAACATTTATTTATTTTTGAGAGAGAGACAGAGCGTGCGCAGGGGAGGGGCAGAGAGAGAGAGACACACACACAGAATCCGAAGCAGGCTCCAGGCTCCGAGCTGTCAGGCCCGACGTGGGGCTTGAACCCACAAATCGCGAGATCATGACCTGAGCCAAAGTCGGCCGCTTAACCAACTGAGCCACCCAGGTGCCTTGAGCATCTTTTTCTGTGCTTATTTGCCATCTGTATGTCTTCATTAGTCAGGTGTCTGTTGAAGTCGTTTCCCCGATTTATTTATTTTTTATTAATTTTTGGGAGAGCATTCACATTCCCTCTCCCTCTCTCTCATAATAAATAAACATAAAAAATAAAAACAAACATCAAAAGCACAATCCATGAAAGAACAAAGTATGGTTTGGACATCATTAAAATTAGAAACCTCTGATCTGTGAAAGACACTTGTAAGAGAATGAAAACATAAGCCACACTGAGAGAAAATATTTGCAAAATATGTATCTGATAAAAACTTGGTGTCCAAAATGTACAAAGAATTCAACAATAAAGTAACAAACTCAATTATAAATTGGGGAAAAGGGAGTGCCTGGTTGGCTCAGTTAGTTGAACTTCTGATGTCCGCTCTGGTCAAGATCTGTCAGTTTATGAGTTCAAGCCCCACAATGGGCTCACTGCTGTCAGCCTGTCAGCACTGATCCCGCTTAGGATCCTCTGTCCCCTCTCTCTGCCCCTCCCCTGCTTGTGCTCTCCTAAAAATAAATAAATGAATAAATCAGGGAAAAACAAATATCATATGATTTCACTCATATGTGGAATTTAAGAAATAAGACAAATGAGCATATAGGGGTAAAAAGAGAAAGGCAAACCAATAAACAGACTCTTACTATAGAGAAGAAACTAATGGTTACCAGAGGAGAGGTGGGTGGTGAGTAATGGGTTAAATAGGTGATGGGGATTAAAGGAGTGCACTTGTGCTGAACACCGGGTGTTGTATAGAAGTTTTGAATGTTCACATGTGAAACTAATATTACATTGTATGTTAACTAAATGGAATTTAAATAAAAACTTTAAGTAAAAAGTCTTCACCAAATCAAGCATCACTTCAATTTTCTCCTATGTTATTTTCTAAGAATTCTGTTCATTGGGGTTTTATATTTAGGTTCATGACCCATTTTGACTCAATTTTTGGAAGGTTTGTGGTCTGTGTTCTGATTCTTTTTCTTTTCTTTATTTTTGCATGTCGGTTTCCATTTGTTTCAGCACAGTTTTTTGAAAGGACTATCCTCTTTTTTTCTTTTTTAATTTCTGGTTGCCCCTTCTACCAGTGTGGAAATTACTTAGTGTTTCATTCTTTTAATGGTTGTCTTAAAAAAAAAAAAAAGTTGAATCCTTATTTAACTGTTGATGTTTGTAACATCTGTACTGCACTTTTACTAATTTACTTTGTCTTATTTTTCAGTTCATTAATTTTTCCCTTCTCATGTTTCTAATCTGTTAAACCTATCCATTATGTTTCCACTTGAGTTATTACATTTTCTGTTTCAAGTAGTTCCTTCTTTTCAAATCATCAAGGTCATATTTTATGTTTTATGTTTCCTACAAACTTCTGTGATATACAAGATGTGTAACAACTAATATGGCATGGGCAGTAATCAGTCACAATTCATATCAGCTGGAAACAACCACTGTATTGTATCAAAATGTCCTATTGAATATCAACCTATATATATATATATGTATGTATGTATATACAAATACATATGTATCTTTTATTTCTTTGAACTTTCAAAACGTGTTTTATAGACAGTTTTTGATAATTCTGGTGTCTGCATTTTGAGAATCTGCTATTGTTTATGCTGAGTCTCACTTTATGGTACCTTGCTTTTTAGTATGCTTGATTTTTTTTTTTTATGTTTATTACTCATGATTCTTGAAAAATTATTTTTGGAAACATTTTGAAGCTTAAGATGAAGGTTCCTTCCCCCAGAAAGGATTTACATTTGCTTCTTCGGATCCTTGGGACCAATGTCAACTAAATTCATCATTTGAGGTCTTTTGGCTTCCCCTATGATGTAATTTGGTGCTGTAAATACATGAGAAAGCCCGTGTCATACCACAGAGATTGGTTTTCCCTGCCTCATTTTGCTGTGTTCCTCTCAGAACCAGAGTAACTTTTCTTTGCAGTCCCTTGGGGATGTGGGTAGGAGTAGTGTACTTGTGGTTTCCCCTTAGCCTAACTGTGTGATCCCTTGGATCTTTATGTCTTTTTCCTTGACCTAGTGAGGTTCATTAAAACTAAAGCTACCATTTGTTTACATTTATAAATGCCCTCCAGAAAAAAAGTGGCTTTAATTCTCTGCGTGTTTCTCTGGAACCTCACTTTTCCTTAGGTTTTAGTGTCTTGTAAGTTGCTTTGGAATCGAAAAAAAAATGTCATCTATCATTTTTCATTGTTTTCAGTAGGAGGGTCAGTCTGACATGCACCCTATTTCCATAAGCAGAACTTACTGTTTCTTTAGTGTTTGTAAGAGAACAGTTCTTTAAAAATTTTACTTAGAATCACCTCTTTTCATGATGAGTATCCTCAGCCATCATGACTATGCTAATAATATTAGTAAAATATGGTAAAGTCTTCCTTATTACTTTTATAAAAGTGATGCAATATTTATCTTTTTCAGGCCAAAGTGGCAGTGAGAGAAGCTGAACGATGTGATCCTACAAATATTTTCACTCAGTTTTATATATACAAGATTGCAGTTTTAGAGCAAAACCCTACCAGAGGTATAAATGTTACTTACGAATTATATTTGACTATTAACACAAATAATAATAATCCTTTTGTACTGTAAAGGAAAAAAACATCGTTTTTAAGACCGTGGAGTTGTATATTCTATATTCTAGCTTTCCTATGTAATTAAAAATTAAGTTTACAAAGCTGTGTAGTAAGAGGGAGTTTACATTGCAAACCCAGTTCAGTTAAGAGTTGTGTTAGACAGTCAAAGTCTCCAGCTTTCTTTTCTTCTCTTTTCTTTTCTTTTCTTTTCTTTTTTTATTAGTGTTTATTTTTGAGAGAGAGAGACAGACCACGAGCAGGGAAGGGACAGAGAGAGGGAGACAGAATCTGAAGCAGGCTCCAGGCTCCGAGCTGTCAGCACAGAGTCCAGTGAGGGGCTCGAGCCCATGAACCTGAGCCAAAGTCAAATGCTCCAACCAACTGAGCCACCCAGGCACCCCAAAATAGATTTCCTATTAAACCTTGTGATATTCTATTAAAATAAAACAATTTTACTTCTTAAACATAAAATCAGCTCAATCTCTTAATTTTTTTCCCTAGTTATCTGTGACCATTTTTTAAAGACATGTTTATGGATGATATAGGAATAAAATTTACTAGTATATGATTCTATGAGGTTTATTTGTATTAATAATTCTGTGAGTTTTGACAAGTATATACAGTCATGTAACCACCCTTACAATCATGATACAGAACAAAAAATTACCTCAGGCTCCTTTGTTGTCATTCCCTCCTACCACTTACAGTCCTGGGAACAACTTATATTTTTGCCTTTTCCAGAATGTCATATAAATGGAGTTATACAGTGTGAAGCTTTGTGAGCCTTTCTTTCACTTAGGATAATGCATTTGAAACTCATTCATACTGTTGTGTTTCCGTAGTTCTTTTTTACTGCTGAGTAGTCATCTGTAGTATGTATGTACCACAGTTTATTCATTCACTATTTGAAGTATGTTTGGATAGTTTCCATTTTTGATGAGTGTGAATAAACATGCTATAAACATCTGTTTACAGATTTTGTATGATGGTAAGATTTAACTTCTCTAGGGTAAATTTCCAGGAATTGGATTTTTGGGTTATATGATAAATATGTTCTTAACTTTATTAGAAACTGCCAACCTGTTTTCCTAAGTAGCTATACAGTTTTACATTCTAACCAGCTATGTATTAGTGTTCTAGTTGAACTACACCCTCACCAGCACTTTGAATTGTCCATTAAAAAACATGTTTTAGATATGTTTTACCAATTTTTATTTTTATTTCATATCAGTGTCATGAGAAGTTTGACAGTCTAATTTATCTTTTTTCTTCTTTAATGGATTGTGCTTTTGGTAATATACCTAAGAAATCTTCATCTAATCTAAGGTCACAAAACTTTTCTCCTTTATTTTCTTTTGGAAATTTTATAGGTTTAAGTGTATGGTTAGTTCTACGATCGCTTTCGTACTGATTTTTGTATTTAATTTAAGGTATGAACCAAAGTTCTTTTTTTTTTTTTTTTTTTTTGCACATGGCTATCTAGTCATTCGACATCATTTTTTTCAGCATTATTTATTTAAAAACTGTATTTTTTCAACTGAATTACCTTTGCACATTTATTGAAAAATCCATTGTCAGGGTGCCTGGGTGGCTCAGTCAGTTAAGCATCTGACTCTGGATTTTGGCTCAGGTCATGATTACCACAGTTCGTGAGTTTGAGCCCCATGTTGGGCTCTGTTCTGGCAGCATGGAGCCTGCTTGGGATTCATTCTCTCTCTCTCTCTCTCTCTCTCTCTCTCTCTCTCTCTCTCTCTGTCACACACTCTCTCTGCCTCTCCCCTCCTCGTGCTCTGTTTCTCTCTCTTTCTCTCAAAATAAATAAATAAAACTTTGAAAAGGAAAAGAAAAGAAAATCAGTTGTCATATGTGTGATTGGGTCTCTTTCTGGTTTCTTAATTCTGTTCCATTGATCTATTCATCTGTCTTTACACCACTTCCACACTAAATTAATTTAGCTGTGTAGTAAATTTGAAATCATGTAGTCAAAGATCATAACTTTATGTGACTTGAATACTTTTAATTATGTTAAGGCTTGTTACGTGACCCAGGATATTGTCTTTATTTATAAATGTTCAGTGTGCACTTGAGAAAAATGTATATTTTACTAGTGTTTGCTTGAGTGTTCTATAAACATCATTCAGGTCGAGTTGATTAATAGTGTAAAGTATACTATATCCTTGCTGATTTACTACTTGTTCTATCAATTAAGAGAAGGTACTGAAATCTTTGACTATAATTGCAGATTTGTTCATTTTTCCTTATAATTGTAGAAGGTTTTGCTTCTTGTGTTTTGAAAATTTATTATTAGATGCATAAACATTTAGGATTTTTATGTTCTCATAATGAGAATGTTCTCCTTATCATCATGGAATAACTTTCTGTCACTGATAATATTCTTTGCTCTGAAATCCATTTTGTTTGATATTAATATAGCTACTCCAGCTTTCTTTTGATTACCTTTACCATAGTGTATATTATCCCATGGATTTTTTTTAACTAATTTTGTCTTTATTTTTAAAGTATGTTTCTTGTAGGTAGCATACAGTTGAAAGTTTTTTTTTTTTTAATTCAGCGTGACTATCTGCCTTTTACTTGAGTCATATAGACCATTTATATTTAACATGATTATTGATAATGGTTAGGTTTAAATTTAGCATCTTGTTATTTGTCTTCTGTTTGTCCCTTCTGTTCTTTTTTTGCCATTTTTCTTTTTTCTACTTTTGGATTGAGTATTTTTTATGATTATATTTATCTCAATTTTTGCCTTATTAGCTGTCTTTATTTTGTTATTTTGTTACTTAAGTTCTATAATACATATACTTAACTTATTGTAGTCTACCTTTAAGATATGTAATTGAATGTAATACCACCATTCATTTTTCAATTTCATTCTGTTTTATATTCCATTTTATGAGTGTACCAAAATGTATTTAGCCCATCCATCATTGATGGAGTTTAGGTTGCTCCTATACTGTACTCTTATAAAAATTGCTGGATTAACATACTTGTATGTTTTTGTTTACTTTTGCAAATGTATCCATGGGATAAATTCACATGGTGAATTGCTCAGTTGGGCATTTTCCTGACATTCAAGTCCTCCTTGATGGTTTAGCAATTTAGATGTCTTTAAGAAAATTAATATTGTAAAGCTATGACTGCTCTTAAAATGAATTCCAAAGTCACTGTGGTATAATTAACCCTAGATAGTTATTGAGTATCTCCTTTTTTTTTTTTTAACTCTTTTCTTCCTTTTCAGCTTTGCGGGCAATTAATACATTAGAGAAGTTAATAACAGGTGTAGAACCAGAAGAGAATGCCTTATGTATGGATAAAGAGTCACCTGTCATGCTTCTCAGTTTAGCTGCCCAATTTGCTCTAGAGGTAATTCTTATATATTTATCTATAAGATTTTTACCTCTTTTCGATTTTAAGAGACAATCAATGGAACTCCTTAGAGGAGTTTGCTACAAAGAAAAGAAATTGGTCAGTAGCTGGTGTGAGAAGTCAGTAGCTGGTGTGAGAAGTAGGATCAGAGGTTTTTTGTTTGAGACAGGATGAATGAGAATGTTTATATGCTGATGGAAATGATCCAGTAAGAGAACAAACTGTTGACATTGTGAGAAAGAAAAGGGAGAATTGTTAGAGCAGTGTCCTTAAGCAGGAAGGAAGTGATGGACACAAGTTTAGGAAAGAACATGCATAGTTCATCTCTGATAGCAGTTGAGAAATTAGAGTATGTTGTGTGGTCTCTGGTGTGTAAATAAATGTGGTAGTGGGAATCTGAAAGTTTTTTTCCTGACTGCTTCAGTTTTTTCAACGAAGTAGGAAATAAGGTCATCACCTGCGAGTGAGAATGGGAGAGAATGTGTTGGGGAGTTTGAGAAGTTAGGATAAAGTATAAACTAATCATCCACAAAAGCAAGAAAGTGAATGACAAGAGTAGTGTGGGATGCTTGCCCAGTAAGAATTAAGACCTGTTTGATGAAGTTTTAAAATAAAACAAATAGTTATCTAGGTTTTTATCCAGCCACATTCAGCTGCATGGATGTAGGCAAAAAGTCAGTGGAAAGTTGGATTTAACCAGGCTTGCGGTTTTGCCAGATGAATACAAGGAAGCAAAAGAGGAGTAGGAAAACCAAGGAAGAAGGTAGTGGTTATAATAAATCCCTATGGAATTTCAACTGACCATGGAGGAGGACATCAAGGGTATGAGAAACAATGAAAAATTAGTAGCATGAATGGATTGGAGGTCTAAGTGCCGTTGAAGGATTTCTAGAGTGAATAGAAAGGAGTGAATTAGAAAGGTAGGAGATAGTGGTCAGAAAGTAGAATACATGAAGGAGAGCAGGGTGCAGGCCTAGGGTGAGGAAATGAGACACTTAAGGAAGCACTCACACTCTGAGTCATGCAAGTATAGAGTTAGTTCTTGCATGATCCTGAGAGTGAGTGCCTCCTTAAATTTTTTACCCTCGGTGCCTTAGTTGCATCAGTCACCTAGCTTACCCTAGTCTCAGCCCTGACTGAGAGTATGGAAGGTTTGCAAACATTAGTATTGACAGGGTCCAACATATAGATCAATGGAACAGAATAGAAAACCCAGAAGTAAACCCACAATTAATCTTCAACAAAGCAGGAAAGAATATACAATGGGAAAAAGACAGTCTCATGAACAAACAGTGTTGGGAAAACTGGACAGATACATGCAAAAGAATGAAACTGGATCACTTTTTTACACCATAGACAAAAATAAACTTGAAATGAATTAAAGACCTAAATGTGAGACCTAAAACCATAAAAATGCTAGAAGAGACCACAGGCAGTAATTTATCTGACATCAGCCTTAGCAACATTTTTCTAGATATGTATCCTGAGGCAAGGGAAATAAAACCAAAAATAAACTATTGGGGCAACATCAAAATAAAAAGCTTCTCCACAGTGAAGGAACCATCAACAAACCTAAAAGACCGCATATGGAATGGAAGAAGATATTTGCAAATGACATATCTGACAAAGAGTTAGTATCCAGAACATATAAAGAACTGATACAACTCAATACCCAAAAACAAACAATCCAGTTTAAAAATGGGCAGAAGGCATGACCAGACATTTCTCCAAAGAAGACATCCAGATGCCAACAGACACATGAAAAGACCCTTAATAATAATGACAGGGTCCCACTGATGAATATGCTAGTGAACAGCTAAGGTAATTCACAGAGTAGAATTCAAGGAAATAAGAGACAAGGATATTGAAAGTGCCAAAAACTGAGACAGGAATAGTTTTTCGAGAAAATAACTGTGCAATAAATAGGTCATCAAGAAATTGAGAGCTGGTAAATCAGCACAGATAGGAGTGGTGGGTGATATTATCTGATGACAGGAAATTCAAAGCTGGGGAGTTTAAAGAGAAAGAAGGGAGAATAATTTTAAAACAGCGATGAAAAAAATAAAAAAGGACACCTACTCCATCTCCAGGTCTATAGGTAGAAGGGAGATCAGAGAAAAACCACTACTACTTGAGAGCTTTGTGGAAGCAGTATCCTTGGTGGGACCTAGATTTCCATTATAGAAAGGATGAGGAGGAAGATGTTGCTCCTAGAGAAGATTTTGATGATAATGAACTGAATTTCAGAGACCATAGTAGAAACATTGGGGGAGTTAGGGAGAAATGGGAAAAGAGGAAAAAAGAAAGGATTTATCGTGATTGGGGTGCTGGAAATGAGAGTCTGGGGTTTTTAACATATTATATTTGTCCTATTCAGAATGGACTACAAATTGTGGCAGGAAAAGCTTTGGAATATTTAGCTCAATATTCAGATGACCCTCAACAAGTCCTTTCGGCTTTAAAGTAAGTAATTAACATCCTGTAGATGTGAAAGGATTTCCTGTTAATCTATAAGCTTTGTCAAAACGGTGCTGATGTGATCAGGCCTACTCTACCAACTGTTGTTTTAAATTTTGTCCAGGCTTTATTGAGATATAATCAACAGATAACATTGTGTAAGTTTAAGTTGTATAACCTGATACTGCGAAATGGTTTGCACAACAGAATTAGTTAACATATTCATCACCTCAAGAAATAACAGTTTCTTTGTGTTTGGTGAGGATGTTTAAGATTTAGTCTCTTCCCAACTTTCAAATATGTAATGTATGATACCATATTGTTAACCATAGCCACCATGCTCTACATTATAGCCCCAGAACTTGTGCATCATATAATTTAAAGTTTGTACCCTTTGACCAACATTTCCCCACTTCCTCCACATCCATCTCCTGGCAAACAGCATTCTACTCTCTTTCTGTGAGTTTGGCTTTTTTTTTTTTTTTTTTTTAAGATTCAACATGTAGGTGAGGTAATACAGTATTTGTCTTTCTTTTCACTTAGCACAATGCCCTCAGACTCCATCCATGTTGTCACAAAAGGCAGGATTTCCTTTTTCTATATGGCTGAATAATATTCATGTGTGTGTGTGTCTGTGTGTGTAAATATCACATTTTCTTTTTCCATTCATCTATCAGTGGACACTTAGGTTATTTCCATATCTTGGCTATTGTATATAATGCTGCAGTGAACATGAGAGTTCAGATAGCTCTTCAAGATAGTGATTTTTTTTCCTTCAGATCTATACCCAAAAGTGGGATTGCTGGATCATAGGGTAGTTCTGTTTTTAATTTTTGAGGAAATTCCATGCTGTTTTCCAGTGGCTGTATCAAGTTATATTCCCACCAACAGTGTTCAAAGTTTCCCTCTTTTCCACATCCTCACTAATACTTATCTCTGTTTTTTGATACTGGCGATTCTGACAGGTATGAGGTGATATCTCAGTGTGGTCTTGATTTGCATTTCCCTGATGATTAGTGATGTTTAGCATCTTTTCATGTATGTGTTGACCATGCATGTCTTCTTTGGAAAAATGTCTATTCAAGTCCTTTGCCCATTTTTAAATCACATTCTTTGCTTTTTTTTCCCTATTGAGTTGTATATGTTCCTTAATTGTTTTGTATATGAACCCCTTATCAGATAAATGGTTTGCAAATATTTTTTCCTATTCCATAGATTGCCTTTTCATTTTGTCTCCTTTGCTGTGCAGAAGCTTTGTAGTTTGATGTAGTCCCACTTGTTTATTTTTGCTTTTGTTGCTTGTGCTTTGGGTGTCATATCTAAAAAGTAATTTTCAAGGAGCTTTTCCCCTGTGTTTTCTTTTAGGAGTTTTACTGGTTTCAGGTCTTCCGTGTTTAATCCATTTCAAGTTAATTTTGTGAGTAGTGAAAGATAGTGGTCCAGTTTTATTTTTTTGCATGTGAATATCCAGTTTGACCAGTAGCATTTATCGAAAAGACTCTCTTTCCCCCACAGAATACTCGTGGCTCTCTTGTTATTTCTGGGCTGTCTATTCTTTGGGTCTGTGTTACTATTTTTTGTGCTGGTATCATGCTATTTTGATTACTATGTACTGTAGCTTTGTAGTATAGTTTGAAATCAGGAAGTGTGATGTCTTCAGCTTTATTCTTCTTTCTCAAGATTGCTTTGGCTCCTCAGGATATTTTGTATTTCCATATGAATTTTAGGATTTGTTTTTCTATTTCTGTGGAAAATGTCCATGGAAATTTGATAGGGATGCTTAAACTTAAAAAAAGATACCAATTGAATTTGATTTGCCCCCTTCTCTCTTTCTGTAAAGAAAAATGGTTTTTCAAAACGGAACTTTTACATACGATAGTAAGATAGAGGAGGGTGAGGTTAGGACATGATAACTCCTAATGATGTGACTGAGAATATGTCAGTGGCAAAAATTGGAAAGTAGAAGGGTTCTATAGTGGTTCTTCTGTTGGTCAACTACACTTGACGCCACACTTTTGAAAAGAAATGTAGTCACAGAAATTGCAGTATCAGAGAAGTCTTGAGATACATGTATGCCTCAGATAAATATCTAAAATCATTCAGGATAAATGTTATTTTTAAAAAGACTTTTTCGGGTTTGAAACTTTATAAACTACCTTATTTTGTCAGTTCATCATGATGCTGTCATATTCCTTTCAAATAACAGTCATCCTAGTTTACGTGGAACCCAAAGGCCAGTTCCAGGTTACTTAAAAAAATATTAAGACTTCTACATTGTACCTGATGTTCTAGCAGGTGATTTGGAGCAATGATATAAACTGTGGAACTATTTAAGAATTTGTCATAAGCAACACTTTTTGCTTTTTTAAATTATTATAAAAAATAATTTTTAAATTATTATAAAAATATTTTTTTAATTATAAAAATATAAAAATAATTTTTTAAATTATTATACATAATTTTAAAAAATTATAAATAATTTTTAAATTATTTTCTTAAATTACTCTGAAAATTATAAAATTTATATGTGTTCATTACAATCATTAAAACAATACAAAGATCTATAAGAAAAATAAACTTAGTCTCCTCTATACCCTCTCGTTTCTCACTTCTGCCTCCTGGGATAATCAAAATTAATAACGTAAATATTCTTTCACATGTTTTTTCCTAAGTATCATTTTTTGTATTACTTTATCATACAGGTGTTTGTTTCGTCTCGTTCTCCCAAAAGTTTCTCAAATGTCAGAATCTGAAAGCAGGTAAGTTATTTCAATAGAAATAATGTATTTGCCATTAGAAAAATTACAGTAACTTTCAGTATACACCTTATGTTGAGAGATGTATAGTCTTGTGGATAAGATTAATATAGGCTATGGGGCCAGTCTTCCTGGGTTCATATCACAGCTCTGCCACTTATTAGATGTGTAACCAAGGGCTTTTGTTTCCCCATCTGTAAAATAAGAATATAGTAGTACCTACTTGACAGGGTTGCTGTGATGACTGAATGAATAAATATGTGAAAATACATCAAAGTAAAGTGCCAACGGGCTCCTGGGTGGCTAGTAGGTTGAATGTCCTACTCTTGATTTCAGCTCGGGTCAGGATCTCAGTTCTGAGATCAAGCCCGATGTCAGGCCCTGCACTGGGCATGGTGCCTGCTTGGGATTCTCTCTCTCCCTCTGCCCCTCCCCTTTCTCAGTCTCTCTCAATAAAAGAGTGCCATGCACTTACTAAGCTGTCAGTAATATTACCTCTGATTTTATGATCATACTGCATTTGTTCCCCCCCCTTTTTAAATTCACCCATTTAATTTTTTTAATGTTTATTTATTTTTGAGAGACAGAGAGAGAGAGACAGAGTGTGAGCAGGGGAGGGGCAGAGAGGGAGGGAGACACAGAATCCGAAGCAGCCTCCAGGCTCTGAACTGTCAGTACAGAGCCTAATGCAGAGCTCGAACTCATGGACTGCGAATCATGACCTGAACCAAAGTCAGACGATTAACTGACTGAGCCACTTGACCTGTTTCCTCCTTTCTTATTTTGGGGGGGGGGGAGAGTGCATCAAATTTACTTGTTTTTATTTTATTTTATTTTTTCAAATAATTTATAGTTAATTGTCAAGTTGGTTTCCATATAACACCCAGTGCTCTTCCCCACAAGTGACCTCCATCATGACCATCACCCCCGTTCCCTTTTCCTCCTTCCCCTTCCACCTTCAGTTTGTTTTCAGTATTCAAGAGTCTCTCGTGATTTGCCTCCCTCCCTCTCCCTAACTCTTTTTCCTCCTTCCCCTCCCCATGGTCCTCTGTTGGGTTTCTCCTGTTAGACCTATGAGTGCAAACATATGGTATCTGTCCTTCTCTGCCTGACTTATTTCCCTTAGCATGACACCCTCGAGGTCCATCCACTTTGCTACGAATGGCCAGATTTCATTCTTTCTCATTGCCATGTAGTATTCCATTGTATAGATGAAC
>CM053579.1:57154661-57176269 GCA_028646485.1 Cryptoprocta ferox
TATGGATGGATTTTGTTTTTTTTATCCATTCTGCTACCCTGTTTCGTTTGATTGGGGCATTCAGTCCATTTACATTCAGTGTTATTATTGAAAAATGTAGGTTTGGGTTCATTGTGTTTTCTGTGGAGTTCATGTTGATAGTGGTGTCTCTGGTACCTTGTATTCCTTGCACATTTTCCTCATAGAATCCGTCTTAGGATTTCTTGTAGGGCTGGTTTGGTGGTGATTAATTCTCTCAATTTTTGTTTCTTTGGGAACACCTTTATCTCTCGTTCTATTTTTAATGAGAGGCTCGCTGGATAAAGGATTCTTGGCTGCATATTTCTCCTGTTCATCACATTGAAGATTTCCTGCCATTCCTTTCTGGCCTGCCAAGTTTCAGTAGACAGGTCTGTAACCACTCTGATAGGTTTCCCTTTGTATGTTAGGGACCTTTTATCCCTAGCTGCTTTCAGTATTCTCTCTTTATAGTTTTCCAGTTTCACTATGATATGTCGTGCCAAAGGGCAATTCAAGTTACTTCTTAAGGGGGTTCTTTGCACCTCTTGGATTTCAATGTCTATTTCTTTCCCCAAATTTGCGACGTTCTCGGCTATACTATGATCCAGCACCCCTTCAGGACCTTTTTCTCTTTCTTCATCTTCAGGAATTCCTATGATACGGTCCTTGTTCCATTTGATTGTAGCACTCAGGTCTCAAATTCTCCTTTCGTGCTCCTGGATCAATTTCTCCCTCTTTTTCTCGGCTTCCTCCTTTGCTATAACTGTGTGTTCTAATTCACCTATTCTCCTCTCTGCCTCTTCAATCCGTGCAGTGGCCGCCTCCATTTTATTATGCATCTCATTTTATAGCCTTTTTTAACTCGTCGCACCTATTTTGATTGTCCCTAGTCTTTGTATCAATAGCTTCTTTGATGCTTTTTTCAAGTCCATCAATTAATTTTATGACAGTTGTTCTAAATTCTTGTTCAGTTAGATTGCTTAAATCTGTTTTGAGCAGTTCTGTGGCTGTGACTTCTTCCTGGAGTTGCTTTAGAGGAGAGTTTTTTCGTTTTGTCATTTTGGCTAGCTTTCTGTCTCTTGTCAGTTTTTTTTTTTTTTAAAGCTCGTTATGCACTTTGCACCTGTTAGTGTTGCTCTTTTAAAGGAGGCTCATTGACTGTCCAGGGCCTTTCGTTTCAGGAAGTGTTCTTTTAGTGGTGTCTCTCGGTTTCTCTTGTTGTGCCTTTGATTATTTTATTTCCCTGGTCTGTGATATCTGGGACTCTCCACCCTGTGTACTTTGGCTTGTTTCTTGAGGTAGCTCTGAAAAGGAAGACAGAGTAACACATAGGGAACAAAACAGAGTAACACACAGGGAACAAAAGCATGCAAACTCACAGACAAGTCAAACAACCAAGCAAACGAAAGGGGAAAGGAAAGGAATGAAAAGAAGAAAAGAACGAAACAAAAAACGAGGCGGGGGATAGAGACAGCAAAAGACTATGGACAGTCTAAAAGCATATAATCAGCGGAGAGGAGAGATAAAAATGAGATATGGGAAATATATCTGGATGGCAGGAGAAAAAAAGAAGAAGAAAAGTGAAAAGGAAAAAGAAAAAAAAGGGCAGCTCTCCTGTGCTGATGGGCGTGGTTTGGTGTAGGTAGGTCAGGTCTCTCCGAGGCCCCGCCTCCGGTGGTTGCAGGGAGAAGAATGGCGGTGCATCAAGCTCTGCTGGAACCAGGCGTTGGAAGATGCTCTTCTGAGTCTGATCTCCCTGTGCCGAGGGCGACCCAAACTGTATTTTCCAAGCTTCGCCTCGCTTCCAAATCCTAATCCATGTACTTTAATACTACCACTGGAGATGGGATCCGCTCCCGCTGGTGGCCGGCCGCCAGAGGTGAGAGGGACTTGCGCAGGAGGCTGGCTTCCTAGCCGGGATCGTGCAGGGGGAGGGGGCTGTTTTTCCTGGTGACGCCTGGAATGGGTCCCGCTGCCGCCGTGCCTAAGGAAGAATTCGCCAGCTAGATGGGACAGATTTCTCTCCAGGTGCCCAGTGGTTATATATGGGGTGACAATATCTCTCTCCGTCCTGGGGCAAGTTTTTTTTATCTCTTCTTTAGAGACAGTTGTGTGAGCGTTTTTCAGTCTCTCTTTCTCTTCCCCTTGTCTCTCCGGGCCACAGTGCGCTCTCCCTGTGTTGGGCTGGGGCTCCCACCCATCCGCACCTCGGCCCGGCCAGTCCTCCAGTTTCTCCAGTTCGCACTCACTCAGTCATCTTTGAGGTTGTCTTCTTTCTGGAGTCTGTGTGTTCTCTTCTCCCTCTTGCAGATCAGAGTATTGTCTCTTCAGTCCTTTACAGTTTAATAGATGCAGGCGGGCGAAGATTACAGAGCTCCTTACTTCTCCGCCATCTTACCCTTTCCCCTCTGTCCCCCTTTCTTAACATGAGACGTATATAGTCCTATCTCTTAGTTTCCCACAGAAATGTATAACCTGGTTGCCTTGTTGATTGTGAATCTGTTTTAGGTCAGCTGGGAGTATTCAAATATATTTCTGCTCACAGTTTCTGTGGCATCAGACATCAAGAACTTAACACTTGATGGAAGAATTGGGTCACCAATTTTTCATTCACAAAATCCACTACCTCCTAATGATTTGAAAGAAAACTCTATCAAGATCTTGATTAGGGATAACTTTTAGAGAAGTAATCATTCATCTCTATATCCTCTACTTAGATAAAAACTCTGTAATAGTGTATCTATGCTTTGCTTTTTCTTTATATATCATTTATACTTGGAGGCAATACATTTTTTTTTCAGCTGAATTATTTGGGAAATGTCTGACTGATATGACTGATGACATATGTTTTTTATAATATAAATTTTGTCTCTTCTTTATAGGTTGTATCAATCAATTAAAAAGGAGCCCAATCAAACTAAAAATAAAAAAGATATTGAGACAATTGGAAATTTCAGTAATGACCAGCTATTTGATGATATTGAGAAATTAATATTTAGACATATGATGGAAGTGTGGTTATGTCTTCTAATGGATATTTTATCTCTTAGAGACAAATCCTAAAATATTTATTGATGAAATGATGTGATGTCTGGAATTGGCTTCAAAATAGTAGGGGAGAGAAAGGAGTGGGTGGAAGTATCATTGAAATAAGATTGATGATGAGTTTAATAATTATTGAAACTGGGTAATGGGTACATGGGGATTCATTTATCTGTTAACATAGAAACATCTTGGAAATTTTCCACAATAGAAAGTTTAAAAATCTAATGGTATGATAATAGCAATGTATGGTGATTGATGGCAGCTAAACTTGTAGTGCGCATTGTGTGATGTGTAAACTTCTCCAGTTACTGTGTTGTACACCTGAAAATAGTGTAACGTTATGTGTCAACTCTACTTCAATTAAAAAACACTTTATAAAATCATCTTAAAAATGTTTTTAATAAAAAAGAAAACTCAGAGACTAAACAAAACTAATAGATTATAAGAGCTATTTGAGGGCTAGGATTATTTGTATTTATCTTTCTATCTCTGAAACCTAGAATGGTATGTGACACATAATATCCCTTCAGTGTATTGAAATGGTTGAATATCAGTTCTTTACAAGAAGATCTTTATCTTTAGCACTGGTCTTACATAGCATTTCATATTCCATGTGATTGTAGCATATAGTCAAACCCCATTCATTAAAGCCAATTTGGAAATGGGGGAAGGAAAGGAATCCCATTTAAATTCATGATAAATTACAGAATTGGTTAAACTTATACCTTTATTGTTTTCACGTAAACATAGTAATAAAGAACATCTGCTAGCAGTGTTTTCAGGTAGCAGTCAGGACCTTATTTAACAAATAGATTAATTTTTTGGGCTTTTTAAAAGCCTAATTCAGTGTAAGAGAATTGAGTTCTAGTTTCAGCTATTTCACTCTCTCTGTTTCACGTTAGACAACAACAATTTATCTAACTTCTCTACGCTTTATTATCTTCATCTGTTAAATAAAAAAAGCTAGACTGGGTACGTTCTAAAGTTCTTTTTCTTCTAAAAATTCCATGGTTTTCATTTAGCAGAATCTACATAAGTAGTATAACAATTCGCATGCTAAAATTTTTCTAAGCAACCTATTTCTTAAATAGACTATATACATCCCTTTCCAGGTCCTCATTCTTATTTACATTATTTATTTGCATTAATGGACCCGTACTAGATTATCTTATATAGTCACTGAATTAAATAAGTGAAGAAGTCAACTTTAGATCAGGTGAAATTCAAATTAATAAAATTTACTTTAAGAAGTTACTTTATAAAAACCAGACTTCTAATATTTATCACTGAGAAAGCTGCTACTTTTATTATAATACTAGAGCTCCTCATGATGAGGCCAGTCGCATAGTATGCTCTACCCTATCTCCTCTTTACTTCCTTAGTTGAGTTGGCCAGTACTTCCATATTGATTCCTTTGTTTAATAAAATGGCACGTTTTCCTCTGTTAAAATTTATATAGACCCCTTTAAAGAAGTTTGACAAAAGGTCAAGAACCTGTGTAGTAGTCTTGAAATTGTCATTAATTGCATGACTTTGGACAAATCACCCCCCATTTCCAGATTTGTTTCCTCATCTGCAAAATAAATGGTCTTTTCTAGATAAGTGGTTTTTAAGATCTGTTCCTCAGAACCCTGGAAATTTTATGGCACTGCCTCAGGGATTTCCAGGAAGAAATCTACCCACCGCTGGCTCAACAAGAACAGCTAAACTTGTATCTTTTCTCATATGTTAGATTTTCATAATAGTTTATTTGAAATAAGTATTCCAGGAGCGCCTGGGTGGCTCAGTCGGTTAAGCGTCTGACTTGTGCTCAGGTCATGATTTCATAGTCCATGAGTTCAAGCCCCACGTCTGTGCTGGCAGCTCAGAGCCTGGAGCCTGTTTCGGATTCTGTGTCTCCCTCTCTCTCTCTCTCCCCTCTCTTGCTCTCTGCCTCTCTCTCTCAAAAACAAATAAACATTTAAAAAAATGAAATAAATGTTCCAATGCCCCCTCTTCAAAAAAAAAAAAAAAACTTGAAAATCACAATGATCACTATCTTCTCCCAAATTCTGCGACTCTGTCATATAAAACCTTACCAGTCATTGAACTGCTTTGCTGAGAGTGGGAGTAGAAGGGGAAGAGAGAAAAAAAAACTGTGAGGGCACTGGGGAATGAGGAACAGTATCCTATAGTGAGGAAAAACGGTGTTGAAATGATAGGTTGGAGCCTTGAACAATAAACTTCACAATTTTGCATTGTCTTTGTGCAGCTCTCTTGGGGTCTCTTTTTGGTACTTTTCTGTAAGTAAAGCTTTTGAACAGTCGAAAAACGCTCTTTATTTTTTAGGAAGAAAGAAATGGATCGACTTTTGGCTTGCTTGGATAAAGGTAAATATCATCTTGGTTATTTTCAGTCCTTCATCTTGCCTCTGGCTTCTATTAAATTCTCGAAGTACATGGAGCACACAGACTCAGACTTGATGTTTGAATTAAACTTCATGCTTTTATTAATGTTTGCCATAGCAGTCTACTTTGGTTTCTTTATTCACAAGCAGAGAAGAGTTTGTTATCACTATCATTCATCTCCAAATGTGATTTCGGCTCTCTTTTTATTCCAGTTCATTTTAACAACATTTTATGTCCTTCCTTCCTCCCTCCCTTCCTTGCTTCCTTCTTTCCCTCCTTCCTTCCACTTAATTTTCATGCCCTCTGAATCAAATCCTGATTGTTTACTCTGTTATTTTGAAACTTGTTTAACTACCCAAGTCCATGTCATCTTTCGTATCTATTAATAATTCTTCCCTCTGCACTTCAAACTAACCTCCTAGCCACAGCAAATTCTTTTTTTCCAACTCTGTGCTTTCTTACTCACTGTCTCTTTTGCCTAACTGGTCTTCCTATTTCCACTACCCATGTACCTATTTCCTTTTGTCCAAAACACATCGCAAAGGCCCTATCTTAGAAACTCTATTCCATTTACTGCAGTTCAATTTTATACCTCAAATACCTGTCAACAAGGTGTCAAATGTAGCAAAGTGGTTTAAAAGCTTTTAAACTTTGCTTTTTGGTATTCTTTTCTATCAGAAGGGGGTGTGGGTATGTAATGAATGCCTTCTGATGATGACAGCATGTTTTGGTTCTTTACCATGCTTGCTATGGGAGCCCAGTAAGTATTAATGCCTACCTGTTGATACTCTTCGAGTTCTCTTCCTCCATTTGAGTCTTTTTGATGATTGTTCCTACTCTTAGTTTCCTTATATGTAAATACTATCTTTCTGCCTCAGGTGGTGAGTGACTACTCTAAAATTTAAATCTCTCCAAAGATGTGTTTGTTCCAAAATTTGAGTTAACAGCTTCTCAGAGCTTTGGTTATGCTTTCTGTCATTTTAATTACTTTTGGTATGGGCCTATGCACACATACACCAAAAGAACTTTCTAATATCAAACTCATGTTTGAATTTTTAAGGCAGTATTAGCAATTTTGCTAAAGTAAAAGACTTCAAATATAAAATCTTTCTGTTAAATGCAGCACTCCTGAAAATTGCTCAGTCTTTTCATGACGAGAATTTGACTGAAGACTCAACGGTTAATGAAGCTCAGTGGTTTCGAAAAATAGGTAAAAGGAAATTCTGTGGCTATGTATAGAATCACACATATATGGATTCAAATTCTGGCTCTTTTATTTGTAGCTCTGGTTACAAGGATAACTTACTAAATCTTAGTTTCATTATTTTATAAGTAATGTGGAACAATTTATTTTATAAATAAGGAGAACAATTAAATATACTTCATAGGGCTACTAAGGATTTTATGTAAAACTGTATGTACCTGGGACATAGTAGGTACTTAATAAATGTTTTCTTTTTCTCTAGAAATGGGTCTAAGAATAAAATGATGAATTACAACTGCAAGTCCCCAAGGCTGTGCTCCAAAATTTGGTCTAGAATGCCTAACTTATCTCTAAATTTGATTCATCAGAATAAACTACATGTAGAGTGCCTGGCTGGCTCAGTCAGTAGACCAAGTGACTCTTGATCTCGAGGTCATGAATTCCAGCCCTATGATGAGCCTAGAGATTACTTAAATAAATAAAAAATAAACTACCTGCAACAAACTGGATGAATCTCCAAACTAATGTTCAACAGAAGAAGTCAGACTTTGATTCCATTTATATGTAGCAAAAAAAAAAAAAAAAAGCAGGCAGAGCTCAAGATGGTGGTTACCCTTGAAAGGGGTTGGACTTGAAAAGGGGTGGTTGGGTTACTTCTGAGTTTTTGCTAATAATCAAGATCTGTCTTGGTTACATGGATATATTCACTTTGAAAATTCATCAAGATGTACAGTTATAAATTGTGTAATTTACTTTATGTAGATTTAATTTCAGTAAAACCATTTTAAAAATTTTGGAGTCAATTCCTTCTCAGACTTTTGGCTAAAATCAAGTATAAAAATTGTGAAGGCAGTTACTACAGTGATAAGTAATCAAGAGCAATAAACCAGGCAATGCCACAAAGTAAACTCATTCTACATGAATCTTTTTCCGCTTTACAGGGTTTACTGGGACTCTAGGAGAAAATGGAATAAACACATTCATCTGGCTTCTAAAAAACTTATGGAAATAATGGAAAATAACAGACATTTAAACCATATAAAGGTTCAATGACTTTGATCTTTTGGACATTTGAAAAGTTATTTTCCAGTACTTCTTTTACTGAATTTTAATTTTCATTTTCCAATGTGAAGATTATACTGAATGTTGTCTAATGGGGCCTTCCAGTGCTGCTCTATGGAAGATGTAAATCTTTCCAGCAATTTTCGTCACCTTTTGATTCTAGTGTACCATGTCCTTTGTTGAAATTTTTTTCAAGTTTCTAAATTCCATTTAGTTAACCCATAGTGTAGTATTAGTTTCAGTTAATAGGATTTAGTGGTTCATCACTTACATACAACAGCCAGTGCTCATCACAACAAGTGCCCTCCTTAATACCCATCACTTATTTAACCCACCCCTCACCCACCTCCCCTCTGGTAACCCTGAATTCTCTATAGTTAAGAATCTGTTTCATGGTTTGCCTCTCTTTTTTTTATTTCCCTCTATGTTGATCTGTTTTGTTTCTTAAATTTCACATCTGAGTGAAATTGTATGGTATTTCTTTCTCTGACTGACTTATGTCATTTAGCATAATACTCTCTAGCACTATTCACATCCTTGCAGATGGCAAGATTTCATTCTTGTTTATTGCTAAGTAATATTCCATTGTGTATATATACCACGGCTTTATCCATTCATCAGTAGATCATCATTTAGGCTCTTTTCTTAATTTGGCTATTATAGATAATGCTGCTGTAAACATCAGGGTACGTGTATCCCTTTGAATCAGTATTTTTATCCATTGGGTAAATACCTACTAGTGCAATTGCTGGATTGTAGGGTAGCCCTTTTTTTTTTTTTTAACTTTTTGAGGAACCTCCATACTTTATTCCAGAGTGGCTGCACGAGTTTGTATTCTGACCAACAGTGTAAGAGGGTTCCCCCTTCTCCACATCCTCGCCAATATCTGTTATTTTCCTGTGTTGTTAATTTTAGGCAATCTGACAGGTGTGAGGTGGTATCTCACTGTACTTTTCATTTGTACTTCCCTGATGATGAGTGATGTTGAGCATCTTTCTTCATGTGTCTGTTGGCCATCTGGATGTCTTCTTTGGAAAAATGTCTATTCACGTCTTCTGCCCATTTTAATTGGGTTGTTTTTTGGGTGTTAAGTTGTATAAGTTGTTTATATATTTTGGATACTAACCTTTTATCAGATATGTCATTTGCAAATACCTTCTCCCATTTCATAGGTTGCCTTTTAGTTTTGTTGATTGTTTTCTTTGCTGTGCAGAAATTTTTTATTTTGATGTAGTCCTCTAGTTTCTTTTTGCTTTTGTTTACCTGGCATCCAGAGACATATCTAGAAAGAAGTTGCTTATGACCATTGTCAAAGTGGTTACTGCCTGTGTTCTCCTCTAGGATTTTGATGGATTCCTGTCTCACATTTAGGTCTTGCATCCACTTTTTATTTTCATGGTGGTGAGTTTATTTTCATAATGGTGTAAGAAAGTGGTCCAGTTTCATCCATTTGCACGTTTTTATCCAGTTGTCTCAACACCATTTGCTGAAGAGACTGTTTTTCCATTGGATGTTCTTTCCTGATTCATCCAAGATTAGTTGACCATATAGTTGGGGGTTCATTTCTGGATTTTCTATTCTGTTCCACTGATCTGTGTGTCTGGTTTTGTGCCAGTAGCATACTGAACTGATCACTACAACTTTGTAATATAACTGGAATTCTGGAATTGTGGTGCCTCCAGCTTTGCTTTTCTTTTTCAAGATTGCTTTGGCTATTTAGGATCTATTGTGGTTACATACAAATTTTAGGTTTGTTTTAGGTAGTATAGAAATTTTTAACAATATTTCTTCTTCCAGTCTTTGAGCATGGAATGTCTGTCCATTTCTTTGCGTCATCTTCAATTTCTTTCATCAGTGTTTTATAGTTTTCAGCGTACAAGCCTTTTACCTCTTTGGTTACATTCATTCCTAGGTGTCTTATGGTTTTGAATGCAATTATGAATGGGATTAATTTCTTGATTTCTCTTTCAGCTGCTTCATTATTGGTGTATGGAAATGCAATAGATTACATTCATTTTGTATCCTGTGACTTTATGGAAATTGGGTTTCAGTTCTAGCATTTTTTTGGTAGACTCCAAAAAAATGTGGCTAGGACTTCCAGAACTATGTTAAATAACAGTGGTGAGAGTGGACATCCCTGTCTTGTTCCTGAATGTAGTTGAATAGCTCTCAGTTTTTCCCCATTGGGGATGATATTAGTTGTGAGTGTTTCATATATGGTTTTTATAAGGTTGAGATATGTTCTCTCTATCCCTACCTTATTGAGGGTGTTTATCATGAATGGATGTTGTACCTTGTTAAATGCCTTTTTTACATCTATTGAGAGGATCATGTGTCTTATCCTTTCTTTTGTTAATGTGGTATATCACATTGATTGATTTATGAATATTGAACCACTCTATTTTTGGAATAGTTTGAGAAGAATAAATATTAGCTCTTCTTTAAATGTTTCATAGAATTCCCCTGTGAAGCCGTCTGGCCCTGGACTTTTGTTTATTGGGAGTTTTCTGATTACTGATTGAATTTCTTTGCTGGTAATGGGTCTGTTCAAGTTTTCTATTTCCTCCTGTTTCAGTTTTGGTAGTTTATATGTTTCTAGGAAACATGTATTTGTATGTTAAAAAATGTTTGTATTTCGGTGGTGTTGGTTGTTATTTCTTCTCTCTCATTTGTGATTTTATTTATTTGGGTCCTTTTCATTTTGGTAAGTATGGCTAGGGAGTTATCAATTTTATTAACTTTTTCAAAGAACCAGCTCCTGATTTCATTGATCTGTTATACTGTTTTTTTAGTTTCTATATAATTTCCTTCTGCTCTAATCTTTATTATTTCCTTTTTCTGCTGGCTTTGGGCTTCGTCTGTTGTTTTTTTACTAGCTACATTAGGAGTAAGGTTAGGTTGTTTATTCGAGATTTTTCTTGCTTCTTCAGGTAGGCCTGTATTGTTATACTTCCCTCTTAAGACCACTTTTGCTGCATCCCAAAAATTTTGGATCATTGTGTTTTCATTTTCATTTGTTTACATATATTTTTTCATTTCTTCTTTGATTTCCTGGTTGACCCATTCATTCTTTAGTACCATGTTGTTTAATCTCCATGTATTTGTGGTCCTTCCAATTTATATCTTGTGGTTAACTTCAAATTTCATAGTGTTGTGGTCAGAAAATATGCATGGTATGGTATTAATCTTTTTGTACTTGCTGAGGCCTGATTTGTGACCTAGTATGTGATATGTTCTGGAGAATGTCTCATGTGCACTTGAAAAGAATGTGTATTTTGTTGCTTTAGGATGAAATGTTGTGAAAATATCTGTTAAATCCATCTGGTCCAGTGTGTTACTTAAAGCCATTGTTCCCTTGTTGATTTTCTGCTTAGATGTTATGTCCATTGCTATAAGTGGAGTGTTGAAGTCCCCTACTATTGTACTATTATCAGTGAGTTCCTTTATGTTTCTTGGTAATTGTTTTATATATTTGGATGTTCCAAGTTGGCATAAATATTTACGATTGTCAGATCTTCTTGATGGATAGTCCCCTTTCTTATAGTATCTTTTTTGTTCATCTCTTATTATAGTCTTTGGTTTAAAATTTAGTTTGTCTACAGAGAGGGAGGGAGGCAGACCACAAGAGACTCTTAAATACAGAGAAGAAACTGAGGGTGGATGGGGGGAGTGGGGGAAAGGTGAAAATGGGTGATGGGCATTGAGGAGGGCACCCTATTGGGATGAGCCCTGGGTGTTGTTGTATGTAAGCCAATTTGACAAATTATATTAAAAAAACATTTAGTGTGTTTAAGTATTGTTATTCTGGCTGGCGTTTGACTTCATTTGCATATTAAATGTTTCTCCATCTCCTCATTTTAATCTGTAGGTATCTTTAGGTTTAAAATGGTCTCTTGTAGGCAGCATAGAGATGGGTCTTGTTTTTTCATTCATTCTGACACCCTGTGCCTTTGATTAGAGCATTTAGTCCATTTACGTTCACAGTAATTATTGATAGATACATAGTGCCATTTTATTACTTGTTTTGTCATTGTTTCTGGAGATTTTCCCTAATCTTTCTAGTCTTTGTTGCTTTTGGTCTTTCTTTCCCAGTTAGAGTCCCCTTTAATATTTCTTGCGGGGTTGGTTTAGTGGTCATAAACTGCCTTAGTTTTTGTTTGGGGAAACTGTATCTCTCCTTCTATTCTGAATGATAGCCTTGCTGGATAGAGTATTCTTTGCTACAGATTTTTCTCATTCAGCACATTGACTATATCATGCCCCACTCCCTTCTGACTTGCTAAGTTTCTGTAGAGAGATCTGCAGCTAACCTTGTACGTCTTCCCTTGTAAGTTAGGGACTTCTTTTGTCTTGATGTTTTTAGGATATTTATCACCGTATTTTGCTAATTTAATTACAGTATGTCTTGATGTTGTCCTGCTTTGTTGATTTTCATGGATTTGGCTGGATTTGGATGTTTCTTTCCCTGGATTAAGGAGGTTCTCAGCTATTATTTCCCCCAAAAAACTGAATTCTGCCCCCTTTGCTGAATTTTAACATACCTTTTATCAACTCCAGTGGTGAGCTCCTTGGTGATCCTTATTTTTTAGGTAGATTTATTCCATCTAAGGACATCGTATGTCCTCAGTTTTTATAAAAGATTCAGCACTACCTCCATTAGTCATTGGCTAGAATCAAAGATTGGAAGTGACAGAATTCTTTAAATTTACCTGGAAAAAAATTCTCTAAAAATCTAAAGTTAGCTTTTTTAAGCCAAAAAACACCTCAGCATATTAATATTAAAGATGCACGTAGTCAAGTCATTATAAATGGTACAGATTGAACAGTAGATTTCCATAATTACATTTCATATTTATTAACTTTCAGCTTGGAATTTGGCTGTGCAATGCGACAGAGACCGAGTGATGATGAGAGAGTTTTTCATCGTTTCTTACAAGGTAGATCTCTTCTAATAAGAATTTCATGAATGGACCACAACAAGGATATGTCCACTCTGGCTATGGCCAAGGGCTAAATATAGACTGGTATTGACTTTTAAACTAGGAACTTTTAGAATATACATCTAAACAGGAATGACCTAAGGAGAATTAGATCCCTATAGGGTACAATGTGCAAACATGGAGCAGTTCTCCCCATACCAAAATATCACAACCACAATCAGGGAGCCCAAAGTTCTACCATAAGACACTTATTCCTTTGCTTTTGAAGGAATTTCAGTCTCTCAGAGTCCTATATTAAAATATAACTCTCTTTGGGAGAGGAATACTCTAAGTTGTCAACTAATAAAGTTTTAGAAGGATTATAAGTCCATAGGAATATAGAATAGGTATCTGGGGTCATCAGGAGGTGAAAAGAATGCTAAGAATCTTAGGCGTACTTTATAATTTTTCCTAGAGTAGGTTTTGTGTATAAGTATTTGTAAGATTATTTTGCAATTAGAAACATTTAAAAATAGTCATTAGCCTCCAAGGTAGAGAGATTAAATGCCAGAAAGGAAATAACTATCAGGGAGCCTAAAGTTCTACCATAAGAACTTGAGAGAATAAAAGAATAGGGGCTAAGAATATCTGTCTTACACATTCAGGAGTACACAGTCTGATGTGTTGATATAGATTAAATGTTAAGAGTTTTAGAAGTGGAATGAACTATAGAAATAATTTAGCATAACTCTCTCATTTTATATACAAGTAACCTGAGACCTAGAGAGATTGGGTGTTTTGAAATGCTGTTAATTCAATGACAGTGATGATTATGATCACTAAACATTTTGGGAGATTAAGAAAGTCTTTGAAAGTTTAGGTATAATTGCCATTTAAAGGAAGTGAAATAGTTATAGTTTGAAAATTTGTGATAGTACTAGTAGGGTTCTATGTAAGAATCCCAAGTGACCTAGTCGTTTATTGCAGTAAAAGCTGGGAGCTTTTTCTAAAGTTAGAGGACAAGGTTTAATGATGAGGTTATCCTAATGCCTGTCAAAATTTGACATTGTCTTTTTCAACCATGCCCATATATGTGCTAATTTCAGCTCTATTCAATACAAAGGGGAAATCCATTTGCCAGGGGAAAATCACTTAGAAATTACAACATAAAGCAAGAAGTAAATCACTAGATAGAAATACAAGCCCAAATGACAGTACTTATCACTGGGAAGATAAGAAAATTGTGAAGACATGAAGCTTTTTATCTCTAGAAAGGTCCTTAAAAATAATGGAAAGTAATATAAAATTAAAACTGTAAATCAGTGTTATAGTCTGTATCATTTTTAAGGTGAGGTGTGTTTTTCCAGCTGAATTTCTTTATTCAGACAGGATGTTGCTGATTTTCATTTTGATTGTTTATGTTCACCTGGCGGAATTCGCACTATTCATTGACGTTCTGGTTATTTCTTATCAGCTGTCCCAGTTTTGTCCTTCTGATCAAGTAATTCTGATTGCACAGAAAACATGTTTACTTATGGCAGCTGCAGTTGATCTAGAGCAAGGGAGAAAAGCTTCAACAACTTCTGAACAGGTAATGTGCAACCTTCAAAGAAAACACAAGAAAGAGTTTAGTGTGCTTTTTGGTGTGTTTGCCTTCCCTGATGCAGTTCTGATTCTCTTTAAAAGAATCCTTTCATCCTTTCCAGCAGCATCTTGATTTCAAAGGTTTGTAATAGCTCATTCCTCCCTAAGTAAGGTCACATTTGGCTTGGCCTCTTCTTTTAAAAAGATTGAATATCTCTTCTTTTAAAATGCCTCTTCCCATGGACCACTCTTTCTGAATCTGTTCTTAGCTATTCATCATCGTCTCCCTGTAATTATATGTGGCCCATAAGAAAGAGATTTTTTTCTATTTGTTTCCTTTTTACACATTCTCTAAGGAAGAATTCTTCTACCTCCCATCCAAGTACTAACCAGGCCCGACCCTGCTTAGCTTCCGAGATCAGACGAGATCGGGCGCGTTCAGGGTGGTATGGCCGTAGACAGAATTCATCTACCTCCACAGCTTTAATAGACATCTGATTTTTTACTTGGCTTGTTTTTCATTTTAATTGCATTGCTTTCTTTGGCCTACACCCTTAAATATTTTATCAGTAACTGAATTTTAACAAGAAGACAGAATTCCTGCCTTTGCCTGAATTCCACTCATAGCTTTGTAAACCTTACCTGTTTTAAGAAATACCAACGTCAATATCCCAGTCTCCCATGGACTAGAGTATTGGTTCGTCTTTAGTTTTTTACCATCTTTCTTCCAAGCTAAGAAAATTGTCTCTCTGTTAGACCACTAGCATTTTGGTATGACTTTAAAATCTAGATCTGTCTGTTTATTATCTCTTACCTAGACAAAGAAAACATCCCAACTTCCCAGAGTTGCCAGCTTTTCTTTCGAAATGGTACAAAATCCTTCCTGCTGTTTATTTCCTTCCTTCTGTTAATTTCTTCTTTCATATGAATCTTCAGATCTGGAACAAACTGTCACCACATCTCTGCCAACATATTTCCCTTCCTTTCTGTTCCTTTGTTGAGGGATGCATTTGAGGGGTGACTGGGTGGTTCAGTCGGTTGATTCTCCGACTCTTGATTTCAGCTCAGGTCATGGTCCCAGGGTCATGGGATTGAGCCCTGTGTTGGGCTCCTCACTGAGCATGGAGCCTGCTTGGGATTCTCTCTCTCTCTCTGTCTTTCCCTTCCCTCACCTCTCCTTCCCTCTGCCCTCCCCCCCCCCCACACACTCATACTCCTTCCCTCTCTCTCTAAAAAACAATGACAAAAAAAAAAAAGAAAAGAAAACCATTTGAGTACCACTAACTACTCTGCTAGGTACTGGAAATAAAGCGGACAAAATCCTTATCCTTGAGGAGTAAAGGGGCCTCTTTTGAAACCTTTCCATTGTAAAAGATGAGAACTTTGCGCCCCAGAGCAAAATCAAAAACAACCATTTTGCTTCTTAACAAGTATGAGTAAATCTGATTTTGTTCTCAATAGGGTCTTTTGCTTTACTTAAAAATAGTAATAACATCTTGTTTTTGCATAGTGCTTTTAACCTTTTAAAAGTTTTTCACTTAAGTTGTTAGTCCTGACTTTGTTAAATTTTATATCTCAGTGAATAGAGATCAAATTGATGTGAGGGAAATTTCACAAACTCCTCTTACGTTCATTCCTTTAATTGTTTTGTCTTTTTCCAACAACTGTTCTTTTTTTCTGTATTCTTTCTCCTGCATAAATTGTTTCCTAAGAACTCTAACCTAGTAACCCCTCTATAATCGCCTTTGCTTTTGAAAAAATCGACTGTTGAAGATGCACTTCTCCCTATCACTATCTAAGTGTGATCCCTATGAATTAGACCTTGGTGCTGTCTCTCTAATAAAGACTTGTGGAGTTTTATTATTTTTATCTACTCCTTGTTCTGTAAATACTCATGAATTAGAGTTTTCCAAATAAATAGATGATGAAAGAATATAGATAGAATATATAATGTTAACAACATTGTCTCTACTCCCCTGAGTTTGAGTTAGGGGAAATGAAGGATGCTTTAAA
Organism: Cryptoprocta ferox; assembly: GCA_028646485.1. Taxonomy (NCBI): domain Eukaryota; kingdom Metazoa; phylum Chordata; class Mammalia; order Carnivora; family Eupleridae; genus Cryptoprocta; species Cryptoprocta ferox. The sequence goes on from CM053579.1 coordinate 57,170,876, forward strand.
AAATATAGTAGGTGTAATATATCTGTGTGCGTGCGTGCGTGCGTGTGTGTGTGTGTATGTGTTAATCACCTCTTATTCATCTTTGAATGAATACTTGGGTTACTTCTATATTTTGGCTGTTATAAAATAACACTGCAATAAACATAAGGATACATATATCTTTTAAAATTAGTGTTTTTGTTTTATTTGTGATCCAGAATTACTGGATCATACGGTATATCTATATTTAATTTTCTTTCAACTCTTTACATGTTGTGAACAGGCTTATTTATTTCAGGTGAAAATGAAATCTGTACTACCTTAAGCTCAACCAAGAATTGAGAACATATTAAAGCACAGTATAATTAATGTATGTCATCTAAGAATCTTACACTAATATGCTTTCAATTTTCCTTTCCATCTTTTGTACTATTGTTATTACACATTTTACTTTTACACGTGTTATAAACCCTCAGTATATTGTTCTTATTTTTGATTGGGCCATCAATTATTTTAAGAGCTATTAAATAGAAGTAAAATGTTCTTTATATTTATGTACATTTTAAGTACTTCTTCAAATCTTAATTTCTTTGTGGAGATCCAAACCCTGTCTGATACCCTATTCCTTCTGCCTCAAGAACTTTATCAACAATTTTTATGTAGTGTAGATCTATTGAATTTCCCCAATTTTTTTCTGAAAAAGAATTTTTTATTTTTCAAACATAGTTTTGCTGTGCATAGACTTTAGAACATTTAATTTTTTTCTTTTTTCTTTTTACATCAGTTCTTTTTTATTTTAACACTTTAGAGATGTCACTCCACTGTTGGGCTTCCACAATTGCTGAGGAATCTGTTAGTCTTATCTTTATTTGATATATAGATACCTTATTTTTCCCATTGATTGCCTATAAGATTTTCTTTTCATCTTTGGTTTTTAGCAGTTTGACTATAGCATATCTAGGTTTAAAAAATTTTTTTAAATCCTTGCCATTCTTTGAGCTTTTTGCAACTGTGGTTTGATGTGTTGCATTAATTTTGAAAAAATTCTTGCCACTATCTCTTCAAACATTTCTTCTGTCCCATTAATCTCTTTTTTCCTCTTAATATTCAAATTATACATATAGGAGACTATATGATATTTTGTACCACAGGTCTTGTGTGTGGTGATGTTTCTTTTTTTCTCATTTTTTCACTGTAGATATGCAATATTTAATACGTAAACATTAAACAACACACTACTGAACAAGCAATGGTCCAAATCAGAAATCAAACATCAAATCAAAATATGTCTCCAAACAAAAAAAGAAAATACAATATTCCAAAACCTGTGGGATGCAGCAAAAGTAGGTTTTAGAGAGAAATTTATGCTATAAATGCTGTATTAAGGAAAAAAGTTCAGGGGCACCTGGGTGGCTCAGTCGATTAAGTGTCCAACTTCAGCTCAGGTCATGGTCTCATAGTTCGTGGGTTCAACCCCCCCATTGGGCTCTCTGCTGTCAGCACAGAGCCTGCCTTGGATACTCTGTCTCCCTCTCTCTCTGCTCCCCCCCCCAAAATAAACAATAAAAAATGTTCCCTAAAGGGGCGCCTGGGTGCCTCGGTTGGTTAAGTGTCCAACTTTGGCTCGGGTCATGATCTCATGGTTCATGAGTTCGAGCCCCGCGACAGGCTCTGTGCTGATAGCTCAGAGCTTGGAGCTTGCATCGGATTCTATGTCTCCCCGTCTCTGCCCCTCCCATGCTCACACTGTGTCTCTTTCTCTCTCTCTCAAAAATAAATAAACATTTAAAAAAAGTTCTCTAAAAAAAAGTTTAAATAAATAACAATACACAAAAAAGAACTAGAAAAGAAGAAACTTAGCTGAAATTTAGTAAAGGAAGGAAATAAAATAAATTAATAAAATAGAGACTAGTATAAGCAGCAACATAACATTGAAAGTAAGTACCAGTTTTTCCAAAAAAATAAAATAGGCTATGCTTTAACTACATTAACTAAGAAAAAAAGATTCAAAAACAAAAATGAGAAATGGAAGAGAAAACAATACAACAGATAATCAAATTATTATTGTGATAATAGATTAGTATAAACAATTATATACTAACAAATAAGATAACTTAAAAAAATAAAAACAGATAATTCCTAAAAATGAACAAGGTACCAAGATTGAATCATGAATTTTGAATCTAAGAAATAAGAAATCTTCTTAGACTATTAACAAGAATTAAAGTTGAATTAGGAATCAAAAATTTCATAGCACAGTAAAGCTCAAGACTAAATGGTTTCATTGGTGAATTCTACCAAACATTAAAAAACGTAATTGATGGCAATCTATCAAAATCTTACAAATAATGTAATAGAGGGAACACACTCAAAATCATTCTATGAGGCCAACATTACCCTGACACTAAGCAGGATAAAAACAGTATAAGAACAAAAACTTCCAATTTGTCTAATATAAATACTGCTACTCTGGCCTTCTTTTGACATCCATTTGTGTCATAAGGTTTCTCCACCTCCTCACTTTCAATCTGTACGTGTCTTTAGATCTAAAATGAGTCTCTTGTAGACAGCATATAAATGGGTCTTGTTTTCTTATCCATTCTGACACCCTATGCCTTTTGATTGGATTGTTTAGTCTATTTACATTCAGAGTAATTCTTGATATATATGTATTTAATGCCATTTTATTACTTCTGTCATTGTTCCTGGAGATTGTCTCTCATTCTTTTTTTGTCTTTGTAACTTTTAGTCTCTCTTATATACTCAAAGAGTCCCTTACAGGAATGCCTGGGTGGCTCAGTCAGTAAAGCATCTGACTTCGACTCAGGTCATGATCTCACAGTCTGTGAGTTTGAGCCCCCCGTCAGGCTCTGTGCTGACAGCTCAGAGCCTGGAGCCTGCTACGGATTCTGTGTCTCCCTCTCTCTCTACCTCTCCCCTACTCATTCTCATACTCATTCTCTCTCTCTCTCTCTCTCTCTCTCTCTCTCTCAAAAATAAACATAAAAATTTTTTTTAAATGAGGGGTGCCTGGGTGGCTCAGTCAGTTAAGCCACCGGCTTCGGCCCAGGTCATGATCTTGTGGTTTGTGGGTTTGAGCCCCACATCGGGCTCTGTGCTAACAGCTCGGAGCCTGGAGCCTGCTTTGGATTCTGTGTCTCCTTCTCTCCGCCCTTCCCCTGCGCATGCTCTGTCTGTCTCTCAAAAATAAACATTAAAAAAATTTTTTTAATGAGTCCTTTATAATATTTCTTGCAGGGCTGGTTTAGTGGTCATGAACTCCTTTAGTTTTTGTTTGTCTGGGAAACCCTTTCTCTCTCCTTCTATTCTGAATTATCGCCTTGCTGGATAAAGTATTGTTGGCTGCAGAGTCTTCCCATTCAGCACTTTGAATATGTCATACCACTCCCTTCTGGCTTGCCAAGTTTCTGTTGAGAATTTTCCACCTACGCTTATGGGTTTTGCCTTGTAAGTTAAGGACTTCTTTTGCCTTGCTGCTTTTAAGATTTTTTTCTTTATCATTATATTTTTCCAACTTAATTACAGTATGTGTTGGTGTTGGCCTGCATTTCTTAATTTTGATGGGAGTTCTCTGTGCCTCCTAGATCTGGATGTCTGTTTCCTTCCCCATATTAAGAAAGTTTTCTATTATTTCTTGAAATAAATTTTCCACCTCCTTATTTCTTCTGGGACTCTTATAAAATGAATGTTACTACGTTTGATGGCGTCACTGAGTTCCCCAAGTCTGTTCTCGTCTTGCTGAATTTTTCTTTCTCTTGTGCAGCTTCATTATTTTTTATTATTTTGTCTTCTTGTTCATTAATTCATTCCTCTGCTTCTAACCAGCCTGCTGTTCATTGCATCAAGCCAGTTTTTAATCTTGTGTATTACACTCTTCATCTCTGATTCATTTATGATTCATTTATCTCTGTGGTAAGGGTTTCACTGATGTTTTCTATTATTTTCTCAAGCCCAGTGAGTACCTTATGATTGTTCCTTTACATTCCCATCAGGCATGTTACTTGTGTCTGTTCCACTTAGATCTCTGCCTGTGGCCTTATCTTGTTCTTTCATTTGGAATAAATTCCATCTTTGCATTTTGTCTGAATCTCTACCTTCTTCTATATGTTAGAAAAGCCAGTTATGTGAGGCGCCTGGGTGGCTCAGTCTGTTAAGCATCCAACTTCAGCTTAGGTCATGATCTCACGGTTCGTGAATTCGAGCCCCATGTCAGGTTCTGTGCTGACAGCTCAGAGTCTGGAGCCTGCTTCGGATTCTGTGTCTCCCTCTCTCTCTCTCTCTCTACCCCACCTCTGCTCATGCTTTCTCTCTCTCTCTCTCTCTCTCTCTCTCTCTCTCTCTCTCTCTCTCTCAAAAATAAACATTTTAAAAAAATAAAAAAAAAAAAGTAACGAAAAGCCAGTTATGTCTTCTCCTGAAATGTCCTTTTGAAGAAGAGGTTATGTAGTACCCAGGGCATGACACTTCCGAGAGTGTCTCCAGTATGAGCTGCATGTGCTGTGCTGTTGTGATTTGGGTGCTCTTTTACACCATTTGTCTGCAGAGCTTCTCCTTGCCTGCTGTGAGCAGTGTTTGGTCCTTGGCTTGAATGTGGCAAGTTTTACACTAGGTGTGCTTCAGCCTATTTGTGAAACCAGACCTGACACCACCTCCGCCAGAACTGAGGCCTTACTGAACTCTCTGGTTAGGAGATGTATAAGCAGAGGTTTGCGCTGGTCTTTTGGGGTGTGGCTTGGCTGTGCTGAGACTGAGGCAAGCTTAACTGAGAAGGGCAGTCCCACCAGCACATAGCAGGGTGGGAATTGGTGTAAGCAAATTAGGCAGCCAGTGTCCTGAAGAGCTGCATCCTTCAGGTGGCTCTGTGTTTATGCTGAGTCCCTGGGAAGGGAAACAGCACCAGCTAGCTCTTTCATTCCCAGAGAGGCCTGAAGGAATAATCTTCCTCCTGTGTGCCCCAGGCTTTCTTCAGATCGTTGTTTTCATATTCTCTAACCCCAGGTTATTTGCCTGCCTTCTCTCCAGGAGCAGTGCAATGCTCTCCGTTTTCTATCCCAGCCAAGCCTGCTGACCTTTTAAACTTCATGCTTTAAGCCCACTGGTTGCAAAACACGAAATTCAGCCCTTCTCATTTTCCAAGCCAGTGACTTTGGTGAAACATTCTCCTTGTGCATTCCCCTATGTGCCTGTGTGCCTGCCTGCCTCTCTCTCTCTCTCTCTCTCTCTCTCTCTCTCTCTCTCTCTCTCTTCCTCCCTCCCTCCCTCTCTCTCTCTCTCTCTTCCTCCCTCCCTCCCTCTCTCTCTCTTTCTCTTTCTCCCTCCCTCCCTCTCTCTCTCTCTCGCTCCCCCTCCCTCTCTCTCTCTCTCTCCCTCTCTCTCTTCCTCCCTCCCTCCCTC
>CM053579.1:57176369-57354858 GCA_028646485.1 Cryptoprocta ferox
TTGATTTCTGGGGAATTTAGGATGATTTGATAGTTATTTTTTTAAGTTTATTTTTGAGAGAAAGCATGCACACATGCGTGAATGTGGGAGGGGCAGAGGGAGAGGGAGAGAGACAAAGAATCGTGAGAATCCCAAGCAGGCTCTGTGCTGTCAGCACAAAGCCTGACATAGGGCTCAATCTCATAAACCATTAGATGATGACCTGAGCTGACATCAAGGGTCAGATGTTTAACCAAGTAAACCACCCAGGTGCCCCTGATTTGATAGTTATCTAATCATGTGCATAGGAAGAGCCAAGCTTTGTGTTCTCCTATTCTGCCACCATCTTCCTCTCCTTCTATATTTAATTTTTTGAGCAATAAAGAATGAAATTTGATGATTTGCAACAATATGGATGGACATAGAGTATATTATGCTACGTGAAATAAGTCAGAGAAAGGAGATATATGCCATATGATTTCACTAATATGTGGAATCTAAAAAAGAAAACAAAGGGGCGCCCTGGCTGGCTCAGTCGATTGAGCATCTCTTGATTTCGGCTCAGGTTGTGATCTCACGGTTTGTGAGATTGAGCCCCACATCAGACACTGCACTGACAGCACAGAGTCTGTTTGGTGTTGTCTTTCTGCCTCTCCCCTGCTCGTGCTCGCATACTGTCTCTCTCTCTTACTCTCAAAATAAATAAACATTACACAAAAAGGAAGAAGAAATAGGACAGGAATTTGTTGGGGAAAGCTGGTAACAAAATAGAAACTGAGCAAATCATTCGGCACTTAAAAAAAAAAAATAATAATATATAATGGGGCACCTAGGTGGCTCAGTCAGTTGAGGGTCCAACTTCAGTTCAGGTCATGATCTCGTGGTTTGTGAGCTCAAGCCCCACATTGGGCTCACTGCTGTCAGACTGTTAGCTCAGAGCCCATTTCAGATCCTTTGTCACCTTCTCTGTACTCCTCCTCTGCTTGTGCTCTTCCCAAAATAAATACATATTTAAAAAAAATAATAATTAGGGACGCCTGGGTGGCTCAGTCGATTAAGCATCCTTCTTTGGCTCAGGTCATGATCTCATGGTTCATGGGTTCGAGCCCCGCATTGGTCTCTGTGCGGACAGCTCAGAGCCTAGAGCCTGCTTCAGATTCTGTCTCCGTCTCTCTCTGTCCCTCCCCCACTCATACTCTGTCTCTCAAAAATAAATAGTAAACATTAAAAATATATATATTAAAAATAATAATAATAAAATATGAAAAAGAAAAAAGAAAACAAGCAAACAGGGTCTTAAATACAGATTAAATCAGAGAACAAACTGGTGATTGCCAGAGGGAAAGTGATTATGGTGATGGGCAAAATAGATAAAGTGGATTAAGAGGTATAAATTTCCAGTTATAAATAAGTCATGGACATGAAAAGTACAGCATAGGGCATATATTCCATAATATTTTAATAACATTGTGTGGTGACTACACTCATCATGGTGAGCACTGAGTAATATATAGAATTGTCAAATTAATATGTTTTGCAAATGAAACTAATAAACATTGTATGCCAGTTATACTTTAATAAAAAATATACAGCAATTGTAATTTATCGAGGAACTACATCACTTTCCTAGAATGGGGTGGTTAAACTACTGCTGGCTGGCCAAATCAGGCCCATGGCCTGTGTTTCTACAGCCTGAGGGTTAAGAATGTTTTTTGCAGGGACACCTGGGTGGCTCAGTCCGTTAAGCGTCTGACTTTGGCTCAGGTCATGATTTCACGGTCCGTAAGTCCAAGCCCCACATTGAGCTCTGTGCTGACAGTTCGGAGCCTGAACCTGCTTCAGATTCTGTGTCCCTCTCTCTATGTTCCTCACCCGCTCATGCTCTGTCTGTCTCTGTCTCAAATAAATAAATAAATAAATAAATAAACATTTAAAAAATTTAAAAAGAATGGTTTTTACATTTGTAAAAGGTTGTGAATGAAAATTTAAGAAATGTCAATGAAAATTTGTATGGCTGGCAAAGCCTAAAACATTTACTATTTGACCTTTTATGGAAAAATATCCTGACCCCTATCCTAGATTATTTTTTAACAGGCTTATTGAGGTATAATTAACCTACCTTACAAATCACATTGTGCAGTATACAATTTAATGATTTTTAGAATTTTTACGTTTGTGCAACCATCAACACAATAGAATTTTAAAACATTTTCATCAATCTAAAAAGATATCCCTTACCTATTAGCAGTCATTCCCCATTACAAGCATTAAACCTAGGCAACCACTAATCTATTTTCTGTCTCTATAGACTTGCCAATTCTGGATATTTCATATAAATGATATCTTATGACTTAGTCTTTTCTGATTGGCTCCTTTTATAATTTTTCAATAATGTTTAATAGGTTCTCCATGTTGCAGTTTGGATCAGTACTCCATTCCCAATGATGGCTGAATGATACTCTATTGTATGAATATATCACATCTTGTTTATCCACTAATCCTTTGATGGATATTGAGTTTTTCCAATTTTCAGCTTATTTTCCAAATAATGCTGTGATGATCATTCATATACAAATTTTGTGTGGATATGTTTTTCATTTCCCTTGAGTATATACCTAGGAGTGGAATTGTTATGTTTTATGCTTAGTCTTTTGAGGAACTACCAGACTATTTTTCCAAAGAAGCTACACCATTTTCCACTCCCACCAGCTCTGGACAAGGGTTCCACTTTCTTCACCTCCTTGCCACCGCTTGCTATTCTGTCTTTTGGCTTATGGCCATGCTAGTGAGTATGAAGTGCTATCTCATTGTGGTATTGATTTGTATTTCTTTAAAATTTTTTAAAATGTTTATTTATTTTTGAGAGAAAGAGTGAGACAGAGCGCAAACAGGGGAGGGCAGAGAGAGAGAGACGGAGACACAGAATCTGAAGCAGGCTTCAGGCTGTCATCACAGAGCCTGACACGGGGCTCGAGATCATGACCTCAGCTGAAGTCAGACACAACAGACTGAGCCACCCAGGCACCCCTTCCTGTTAACTTCTAAAGGATCTTCTCTTGGTATCACACTCAGATGTTAATCTTGACTAATTACTAGGGTGATTGCTTTGTGCGTGTGTGTAGGCTGTGTGTGTATGTGTGCGTGAGCACATGTGCATTTGTGTGTGTTTAAAAATGCTTTTTGCCATAAATTGTTCCAGAGTTTGATCCAATTAATGTAATCCCCCTTTGAAGTAGTAGAGATCTTTGTAGCTTTCTTTCTCTGGTTCCCTATGTAAACTTGTGGCTGATCTTCTGTTTTGCATGTTGACATCATTGAGCTACTAGCCTCTTTTTAAGCACCCAATACCAGAATCTCCCCCGTGGAGCCTCCCAGCATGGAACCTAATATGGGGCTCAGTTTCATGACCATGAGATCATGACCTGAGCCCAAATCAAGAGTTGGACACTTAACTGATTGAGCCACCCGGGCTCCCCTTAAGTTCACTCTTCTAATGACTTGCCTCCTCCTCCTCCTGAGAAGAAATTTTGTACCACTGTTTTGGAGCTGGAGGTGGGGACAGTGGCACATTCCTATCGGGAGTGACAGTGCAGCTCTATGAGGAAGGGGCTGGTCAGCATCATTCTGAGCTTGCTTCTCCCAGCATGGAAACCCTGACCTATAAGGAAGCTGAAGTGAGGGAAATTGAGACCAAATAATCATAGTTTTCCATGCCTGGTTATAGGGACTGGGTAGAGGAAGAGAGCTCCAGGCCTCTCGTTTGTGCTTTTTTATAATAGAGCTTCTGCAGTACAGACCTGGGGGAGGAGGAGAAGTGCTGGCAGGATGCCCTTCTGGAAATCCCTAACCTGGAAGCTGAGAGTATAGGGAGCCCCATCTTCTTGGCCATACCCTTCTAAAGTAGCACTCACACTGAGCTGGGGGTCATTGGTGAGCAAATCATGGTTCAACTATCACACGTTCTTACTGATACTTAGTAGATTTCCATAACTAGAGGTTTGTCTGTTTTCTGTTTGCCCTTTGGACAATTTCTTGAGAGTTTACATGATTGTGTTTTATAATTCACCAGTTATGGTTGTTTTGCTAGGGAGAAGGTCCATGTAATTCCTCATACTACCATTCTGGAAGTGCTACTCTTTTTTTCTATATTATTAAACAAATTGGTAGTGCTCAAGATTTTCTATTTAATCTTCATTTCCTGGGACATTAAGAAAACTACAAATAGAGTTTAATATTTTTACATAAATTATGAAATGTCCAGTTTCAGCTGTCATTTTTCTATCATTGTATTTTAACTGTTTTTAATGAATATATTATTTTAACTTGCTCAAAGTTTTGTCTGGTTGAGACTAATTTTCTTGTTGCATTGTTGCCAAATAGACCCAGCTACTGAATCGTGCACTTGAGCAGATCTATGTATGCAAAAACATCTGGAATATGCTGAAAGAAACAGGTACAGTGGGAACTGGGAGTTTGGTAACACAGTTATGACAGGCATTTCAAGTCTAAAAAACCCAGTCTTTATTGCCAGAAATTTGTGCCACTTCAGTGCTTCATAACCAGTCAAATAATTCTTTGAGGACTAATTTTTCCCTACTGTCTGTATGTAGTTTGACTCTGTGACACATTGCTTGGAGTGAGAATATTTTTTATTTTGCTTTTTATGGAAGTATAGTATTGAGTATAAAAATAGGATCATTATTGTTCAATATGACATTATTGCCCTTAGGTCACTAGATTTTGTGTCTAATTTAATCAAGCTCTGATTCTGAGTGAATATACGCCTTAGAGCCTTCCAAATGATAATCATATCAGATACTATTAACATTTTGTTATGAAATAATCAAAATAGTAATAAACCTTTTAAAGTTGTATAGTAACTTGCTACTGTTTCGTCATTAAGGATAGTAGTGGTTTTTGGGTTTAGATAGGCTTTTATATATTAGAATTTTAAAAAATCAATATTGAATTGAATTACATGCCTTTTCAGCTTCTCTAGAGATAACCATAGGGTTTTTCTCTTTTGAAGTATTAATATATTGAATTAAAATAATAGATTTCCAAAATTAAGTCATCATTACATTTCTGGAATAAACCCTTTTATGTTATAAATGTTCATGAATTTGGTTTCCTAATATTTATAAATTATTGGTATTATTTTTTTTGTGTATATGTGATATCTATGATGGATTTTGGTATTGAGTTCTTGGAATTATAAGGAAGAACATAAACACAAAGAATTTAATTCACCTCTCTCAGTCTCTGATAGGCATTTAAAAGAATAAAAACAACAAAAAGAAAGGATAGAGAATACCTGAGTAACATTTACAGAAGATTTATTAGAAATATACACCATAGGGGCGCCTGGGTGGCTCAGTCAGTTGAGCATCTGACTTCAGTTTAGGTTGTAATTTCACAGTACGTGGGTTTGAGCCCCTCATCAGGCTCTGTGCGAAAGCTCAGAGCCTGGAGCCTGCTTCAGACTCTTTGTTTCACTCTCTCTCTCTCTGCCTCTTCTGGGCTTGTGCTCTCTCTCTCTCTCTCTCTCTCTCTCTCTCTCTCTCTCAAAAATAAATAAATAAATACACATATACATATACACTATAGCTTGAAATGGAAAATTAATCTTCTGTTTATGTGCCCTTTGAACATTTACAAAATTGATCACAAGGAAAACCTACCAAGATATAGAAGTAAAAACAAGTAATTGATGGAATCAAGAAACAGAACCCTTGACTACTTGGGACATTTTAAAACACAGAAACTACAAAATACTTAGAAAATACTGATCAAGAAAATACTTTATAACAGAATCTAAAGTGCTAAAGCAGTTCTCAGAGCAAAATTCATAGCTTCAGTGACTTTTATTTAAGAATGTCAGAATGCTCTCAGCATGTCCATTGCCAACTGAGAAAATCAGTTTCTTCTTTCTAGGAACATACCTGGACTACATATATGCCTATATATTTCTGTTTCTGTATCTGTATCTCTATCTATGTATATGTCATTATGGAATTGAAAAAACAACAATGAGATACTACTACATACCTATTAGAATCACAAAAATCTAAAACACTGACAACACCAAATGCTGGCAGGTATGTGGAGCAACAGGAAACTCCTATTCATTGCTAGCAGGAATGCAAAATGGTGTAGACACTTGGAAGACAGTTTGGTACTTCCTTACAAAACTAAATATACTCAAGGCACCTGGGTGGGTCAGTCAGTTGATTTGTCCAGCTCTTGATTTCAGCTCAGGTCATGATCTCACAGTTCATGGGTTTGAACCCCATGTCAGGCTCCATGCTGAATGTGGAGCTTGCTTGGGATTCTCTCTCCTCCTCCCTCTGCCCCTCTCCTGCTTACCTCTCTCTTTCTCCCAGTAAGTAAGTAAGTAAATAAATAAATAAATAGCATATAAAATAAAATAAAAGATTTTTAAGAAGACAACAGAATTGATTTTTAGGTTTTAATGCTGTTGTATGTATGATTAAGTGGGATAGCAGATGTTGAGTACATTTATATTATATATTTTTTAATTTTATTTTAATCTTAGTTAATTAACATACACTGCTACACTAGTTTCAGATGTACAATATAGTAATTCAACAATCCCATTCATCTCTCTGTGCTCATCAAGACAAGTGCCCTGCTTAATCCCCATCACCTTTTTAACCCATCCCTCCACCCCCCTCCCCTCTCTATAATTAAGAGTCTGTTTCTGGCTTTAGCTCTTACTTTTTTCCCTTTTCTTGTTTGTTTTGTTTCTTAAGTTCCACGAATGAGTGAAATCATATGGTATTTGTTTTTCAATTCTGTTGTATAAAAATCTAGAGTATTCAAGCTTAATGATAATCCACTGTCAAGTCTCTATAACCATGATAAAGTAAAAACATAAACTAATAAACTGTTAGAAGTTTTAACAAAAGGACAGATTCTTATACAACCAATGCAGATAACTATACTGCCATGAAAAGTAGACTTAGTGAAAGAAGGAGAGTAAGATAGGGAGGAGGTGAATGAGAACCATATTATTTTAAAATAATTTAGTTTACAGAAGTAGTGTCTACTAAATTGTTTTCAGTTACTAAATTATTACAAATTTACACAATAATTACAAATAATTCACAAGGAAAAGATTTTCCCCTATATTCAGAAAATAGAACATTAAAACAACATCACAAATATTCCAAATACATAACCACAATAAAATTTCCCACGTCAATGTATTCAGTCCTATGTAATTGATGTTCTGCTAGATCTTGGGCCAGCCATCTGCTTTCATAAAACTATGCTTTTAAACTAGTAAAAAACCTGGAAATCCTTATTAAGTGTGCTGCTATGGTCTCAAAGTTGTCTATGCAGTGTCAACTCAAACTTATAATCTAGAGTCTATTTTGACAAGTCAGCAGTTTGAAGTACCTGGTATAGTCCTTTCCTGTGAGGCTCTGAGACTGTCATACTTTGTTAAATATACAAACTCTTCCCTGTCACTTATGGTAGAGTCTTCAGGCAAACATCAGAGTAAAACAAAAACTGTACATTACAGAGATTTAATGTCTATGGTTAATTTAGTAAGGTAACCAATAATATCAGAATAGAAGGAAGGTTAAAATTCTCTTTTGGGGTACAGTACATAACTACATCATGAGGGTTTTTTAAGTTTATTTATTTTGAGGGGGGGAGAGAAAGTGAGGGAGAGGCAGAGAGAGATGGTGAGAAACAATCCCAAGCTGGCTCTGCGAGCCTGATGCAGGGCTTGAACTCCTGAACCATGAGATCATGACCTGAGCTGACACCAGGAGTCAGACATTTAACCAACTGAGCCATCCAGGCGCCCCTGATTTTTTTCTCTGACCCACTGATTATTTAAGATTATGTTATTTAATTACCATATATTTGTGAATTTTCCACTTTTCTCTCTGTTACAGATTTCTAGTGTCATTCTATTGTGGTCAGAGACTATACTTTGTATGATTTTAGTCTTATTAAATTTATTGAAACTTGTTTTGTAGCCAGATATATGGTCTGTACTGGAGAATATTCGATGAGCACTTGAGAAGAATGTGTGTTGTGCTATTGTTAGGTGGAGTATTTTCTATATGCCTGTAGGCCTACTTGGTTTATACTGTTGTTCGAATCCTATATTTCCTTATTGATCCTCTATTTTGATATTCTGTCCATTATTGAAAAAAACTGATAAGACTTATGATTAATTTTCACTTGAGGTTTTACTCAAGATAGTAATCTCTAGGAACTGCTCAGAAGGTGTACAATTTCCAAAAATTTTATGTTAGTAATTTTTTACTTATAAAACTTTAATATAAGGAAAGCTAAGCATCTCTTCTGATCTTGCAGCTCTTCTCTTACAACTCTTAAGGAATAACTAACCCATCAAATAATCCTAATTTCTCTTCTTATGAGGAGAAAGAATGAATTTTTGCATTTTTTCAGCATTCCTTTTGGAAATCTCAAAGATAGGTTTAAAAGATACCTGAAACCTGTGTATCTTTTATATCTGGTAAGGCAGAATCAAGAGCTGTTAGGGGGATTTGGGTACTTGATTAAGATAGGAACTGGAGAATATTCTCAGAAACAACACTTGGTTATCTATCTAAGCAAACTGACATCAAAACATTTTATTTATTTATTTTTAATTTTTTAATGTTTATTTTAATATTTTTTGAGAGAGAGAGAGAGCAAGTAAGGGAGGGGCAGGGAGAGAGGGAGACACAGAACCTGAAGCAGGCTTCAGGCTTTGAGCTGTCACCACAGAGCCCAACATGGGGCCCAAACTCACAAGCCATGAGATCATGACCTGAGCCGAAGTCAGACCTTTAATCAACTAAGTCACCCAGACGCCCTGACATCTAAACATTTTAAAAAGAAGCATAAGGAGGTAACACAATTATAAAGAAATTTAGCTCTTTGATAAATGAGGAATCTTTGTTCTTTGCTTGCCATTAAATGATCAAGACTAAAGACATAATAAAGACAACACAAAGATCAGAAAATTATTCTGATAAAACACAATTTGCTATCTAGGCAGATTACATAGAAAATAAAGAATAACCTTTCTTATTGTAAGTTAAGGCATTAATCAGTGAACTAAAGGAAGCAAGCCCATCAAAATCAAGATAATTTTGCTACATTTAAATATGTTACAGAGCTTTATTTCAGACTCAGGTTTAAACTAGTACAAATAAAATTTACTTTCCAAATGACTCCTTCATTATATGCTCTTTTATAGTCTGAAACAAGCTGACAATCTTTTCGGTGATCTGCCAGATCAAAACTATTTTCATAATACTAAGACATGTAGTTTTCCAGAGTCTATTTGATATGTGATACTGTAATAGACTGATTACAGAAGCATATATAAGAATCTAGCTATTTCTATTAAGTCAGATTAAGGAGGTTTTCAGAAATTTACAACAGTCTTCTCATTCATTTTTGAAATATAATTTTATTTTGAAAATTGACATTAGCATTCAGTGATTTTGTCTCAAATAAGTTTAATCAGTATATATATTTAAGTTTTCTGTTCTAATTTCTAATACGGAAGTTATTGATAGATATGATCTGCGAATGAAAAATCTCTTTGGAAGCCCTTAATAAGTTTTCCAAAGTGCAAAGAGGCCCTGAGAACAGAAGTTGGAGAACTACTGCTTTAGGAATAAACTACATTTACCTTTAAAAACAAAAACACATATCCATTTGTTAACTATTGCTCATAATATAATGTCAGCCACTTGTTTTAATTGTAACTTTTAACCAAAATAATTTTTATTTCAAAAAGAAAATTTAGAGGGGTGCAGTTGAGAACCATCTCTTACCTATGGTAAACTTCATGAGCACCCATAGCATAGCTTTCTATGGCCACCCCCATCTCTTTTAAAAAGGAAAAATGAACATGTTCATTAACATCACCCAAAGATATCAACTCTCTAGCATAAAATAAGAAATGATAGTATAAAACTTAAATCTGTACTTTGTAAATAATATTTAAGTATTCTATTTTACTTAAAATTAATCTTTTTGTCCTCTATTTATTAATTAACTCAATAGTAATCTAACATTTTAAGTTGACTAAATATCTTGGAAATTATTTTAAATCTAACATACTAATATCTCAGCATATAGTTATTGCTGAAATCAAGTTTGTCACAACAATGATTCAATTTTAGTTGAATACACTGTACATTTTTATTATCTTAAATGTTATATATGAGAACTATATAACATTTAATCAGTAAACCTGTATACATTAGGAAAAAACAGACCCAAGTAAAATTAAATATATGCTTGTTTTATACTTTATACAGATAAATCTCAAAAAAGACAGCTCTTTCTTTAAACCAGAATTATTTAACTCATCTCATTTGCCAAAAATTTACCCTTTGAAATCTTAAAATGTTTCTGAGTTGACAGAATTTTTTATAAGAATACTTCTGGTTTACCATATTTAAAGTATTAGAATTTCAATTTCCTTTTTGTGGGAATTTTAATAATATTTGTACATAAGTGCTTACTTATGTCTATAAACCAGAACAGAGCTCCTTTAACATTACAAGACTTTATTATCTAATTTGTGGAGACCAGCCAAACATGAGAAAACATTTCATACTCACATAATGTGAGGTCAAGGCCTTCCTCAATTATTGACACATAGATACAGACATAGGGAGCTTAAGGATTCAGAACTACAACTTCAGTAGCTACAGGTCAAGAGTAAACACATTAACTCACCAGTCCAGATACCATAGTGCTGTTTTCCCTTCCAGTAGGCTTGAAATAATTGTTTTTGGGTTTTTTTTAAAATGTATTTATTTTTGAGAGAGAGACAGCATGAGCAGGGGAGAGTCAGAGAGAGAGGGAGACACAGAATCCGAAGACAGGCTCCAGGCTCTGAGCTAGCTGTCAGCACAGAGCCTGACGCGAGGCTCGAACCTATGAACTGTGGGATCATGACCTGAGATGAAGCCGGACGCTCAACCGACTGAGCCACCCAGGCACCCCAATAATTCTTTAATTTAAGCTCAACATGGGCAAAAAGGGCAACAAAAAAGACTAACAAATTAAATTGCTGTTTGTTTCTTACGCAGAGACAATTCATTAATCCATTTACCGAAATTACCAAATGGTCTGACCACATTCCCATTCATTGCTGCTACTAGGGGGCGAATAACTTATTGGCTGTATACAGACCAGAAACAAAATGAAACATAAACTCAATAGGAAAGAAAAAAGTATTCATCAAACTTTTGTTGGCACTTGAAATTCAACCTGGGAGCCAAGAGAAGATGAGTTTAAGCAGTCCATGAAAATGAACATGTGTTAAAGATTTTATTTAAGTCGCTAATTGATGAGGAAGCCTAAAGATTTCAGAACCAATTTCAATTTTCATTTCATTTTGCTTGTTTTTCTCTTGTTTTCTATATTCCTGTTAATTCAGCAGCATCTCTTCTCTCTTTTGCTGTTTCAAGTTTACGATTGTTTCTGTGATGGTTTTATTTTGTCTTCTCATTTCCTTCTTTATGTCTAAAATGGTTCATATTTCATTTTCTTTTATCTACAAGCTATTCCTGAGTGCTCTCAAATCCCTGCTTTTATACTCTTACTTTATAGACATGATTACTTAATTAATATTTTGAAATTCAGACTGACCTATTTGGTCACAATTTTATTCTGCTTCATAACAATATTTCTCTGGTGAGAATTTTTCTCCTACCATTTTTCCTGTTCCTCTCATTTTCTTTTCTTTTTTAATGTTTGTTTATTTTTGAGAGAAAGAGTGATCAGGGAGGGGCAGAGAGAGAGGGAGACACAGAATCTGAAGCAGGCTCCAGGCTCTGAACTGTCAGCACAGAGCCTGATGCAGGGCTTGAACTCATAAACCATTAGATCATGACGTGAGCTGAAGTGGGATGCTTAGCTGACTGAGCCATCCAGGCATCCCTCATCTCATTTTCAAGTAGTATCTTATACTATTACTTCTTTTATCTATATTAAAGTTTTATTTTGTTGTGGTAAGAACATTTAACATGACATCTATCCTCTTAAAGTATTGAATATATAATATGTGTTTACTATAGATATTGTGTTGTATAGCATATCTCTAGAATGTATTCATCTTGTTCAACTGTAACCTTATTCCTGTTGACTAGCATTTTTTGTTTCCCTTGTCCCCAGCTCTCAGCAACTACCATTCCACTCTTTGATTGTATACATTTGACTCTTTTAGTTAAATCTAATATAAGTGGTCATATAGTATTTGTCCTTTATTGACTGGCTTATTTTACTTCATGTAATGTCCTCAAGTTTAGTCCATGTTATCACATATTGAATAATTTTCTTCCTTTTTATGGCTGAATAGTATTCTGTTACGTGTAAATGCCACATTTTATTTATCCATTCATCCCTCAGTAGACATTTATATTGTTTTCACATCTTGGCTATTGCGAATAATACTGCAGTGAACATTGCAGTGTTAATAGCTCTTCAAGATCCTGATTTCACTTATTTTGGATAAATACTAGAAATAGGATTGCTGGATTCCATAGTAGCTCTATTTTTAATTTTTTGAGGAATCTCTCTACTGTTTCCTATAGTGGCTGTATCATTTTGCATTCCAACCAACAATGTACAGGAGTTCCAATGTACAAGAGTTCTCCACATCCTTACTATCACTTATCTATATATAGACACAAATTAATGGTTTTTGTTATTGTAGATAAAGGAAATGCACCTTGGGGTGTGCCCTTCACTTTGGAATGTTATACTTTTCCTGGCCTTTTCTCATATTCAGTTTTTATCTTTAAAACATATATGTGTGTGCATATGTGTATGCACATATGCTAGACTATAAGCTCCATGAGGAAATATACTGTGTCTGCTTTTGCTTATCTTTATATATGCAATACCTAGCACATCTATGATATTTGGTTCAAGCATGAATGAACAAAAGAATATATATATATATATATTCTTCTGATCATATACACAGATACATAAGAATGCGTATATCATATATAAAGTCTTGGAAGAATACACACCAAACTCAACATTTGCTGCTACTACCTCTTAGGATAGGATTTAGTGAGTTTGGGAGATTTACTTTTTATTTTATTTTTGTATCATTTGAATTTTTCAATCAATATGTAGTACCTCAATAAATAAAACAAAAATACAGATGACATGATGCTCTTTATAGAAAACCCAAAAGCCACCAAAAAAACTGCTAGAATGAATATACAAATTCAGGAAAGTCAGGACACAAAATCAACATAGAGAAATATGTTGCATTTCTATACATCAATAATGAAGCAGCAGAAAGACTAATCATAGAATCCCATTTACAATCTGAAAATTATAAAACACTGATGGAGAAAACTGAAGATGACACAAAGAAATGGAAAGACATTTCATGTGTATGGATTGAAAGAACAAACAAATATTGGTAAAATGTCTATATTACCCAAAACAATCTACACATTTAAGGTAATCCCTCTCAAAATAGCACCAACATTTTTCACAGAGCTGTTCAGAACAAACAATCCTAAAATTTGTATGGAACCACGAAAGATCCTGAAAAGCCAAAGCAACCTTAAAAAAGCAAAGCAAAGCTGGAGGTCTCATAATTCTAAATTTTAAGTTATATTACAAAGCTGTAGTGGTCAAGACAGTGTGGTACTGGCACAAAAACAAGCACATAGATTAAAAGAACAGAATAGAAAACCAAGAAATGAACCCACAACTATATGGTCAGGTAATCTTCAACAAAGCAGGGAAGACTATCCAATGGGAAAAAAAGACTGTCTCCTTAACAAATGGTGTTGGGAAAACTGGACAGCAACATGCTAAAGAATGAAACTGGAGCACTTTCTTACACCAAACACAAAAATAAATTTAAAGTGGATTAAAGTCCTAAACGTGAGACCTTGAAACTATAAAAATCCTAGAGGAGAACATAGGCAGCAACTTCTTTGACATGGACCATAACAACTTCTTTCTAGATATGTCTCCTGAAGCAAGGGAAACAAAAGCAAATATAAACTGTGGGGCTTCATCAAAATAAAAAGCTTCAACAACAAAGGAAACAACAAAACTTAAAATGCAACCTATGGAATAGGGGAAGATATTTACAAATGACATATCTGATTAAGGGTTAGTATCCAAAATATATGAAGAACTTACAAAACTCTAAACCAAAAAAAAAGAAAAAAACACCTTAAAACCAAAAAAAAAAAACAAGTAATACAGTTAAAAAATGGGCAGAAGGGGCACCTGGGTGGCTCAGTCAGTTGAGCATCCAACTCTTGATTTCAATTCAGGTCATGATCCCAGGGTCATGGGACCGAGCCCTGCATTGGGTTCTGCATTGATTGTAGAGTCTGCTTAAAGATTCTCTTTCTGTAGGGGCACTTGGGTAGCTCACTCAGTTAGGCATCCAACTCCTGACTTTGGCTCAGGTCATAATCTCATGGTCATGAGATCAAGCCCCACTTCAGGCTCTGCATGGGCATGGAGCCTGCTTGGGATTCTCACTCTCCCCCTTGCCCCTCTACCCCTCAAAAAAAAAAAAAAAAGATTCTCTCTCTCCTCTGCCCCTCTCCCCAGCTTGAATGCACATTCCCTCTCTCAAAAAAAAATTAGGCAGAAGGCATGAAGAGACATTTGTCCAAAGAATACATACAGATGGCCAACAAGACACATGAAAAGATACTCAGCATCACTAATCATCCGGGAAATGCAAATCAAATCATTTCATAGAATGGCTAAAATCAACAACACAGGAAACAACAAGTGTTGGCAAGGATGTGGAGAAAGGGGAACCGTCTGGTGCTGTTGGTAGGAATGCAAACTCTAGAATACTGTATGGAGATTCCTCAAGTGAAAAATAGAACTACCATATGATCCAGCAATTGTACTACTAATTATTTACCCAAATAATACAAAAATATGAATTCAAAGGGATACATGCACCCCAATGTTCATAGCAGCATTATCTACAATAGTCAAATTATGGAAACAGCCCAAGTGTCCATCAACTAGTGAATGGATAAAGAAGATTGTGTGTGTGTGTGTGTGTACATGCACACAATGGAATATTACTGAACCATAAAAAGAATGGAATCTTGCCATTTGCAACTATGTGCATGGTGGTGGAGTATTATGCTAAGTGATAGAAGTCAGTCAGAGAATGACAAATACCATATGATTTCACTCATATGTGGAATTTAGGAAACAAATGAGCAAGGGGAAATAGGGATGCAAACTAAGAAACAGACTCTTAACTATTGAGAACAAACAGATGGTTACCAGAGGGGAAGTGGATGAGGGGACAGGTTAAATAGGTGATGGGAATTAAAGTGTACACTTGTTGTTATGAGCACTGGCTGTTGCATTGGAAGTGTTGAATCACTGTATTGTATACCTGAAACTAAAATTACACAGTATATTAACTAACTGGAACTTAAATTAAAACTTTAAGAAAATGATATAGGATCCCCCTTTATAAAAAAAATACATCTTGTTACCTTTGAGACTTACATATGTGGTATTGATATTTATGCTCAACCTATTGATTAGATACTTCAAGATTAAGCTGGAGAGTAGGGGCAGAAATTATGGGGAAGTTATTTTAGATAATTCTGTTGATTCATGTAATTCACAAATTTAAACATAAGGCATTTGTTTTAAAAAGAATGAGATGGGAACAAATACATTTAGAAAAAATGAATCTGACAACGTTTTTTATGTCTTAAGACTGATTAAGTGGGTATTTCTAATGAAATAATGCCTACAAGTATGAATCCAGCTTGTGAGTAATGTAAATAAATCATTAAGCTACCAACTGTAAATAGACAAATTAAGTGAAAGTGCAAAGCTGGTGAATCATAAGCTTCTGGGGTAAAATTAGACAACACTAACCTTCTAAAAATCTATTCTATATCAAAGTTAATTAAGAACTATATAAATAGTGATTGAAATCTAGTACTGTGGAATTTGCTTTTACAAAAGGATTAATCCATGGGGTGCCTGGGTGGCTCAGTCGTTTAAGCGTCCGACTTCGGCTTGGGTCATGATCTCGCAGTTCGTGGGTTCGAACCCCGCGTCGGGCTCTGTGCTGACAGCTCAGATCCTGGAGCCTGTCTTCAGATTCTGTATCTCCCTCTATCTCTGACCCTCCCCTGCTTGCACTCTCTCTCTCTCTCTCAAAAATAAATAAAAAACATTTAAAAAAAAGGATTAATCCTGACATGCCATTATATTAGTAACCTGAGGAAAGCTGCTTACCACATTTATTTTACAAAGTCTTTATTTAAATTCCAAGTGCTGCTAAGTATTGTGGAAACATAAGGAAATGTTTTATTATCTCTGTCCTTAAGAAATTTACAGTGAAGGGAAGGAGGTAAGAAACCTAATTTATTGCACATATACAAAGCAAAATGAAGTAACTTCACTAATAGAAATATAAAGTGTGTGGGACCACAGAGCCAGAAATGGTTCATTTCAAAAGGCAGTTTTGAATTTACTCTTGAAGAATGGTTAAGATTTAATGGTTAAAAAAGGAAGTAGAAGGCATTAAAAGCTGTGGGAACTGAATAAACAGAAGCCAAGTGTATAAGAGAACATTGTTAGTTTTGGAGTTGTCCCTTACTCAGGGTTTATAAAGTAGGAGGTGAAGCTGAAAGTAGTGTGATTTATGATGTGTCCCTTCAAAACAGTAAATCAGGCCAGCATTATTTCTTTAGTCCAAGCGACCTTATCTCTCATCGGAATCACTGTAGTAGCTTCCCAACTATCCCCTCTGCTCCCACTTTTGCCCCTTTGTAAATCTAGTAGCGACACAGCAGTCAGAGTATTATAAGTCAGATCATGTCCGTCCTCTCGTACTTCCCATTTACTTGGACTTAAAATAAAATTCAGTCATTGCCATGATCTACAAGGCCATAGATTATCTGGCCCTTGGTTACCTCTCTGACCTCATCTCCCATCGCTCTGCCTCTTATCTCACTGTACTCTAGTCCTACTATATCAATAATACTTAATACTTTCCTGCCTCTGGACCTTTGTGTTTGCCATTCCTTTTTCCTAGAATACTCTTTTCCTGGATATTCATATGGGTTGCTCCCCCACACCCTCTGCTCAAGTGTCAATCCCACCTCAGATCTTTCTTAAACACACTTTTTCTAAAGTAGCAACTTTAATCACTACTTCCATAACCTATATATTTTTTACAATACATCACTACTTGATATTATATATTGTTTCTCTCCCCCACTAGAATCTAAGTTCCATACAAGCTGAAAAGTTGTCTGTCATGTTCATTCTTTCTCTACCTCCTAAAACTATCTGGCACATATTAGGGATTAATAAATATTTACTAAATAAAATGCTGCTATAGCACCAGAAATTCTATCATTAAGGGCACTTGGGTGGCTCAGTTGGGTAAGCACTTCTCGTGGGTTCCAGCCCCGCGTGGGGCTCTGTGCTGACAGCTCACAGCTCTGAGCCTGGAGTTTGCTTCAGATTCCATTTCTGTCTCTCTGCCCCTCCTCCACTCAAGCTCGCTGTCTTGTTCTCCCTCACTCTCTCTCAAATATAACGTTTAAAAAAAGAAATTCTATCATTAAAGAGTCACTCATTTGAGTATTTTGAGAGTATTTTGGTCTTTGAGAGCCCTCTATGCAAAAATCACTGAGAAAGCCCACAATTTTAAGTCATTATCAGCTTGTATTTTGGGAGAGGAACATTTAGAAAAAATACCTTAATAAAGTTTCAACTTGGGATATAGGTATAGGGCAGAGAAAGGCAGATCAGGTGTCCAGGAAAAGAAAAAGATTTAAGGGGAAGTAGGAATTATGCCAAAGATGACTGCTTATGATTGTAAGACACTCCAAACCTTTCTAACATAAGGGAGCTCACTGCCTCTTAATTCTGGCTCCTTAATTCAGGAGATCTTTCTGGCTCCTTTTCAGATTCTCCATTGAAGAACATAACTTTTAGATGTTGCTTGGAATCATACTGTTCATAAAGTGTCACCCAGTGTTAAGGCTAGAAGTAATCTTACTGATTAGAATTCTTAAAGCTATTTATTTTGTACTATGAGTAATTTTTTATCTCAAAATAATGAAGATAGAGAAAAGCCTTTAGTCGTTTTTTGAGTCCTTGCAAGGAAGAATTTCACTTACCTCCAGTGCTAGAATTTTGACCTTGATATAAAGTACTCATCTAAAATGTCATCATTGAAAATCTTAGTGGTTATAGTAAACAGAGTAAACCTGAGAGCTTTAGAACAAAACCCAGCATGAATCCTCTACCAGCAAAAAGGCAGTTCAGCTAACAGAATTATGTTTTTTATGTTTATGTATTTTATATTTTTTATGTTTATATATATTGTCTCCTCAGCCCAGAACTGGAAGGGTCATTCTAATTTATCCAAATGCAATAGATAGAAGCTATCATTTATCAAGGCTCATGTTGGAATTATCTGTTCACTTGCACATACCAAAGCTAGGATTAAATGCTTATTCGAATACTTCATCAGGCATTCCTTGCTTGGTTTCCTCCATTGGCTTAATAACTAGCAATTGGTCATGGGTTGCTTTTGGCTCAGAGATTAGTTCTCAATGGATAAGGAATTCTCAGAGATGATAGTTTTGAGATTAACCAAAAGGAGAAGCAATTGGAGCTGATCCTGAGGCACATTAAACAAAATGAGAACATTTGAATGGATTTTCCTAGTGTACATTTTGGGTCAGGTATTAGGCCACAGAAATAGAAGAACCTGAAGTTAAGATTTTTCTCCATAAAGGAAATGAAGCAATTATCTGAGACACTCAAGTATCTCTGATAGAAGTTGCTCCTGAAAATCTTCAGTTTTGGCAGCATTCCATTTGAATTATTCCTCACAGGCAGCATAAACTTAACCTAATAATACAAAGTAAAGCCCTATGGAAGTGAGTAAGGATTTTAATTACAGGGCTATGGAGTCACTAAAGAAATGTAGAGGGGTCACAAGTTCAGGAGACAGATTTTTTGTGGTTCTCAGATATTTATCGTGGTCTATACTATTCCTTCTCCCAAACGACTGACCTAATTAGGAATATCATTCAAGTATACTTGTACCTGACATATTTCCTTCTGTACATTGTGGTTTTCTTTTGTAAAAATACAGATGTGAATCTGGACATTTTTCCTTTTTTTTTTTTATTTTTTTTTATTTTTTATTTTTTTTTTTTTTAACTTTATAGTTTATTGTCAGGTTAGTTTCCATATAACACCCAGTGCTCTTCCCCACAAGTGACCTCCACCAAGACCATCACCCCGCTTTACCTTTTCCCCTTCCCCTTCCCCCCTCAGTTTGTTTTCAGGATTCAAGAGTCTCTCGTGTTTTGTCTCCCTCCGTCTCCCTAACTCTTTTTCCTCCTTCCCCTCCCCATTGTTTTTTTTTTTTTTTTTTTTTTTAACTTTATAGTTTATTGTCAGGTTTCTGGACATTTTTCCATACAGTTACCTTGGTACAGTGACTCCTGATCAGAGTGAAGTGTAATATAATAGCTCACCCATAAACATTTATTATTGATTTCTAGGTTTCCCAAACATTAAACTTCACTTCAGTCCTGATATGTATATAGAACAGCACACCTATTAACTATAGAATACACATTCTTTTCAGATGTACTTGTAACATTTACCAAAATAGATCATATGCTGAGTCAAAAAGCAAGTCTCAACAAATATCAAAGTATTGAAATCATATGAAGTATGTTCTCTGAACAAAGTGAAGCAGAAATCAACAACAGAAAGATGATTAGAAAACTCCCACTGTTGAAAATCTAAAAGAAACACTTCTACATAGCATCAAAGAAGAGATCAAAATGAAAATTATGGAATATATTAACTTTTAAAAATGAAAAAAAAATATGACGTGAAACCTTGTGAGATACAACTAAAATAAGGGAAAATCAATAGCTTTAAATTCATATATTAGAAAAGATGAAGAGTTGAAAATCAGTAATTAGCTTCCAGCTTGAATCTAGGGAAATAACAAATTAAACCCAAGGAAAGTAGAAGGAATAACATAACATAAAGAAAGAGAGAAGAAAACAATGAAATAGAAAGCAGACATACAAGAAAAAAATCAACAAAGCCAAAAGTCGATTTTTTAGGAACATTACTATTAAATCCAATCTAGATGAATAATAAATAAAAAGAAAGGACACAAATTACTAATATCAATAATTCAAATGTAGACATCACTACAAATCTTGCTAAAGATCTAAATCTAATCTAAAAAGGCAGTAACAGGACATTGTGAATAACTTTATGCTGATAAATTTGACAATCTCAAAATTAACAAATTATTTGAAAAGTATACCTATGACAATGGCCAAAGGGAATCTGAATAGTCCTATTTAGAATATTTTAATAATGCTATGCCTGTAAAGAAGTTTAATCTTAAATACCTTCCCACAAGGAAAATGGCTTCAGTGGTATAAATTCTTCTTAATATATAAGGAAGAAATAATAGCAACCCTTTAAAAGTATCTCTTATGAGAAATAGAGAAAGTGGTAACAAATTAAGTTTATGAGACCAACATGATCCTGATGCCAAAATCTGACAAAGACATTTCAATAAAAAAAAATAGGTCAAAAAATTCAATAATAGATGAAAAATTCCTAAAATTTCAGAAATCTGAATCCAGCAATATATAAAAAGGATAATATAACAAAGTAGGGTTTGTCCCAATAATTCAGCATTTAAAAAAATACACAAAATGGTTTTCTATATCTCTGTTTTGAGTGGTAGTTTTTTTTATGTTTTTTTTTGAGAGAGCAAGCAAGCACGGGCAGGGGAGGGGCGGGGAGAGGGGAGAGGACCTGAAGTGGGCTCTGCACTGACTGCAGACAGCCCAATGTAGGGCTCGAACTCATGAACCATGAAATCATGACTGAGCCGAAGTCAGACACTTAGCCAAATGAGCCATCCAGGTTCCCTTCTGTTTTATTTTAAATAAAAATCTAAAAATAAATGAATTTGGTATGGTTGTTGGGTACAGGTCAATATACAAAAATTAACTGTATATCTGCATACTAGCAAGACATAAGTAGAAAATTAACTTTTAAAATACAATTTTTAGGGATTCTTGATTTCGGCTCTGGTCATAATCTCATGGGTCATGAGATTGAGCCTCACATTGAGCTCCATGCTGATAGCTCAGAGCCTGCTTGGGATCCTCTTTCTTTCTCTCTCTCTCTCTCTCTCTCTCCCCCCTCCCCCTCTCATTCTCTCTCTCTTTATCTCTCTAAATAAACTGAAAAATAAAATATCCCATTTTTAATAGCATGAATACCCATCAGATGTTTAGTAATCAATATAGTGTAATCAATACATTGAAAACTAAAAAACACTGAAACCTTGCTGAGGGAAAACTTTAAAGGCCTAAATGAATGAAAATACATACCACGTTCATGGACTGGAAGACTCAAAATTTGTTAAAATGTCAATTTTCCCAATGTGATCTATAGACTCAAGACAATCCCAGTCAAATTCCCAGCTGATTTACTTATGGAAGTTGACAGGATGATATTAAAATTTCTATGGAGATGAAAGGATAATTTTGAAAAAAATGAATAGAGTCTGAGAATTTACACCACAGAATAGAGTTCAGAAATAGGCTCACACGTGATCATTTTATTTATGAGAGAGATGCCAGTGCTATTCAGTGGGGAAAAAATTTTTTTAATAATAAATGATGCTGGAACAATTAGATACCCATATGGAAACAAATGAATCTTGATCCTCCCTACTGCCATACAGAAACATTGATTTGAGATGTATCACAGTGAAATGGACAACAGTAAGGTTTCTTTTTTTTTTATTTTTTTTATTTTTGAGACAGAGACAGAGCACGAGCAGGGCAGGGGCAGAGAGAGAGGGAGACACAGAATCTGAAACAGGCTCCAGGCTCTGAGCTGCCAGCACAGAACCCGATGCGGGGCTTGAACCCACAGACCGCGAGATCATGACCTGAGCCAAAGTCAGACACTTAGCCGACTGAGCCGCACAGGCGCCCCAACAGTAAGATTTCTAAAAACAAACATTGGAGAATACCTTCATGACCTTGGAGACACAAAAAATCCCAACTATAAAATAAAATATTGATAATGTGGACTTCATTACAATTGAGAACTTCTGTTTTTCTAAAGATACACTCAAGTTAGGAAAAAGACAAGCCATAGATAGGCAGAAGATGTGTTAATACATAGGCCTGACAAATTCCAAAGTGTATATAGAACTCTTAAAATTCAATGAGAAAAGACAACCAAATAAAAAATGGGCAACAGAATTAAATAAGAACTTCACAAAAGAAGATATACAAATGGGCAACAAGCAAAGGAAAAATGTTCCACATCATTACTCATCAATGAATGCCAATTAAGACCACAGTGAGAGATCACTGCACACTCACTGAAATGGCTAAAATTAAGATACCAAGTGTTAGTAAGGATGGAAAGCAATTGGATCTATGATACATTGATGGTGGAAATGTAAATTGGTACAGCTCATTTGGAAGACCTTTTGGCAGTATCTGCTAAAAGCAGACATGCTTCTGTTACAGCAGTGATCCAGCAGTCCCACTCCTAGATATATACTCAGGTAAAATTAGTGAATCTGTTTATCGTAATGTGTACCAGAATGTTAAAGACAGCTCTATTCATAAGAGTTAAAGATTTGAAAATTTTAGTGTCATCAGCAGGAGGAGAGATTAAATGAATTGTGGTACCTTCATACAACAGAATACTACAAGGCAATAAAATAAAGGAATGCACTTCTGACACAGAAAATTATAGATAAATATAACAGACTTTATCATGAACAAAAGTCAGGCACAAAGGATTATCACACGGGGTATAAATTCATTTTAGAAAACAGTTTTATTGAGATATAATTCACATGCCATACAATTCACACATTAAAGTGTATGATTCAATAGATTTTAGTATATTCACAGATATATACAACACCACCAACAGTAAATTTTAGAACATTTTATCACTTCAAAAAGAAACCACCATCACATTCCTAGCATTTTGATCAAGAGCCCTATGAAACCACTAATCTACTTTGTGTCTCTCTAGATTTGCATATTTTGGACATTTTATATAAACAGAATCATACAATATGAAGACTTGTGACTTCACTTGATATAACGTTTTCAAGGCTCATCCATGTTGTGGCATGTATCGATATTTCATTCCATTTTATGGCCGAGTAATATTCCATTGTATGGATTACCACATTTAAGAAATCCACTCATCAGTTGATAGACCTTAGAGTTGTTTTCATCTTTTGGCTATTACGAATAATGCTGCTGTAGACATTTGTATAAGTTTTTGTGTGGACGTATGTTTTCATTTCTCTTGGTTAGACCTAAGTCATATGGTAACTGTATTTTAATCATTTGAGGAGCTGCAGGACTGTTTTCCAAAGTGGCTGCACTATTTTATATTGTCATCAGTAACGTGTGAGGTTTCTGATTTCTCCACCTCCAGAATATTTGTATTATCTGATTTTTTCTTTCTAGCCATCCTAGTGAGTAGAGAGTGATGTCACTTTGTGGTTTTGATTTCCTGAAGACTGATTTTCCAGATAGCTAATGATTTGAGCATCTTTTCATGGCCATTTGTTATCTTCTTTGGAGAAATGTCTATTCAGACTCTTTGCCCAATTTCTAATTGGATTATTTGTCTTTCCATTATTAAGTCATAAGTTCTTTACATATTTTAGAGACAAGTCCCTGATCAGATTTATGACTTGAAAATATTTTCTTCCATTCTGTAAGTTGTCTTTTCCCTTTCTAGACAGTGTCCTTTGAAACACAAAATTTTTTAACTTTGATGAAGTACGATTTATTTTTCTTTTGTTGCTCATGCTTTTGGTATCATGTGTAAGAAACAACTGCCAAATCCAAAGTCATGAACGTTTATGACTATGTTTTCTTCCAAAAAGTTTTATATGTTTAGCTGTTACATTTAGGTCTTTGATCCATTTTGAGTGAATTTTTGTATGTGGCATGAAATAAGTCCAACTTTACTCTTTTCCATGTGGCTATCCAGTTGTTTCAGAACCATTTGTTTTTTTTAAAATATTCTTTCCACATTGGATAATCTTTGCCTCCTTGTAGAATATTAGTTGATCATAGACACATGGTTTTATTTCTGGATTGTCAATTATATCCTATTGATATGTATATCTGTCCTTATGCCAGTACCACACTGTCTTGATATCATTGCTTTGTAGTAAGTTTCGAAGTTAGGAAGTGTTCGTCCTCCAAATTTGTTCTTTTTTCAAGATCATTTTGGCTATTTTGGGTTCCTTGAAGTTCCATATGAATTTTAGAATCAGGCTGGCAATTTCTGAAAAAAGAAAAATGTCAACTGGCATTATGATAAGGATCATGTTGAATCTTTAGATCATTTTTAGGCATATTATCATCTTAATGTTAAGTCTTCTAATCTATGAACATGGAATATTTTTCCATTTATTTACATCTTTAATTTCTTTGAATGATGTTTTATAATTTTCATTGTATAAGTCCTACACTTCTTTTGTTTAATTTATTCCTAAGTATTTTATTGTTTCTGATGCTATTGTAAGTAGAATTACTTTCTTAATCTTATTTTCAGTTTGCTCACTTTTATAGAACTTAGAATTGATTTTTGTTTGTTGATCTTAAACTTGTTTATTAGTTCTAATGGTATTTTACTGAATTCCCTAGGAATCTTATTTGCAAGATCACATCCTGTACGAATAGAGATAGTCTCATTGCTTCTTTTCCAGTCTTGATGTCTTTTAGTTTTCTTTTCTAATTTATTTGGTTGCAATTTCCAGTATAGTGTTGAATAGCAGTGGTGAAAGTTGGCATCCTTTTCTTGTTCTGTATCTTAGAGGGATAGAATCCAGTCTTTCACCAATAAGTGTGTTGTTAGCTGTGGGTTTTTCAGAGATGCCCTTTATCAGATTGAGAAAGTTCCCTTCTAGTTTGTTAATTGTTTTTTATCATGAAAAAATACTAAATTTTGTCAAATGCTTTTCTGCCTCTGTTGGGAATGTCATATAGTTTCTGTTTCTTATTTTATTTATGTGGTCTATTGCATTAATTGATTTTCACTTGTTAAAACAACCTTGCATTTCTGGGGTAAATCTCACTTGGTCATGTTGTATAATTCTTTTCTACATTGCTGAATTCAGTTTACTAGTATTTTGAGATTTTTCTTTATTTGTGATGTCTTTGTTTTTTGATGTCACAGTAATACTGGCCTCATAGAATGAGTTGTGAAATGGTCCATCCCCTTCTATTTTTAAAAGACTTTGTAAGAATTAGTATTAATTCTTCTTTAAATGTTTGGTATAGGGGCACCTGGGTGGCTCAGTCGGTTGAGTGTCCAGCTTCGGCTCAGGTCATGATCTCACGGTTTGTGGGTTCGAGCCCCACGTCGGGCTCTGTGCTGACTGCTAGCTCAGAGCCTAGAGCCTGCTTCGGATTCTGGGTCTCCCTCTCTCTCTTTCCCTCCCCTGTTCACACTCTGTCTCTCAAAAAATAAATAAATAAATGTAAAAAAAATTAAATGTTTGATATAGTCCAGTGGTAAAACTGTCTAGATCTGGCTTTTCTTTTTCTATAGTTTTAAAAACGACTGCAATTACATTATTCATTATAGGTCTATTTAGATTCTGTATTTCTTCTTGAATCCATTTCAGTACTTTTTCTTTCTAGGAAATTGTGCATTTCATCCAGTTTATCTAATTTATTGGCATACAGTTGTCCATAGCAGTTCTTTGTAATCCATTTTATTTCTCTAAGGTTGGTAGTGATGTTTCCTTTTTCATTTCTGGTTCTAGTAGTGAGGCTTCTAAAGATATGTCAATTTTGTTGATCTTTTCAAAGAACCAGTTTCTGGTATCATTAGTTTTTCTATTTTCCTTTTGTCTAATTTATTCATTTCCACTCCAATCTTTGTTATTCTCTGCCTTCTACTTGTTTATGTTATTTTTTCTCTTAACTAAGATGGAAGTTCAGATTACTGATTTGAGATATTTTTCTTCTTTATTAATGTAGGTGTTTACAGATATAAATTTCCCTCTAGGCACTACTTTAGCTGTGTCTCTTATGTTTTGGTATATTGTGTCTTCATTTTTATTCATTTCAAAGTGTGTTCTAATTTTTCTTTTGATTTATTTTATGACCCATTTGTTGTTTGCTAGTGTGTTTATTTTCCATATATTTGTGCATCTCCCCAATTTTTTATTAATTTGTAATTTTATTACATTATGATCACAGAACATACTCTGCATTATTTTATACTTTGAAATTTATTGAAGTTTGTTTTATTACCTAGCATATGTCTATCCTAGAAAATACTCTATGGGCACTTAAGAAGAATGTATATTCTGCTGCTCTTGAGAGGAGTGTTTTATAGATGCCTGTTAGGTCTAGTTGGCTTACAGTGTTTTTTAAATTTCCTTACTGATCTTCTGTCTAGTTGTTCTAAGTATAATTCATTTTTATGAAGTTCAAAAACACCCAACTGTATCAATAATTGCATTATATATAAATGGTCTAAATCAGAGGTTAGGGCACGTTTTTTAAAGTGCCAGTAGTAAATATTTTAGGCTAACAGGTCATATAATCTTGAACACAACTTCTCAACTCTGCTCTTGTCACAGGAACACATGAACCATATTTAAACAAAGGACATGATTGTGTTCAAATAAAACTTTATTTGCAAAACAGGCAGCCAGCCCACAGATTGTAGTTTGCTCACCCCTGGTATAAACATACCAATTAAAAGATGAAGAATGTCAGATTGGATAAAAAATCAAGACCCAACTATGCTTTCTATTAAAAAAAAACACTTAAATATGAAGACATAGATAGGTTAAAAATAAAAGGAATTGGAAAAGGTACGCTAGACAAATACTAATAAAAAGAATTCTGAAGTGGGTATTTTAATATCAAGGAAAACACTTTAGAACAAGGAACATTACTAGGGATAAGAGGGACATAATGAAAAAGTGGTCATGTCATGTCAACATGTCAAACATGACAACATAACTATATTAAATATGTAATGTATCAACAGCTTCAAAATACATGAAGCAAAAATTGTTAGAAATGAAAGGTAGAATTAGATAAATTGATAAGGACAGTTGGAGACTTCAATACACATCTCTCAATAATCAGTAGAATAAGTCAACAGATACTCGGTAAGGATATAGAAAACATGAACAACAGTATCAACCAACTTGATCTAATTGATATTTATAGAATGCTCTACCTTACAATAGCAAAATACACATTTCTTTCTTCAAATGCACACAGAACATTTATCACCATAGGCAATATTCCGAACCATAAAACAAACTTCAAAAAATGTAAAGCTATTGAAATCATACAAAGTACTTTTACCTGACCATAATGGGATTAAATTATAAATCTGTAATACAAAGCCATCTGAAAAATCTCCAAATACTTGGAAATTAAACAACACACTTTTCAATAATCTAACAGGCCCCAGAGAAGCCACAAAAAGAAATCAGGAATAGTTTGAATGGAATGAAAATGAAAACACAATGTATAAAAATTTAGAAGATACAGCTAAAGCAGTGTTTTAAAGATACAGAAGAAAATTTAGAAGATACCGCTAAAGCAGTAGAGACAAAAATCTACTGAATTAGAAAAAGAAAGATCTCAATCTAAGCCTTCACTTTAAGAAACTAGAAAAAATAACAAATTAAACCCAATCGGGCAGAATGAAAGAAATAAGAGCAGAAATCAATAAAATTTAGAATAGAAAATACTAGATAAAATCAGTGAAATTAAAAGCTCTGTTGTTGTTGTTGTTAAGATCAGTGCAATTGAGAAACATCTATCCAGGCAGATAAAGACATAAATTAACAATGTCAAGAATGAAAATAGAGGCATTGCTACAGATCCTACAGACATTTTAAAAAGATAAGGGACTTATTATGAACAGCTTTATGACTTGGACAGCTTAGATGAGATGGATAAATTGCTTGAAAGGCACAAACTAACAAAGCACCCTCAAGAAGAAATAATCTGAGTAGTCCTATACCCATTGAATTTGTCATTTAAAATCTTCAAACAGAAAACTTCACTAAGGAAGTCTGCCAACCATTTAAAGACATAATACCAGTTTTATACAAACTTCCAGAAAGGAGAGGGCACACTTCCCAGCTCACTTTATGAGATCATTTTTAGTCTGATACCAGTACTAGACAAAATATGAGCAAAGAAAATTATGGACCAATATTCCTCATGAAAATAGATGCAGAAATCCTCAACAAAATATTAGCAAGGTGAATTTAGTAAAATTTGAAAAGGGTAATAGACCATTACCAAGTCAGGTTTATCCTGGGTTCAACATTATAAACTCAGTTAGTTGACCATATCGACAGATTAAGTGAAAAGATTGAACATACATTTATAAATTTAAAAAAGGTTTCAGCAAACTATGAATCATAGGGAAGTTTCTCAACCTGATAAAGTGTATCTACAAAAATAAAATTGCAGTTTATATCATATTTAATGATGAAAAATTGAATGCTTTCCTTCCAACAGCAGGAACAAGTGAAGGTTGTCTATTCTCACCATCATCCTAGAAGTCCTAGCCAGTGCAATAAGGCAAGCAAAAGAATGGAAAAATGATATAGAATGAAAAAGAAGAAATAAAACCACCTGTATTTGCAGATGACATGATTGTCTACATAGAAAATCCCACAGAATCTACAGAAAAGTTACCGAAATTAGTGAGTTTAGCAAGTTAAAGAATACAAGGTCAAATATTCAAAAGTTGACTATATTTCTGTGTACTAGCAATGACATTCAAGAACAGGCAAATAGCAATCGATAGTAATAGAAATCAAAATAGTTGTTAACTCTGCTAAGGTGATATTTACTGGAAAGGAGCACAGGTGTTGGAAGTATTCTATATCATGATCTGGGTAATGTTTATATGGGTTTAAGCATCTAAAAACTCAACAAGCTGCTTGTTTAAGATGAACATGCTTTATTCAGTTTATTTTATCTATACATTGGTGCTATACCTCAAACCTTTTTTAAAAAGTTTGGTCTAATAAAGATGAATGAAAACCCATCTCACATCAGTGCCACCTGATATAAGATTCTGCCCATAGTGATACCCAAGAAATATTGTTGACTGACTAAATGAAACAGTTTGGAAACTCTCTTTTACTTTACTTAAAATAAAACCACAGTTAGTTTATACAGCACTGTATCTTTTGGTTAACTCAGTCATTAAAGTGAGGCAGATAAACATTGGATTTAGATTGAGGCAGATAAACAGCAGGACTTTTTCAGGCTATTTAGGAACATCATGGCAATAATTTCAGGAAATGTAAGCAATGCTACTGAATGCATTATAGAGTGCTGAAAGTATTGGTGAGTTTATAGATTTAAAAATTTTAAAAATCTGGGGTGCCTGGGTTGGTTAAGTTGGTTAAGTTTCTGACTCTTGATATCAGCCCAGGTCATGATTTCATAGTTCATGAGATCGAGCCCTGTGTTGGGCTCTGCACTATGCAGAGCCTGCTTAGGATTCGCTCTCTCACTCTCTCTCTGCCCCTTCCCCACTTGCCCTCTCTCTCTCTCTCTCTCTCTCTCTCTCTCTCTCAAAAGAAATAAACATTTTTTATAATTTTGAAAATGTAAAAAATATATATATATATAGAGGCTAGGACAATCTTCAAATTGTAAATAAAATTAATTTTCCTCAACAGGAAAATCTCCCCAGAAGAGAGATTGGAATAGAATAATAAAATGTAATCACAGAGAACGTTGCATTTTTGCCTCCTTCTTAGGGGACTTCTCAGGTGATCCATGTGAGATACTGCTTCTGCTGTATGAGTTTGAAGTTAAAGCCAAAATGAATGATCCATTACTTGACAGTTTCTTGGAATCAGTGTGGGAACTGCCTCATTTGGAAAGTAGAACATTTGAAACAATTGCATGTAAGTGCTATATTTGTTTTTGGATGGCTGGTACCCATTTAGATTATACTACTTTTTATTCTACTTTCTATTCTTCATTCTTAACCCTCAGATAGGAAATAATAATGTTTCTCCTTCTCTAATGGCATTCTTGAACTGTCATGTATTACAATCATTTATGCATTTATCTTTTTATTTATATGAGACTATAAAGTCTATAGGGTCACGAAAAATAATTGCTTGTATTTGTTGTACTTAGAAACCTCAGTGAAGTGCATTACTCATAATAGGTGCTTATTCTAGGTGTGGAATTAAAGTATATAACTACACAGTAGAGGGAGCTTAACCTTCAGAAAGTTAGTTTTACTCAGGTAGATAGAAATGATAGTCAACTGCTTCACTAATCAAAGGTAATGCGATATCAGCAATTTATTAAAGTGTACAAAGAGGAGCACCAGGCTGGCTCACTTGGTAGAACATGTGACTCTGGGTTTTAGGGTTGTAGGTTCAAGTCCCATGTTGGGTATAGAGATTACATAAAAATATATAATCTTTCCCCAAAAAAAGTGTACAAAGAAATAGTAATATTTTTTAGCACAATTGCCACTCTCAAATTTCCTTTTGTTTTTACATTTGTTTATTATTGAGAGACAGAGAGAGAAGAGCACGAACGGGGTAGGGGCAGAGAGAGAAGGAGACACCGAATCCGAAGCAAACTCCAGGCTCTGAGCAAGCTGTCAGCACAGCATGACGGGGGGCCCGAACCCAGGAACCACGAGATCATGACCTGAGCTGAAGTCGGTCGCTCAACCGACTGAGCCACCCAGGCACCCCACCACTCTCAAATCTCTGGTTGGGCTCTAAATAAGTAGTCTTTCGGGTCCCAGAGTCTATATGGGAATATGCTGCAGGAAGTAGCCTAATTATTTCCCTTTTTTCCTCTCTTACCCTCCTTGGGAACCTGTGTGTGGTTAATAAAGGTATTAGATAGCCCCAAGTGCACAAAGGTCACATTTGCCTTTCCTTATCTTGCAAGACAAAATTCCTAGAGACATGGAGCCTGTGGTCTGTACTTTGTAGGCATGTGATGGTGACCACTTCTCCTTCTATAATGGATCTCCAATTACAGAGGCCTGGTAAATGCATTTGGAAGTTATAGAGTTTATCATCTCTGACACTGTCTTGTCAAGTGATTCCTGTTTATCGTATCAGACCAAAACACTATACTGTATAAATCTGTTTTTGATTATTGCCCTTTTCCTGATATGCTTTTTGTTTCCATCTTGGTGTGCCCCTCCTTGACTCTGGTTCATAAGACAGTATATTCCTTTACCTATATGACTATGTGTAGGGTCACAGAAACAGTAGGTTCTCTTGATGTTTGCTGAATAAAAGAAACCCTGGTGACCCTACCATATTACTCTGCCCAGAAACTATGAACATTCTCTGAAAGCCACCATGGAGTCATCATTTCATTAAATTCATTTTTGTGTTTCTTTGTTGGTTTGGGTTAATCTGTTTCAGGCTAGTTTCATTAGAGAAATCAAGTTGTATCCTGGGATGAAAACCGTGATGGATGAGATTATGATGTTCACAACCTTTTTACTTTCCCTCTTATAGTGTTAGCAGTGGAAAAGCCTGCACACTATCCTTCCATTGCTCTGAAAGCCTTGAATAGGGCTTTATTGCTCTACAGAAAGAAAGAATCAATTGATGCTGTGAAATACAGGTTAGTAAATGTAACTCAACACTGTGAATCCATGCTTTTGGTAGCCAAAAGAGCTGTAAGTCATCATTTATACTCAACTGGTCCAATTTAAAAGTTGATCAGGGACACTCCTGTAAACTCTTGTAACTAAAAAGCTCTCAGAACAGCTCCAGTTGCATTATAGATCAAGAATTTAAAAAAAAATTTAATTAGTTACATCACAGGGTCTGGTTTTCCCATAAGAGAAAAAAAAGGGAGAAAGTTGCTTCTTTGTTGTGAGACTATATAGATGATAAAATTACTAAGTATCTTTTAGAGATTAATAAAACAAATAGCCATGTATCCACCACCCAAATTTAACAAATGTTAACATTTTGCTATATTTGCCCCAGATGTTTTTTTTTTCCTAAGCACGTTTCTTTAAGGACCAATAAGTGCTATACATCATAATACAAAATATTATTTATTAGAGATTTTGTTTTCTATGCCTAGACATGAGGGAAAATGATACTATGTGATTTTTCTGTGGAAAACTTTATTACAGTCTTTCTTTTCTGAGACATGAGAAACAGTTCTCCTGGAATTATTCCCAGGTTAAATCCCAATTCCCTTGCCCATTTGAGGATATAAAGAGATACTTTAAAGTGCCTGTAGATTGAACCAGATCATAAAATATAATAAACAGCCACAACTCCTTAGTGCAGGAAACTAAAAAAAGGTGAAAGACAACCATAGGCATAATAAAAAGGAGGATTGGTCAGCCCCTTTTATAGCTTCAAAAATCTGTCTTCTGAGGTTGGAGGCCAGATAAAAATGAGGGAAGAACAGAAGTGTTTTGAAGCTCGTAGTCTGGGATGAGATCCAGATTTCACTTATCTTAGCCATGAAGCCAATGATTTATTTCCTTATGGGATGAATTTTCTCTTTTTGATTTCAGCAAATGTGTGCGCAAGTTGATTAACCTCTTGGTGCCAGATGGGGTGCCAAGTACAGAACTCTGTCCCCTGGAAGAAATTTGGGATTATTTTGAAGATGCTCTGAGCTTTATTAGGCACACCGTAAGTCAAACAGTGATATTAAGCTATCAGCTAATTTTAAAGAACTGTCTTCTGTGTTAGAAATTACATAGAGGGGCGCCTAGGTGGCTGAGTTGGTTAAGCGTCTGACTTCGGCTCAGGTCATGATCTCATGGTTCGTGGGTTTGAGCCCCGCATCGGACTCTGTGCTGACAGCTCAGAGCCTGGAGCCTGTCTTTGGATTCTGTATCTCCCTCTCTCTCTGACCCTTCCCTGCTTGTGCTGTCTCTCTCTGTCTCTCAAAAATAAATAAAAAAAACATAAGGAAAAATTTTTAAAAGAAAAAGAAAAACCTTACTGTTATTCCTTCCATTTCTCAGAGACAGGTAATAGAGAAAGGGGAACACTGAGGACCTGTATTTTAGTCCCTCTGCTGATTTTTTTCTTTTCAGCACAGGTTTATTCAATGATTTTTAAATTAGCTTTATTGAGGTGTAATTTACATACCACAGAATGCACCCTTTATATGTATACCATTCAGTGATTATAGTAAATTTATAGTTATGCAGCTGTCCCCACAATCCAATTATAGAATATTTCTATTACCACAAAGTCTCTTACCTATTTACAGTCAATCCCTGTTCCTACCTGCAAGCCCAGGCAACCACTGATCTGCTTTCTATCTCTGTAGATTTTCTCTTTCTGGACACTTCATATGAATGAAACCATGCAATACTTGATATCTTGTGTGTGGCTTCTTTCAATTTAGCATAATATTTTTGAGGCTTTTGCATGTTGTATCATGTATCATTATTTTAATCTTATTGCTGAATAAATAGAATATTATTATATTCTATTTAATGGGATATATCACATTTTCTTTTTGCACACAATAGCTGGTAGACATTTGAGTTGGTTCCACTTTTTTAGCTATTATGAACAATACTGTTGTGACATTTGTGTACAAGTCTTTACGTGGACATATGTTTTCAGTTCTCTTGAATACATGAATTTCTGGGTCATATGGTAACTTCATGTTTAACTTTTTCAGGAGCTGCAATCTGTTATCCAAAGTGGTTGCACTATTTTACATTCCTACCAGCAGTGTATGATGGTTCTAATTTCTCCACATCCTCATCAACACTTGTTATTGTCCATGTCCATCTTCTTTGTTATAGCCATTTTAGTGGGAGTGTAGTGGCAGCTCATTGTGGTTTTGATTTGCATTTCCTTGATGATTAATGGTGTTGATAATTTTTTTATGTGTTTATTGACCATTTGTATACCTTCTTTGGAAAAAATGCCTATGATTATTTTCCCATTTTAAAATTTGAGTTCTTATTGAGTTGTAAGAGTTATTTATATATTCTAGGTATAAATCCTTTATCAAACATACAGTTTGTAAATGTTTTCTCTCAATCTTTGGCTTGAAGATTTTCAAGTCTTTTCATTTTCTTAATGACATCATTTGAAAAGCAAAAGTTCTAAGTTTTAAGAAGTCTAATTTATCAGTTTTTTTCTTTTATGGTTCATATTTTGGCCATGATAAGAAATCTTTGCCTGTCTCAAATTTACAAAGATTTTCTCCTGTGTTTTCTTGTAGAAGTTTTTATACTTTTATCTCTTAAATGCAGGTATATGATCGATCCATTTTGAGTTTTAAGCTTTGTTTATCCTGTAAGGTAAAGGTCTTTTATTAGTTTGATTTTCCATATAGATATCCTTCCTGTGCTGTTTGACGTCAGTTTTCTCATTTGTAAAATGGAAATAATACCTGTTCTGACTCCCCACACTGAGGTTTTAAGGATCAATTGAAATAATAGTATGTGTTGTAAACCTTATATAAACAGCTCATACACGTGTAAGGTGGTATTGTTATTATAAGGGAGCTATAAAATATTAAGAAGGGTAAACAACTTGCTTAAAGTCACAAAAAGTCATTATTTGAGTCCATGTTAATAACTGAGGATCCTGACTCTACTTTAGACTCAGTTGCCTCTTCATATAAAAATATCTGCAAACCATAGCAGATGGTGGAACAATATAGTAGGGTGACAACCTGTTACAAACAGGCATCGACTTCAGAAACCTAGAATTCTCCTGGAGCTATGTAATTATGGCCTGTGTGAATTTAAGTTTAAAAAAAACTTTCACATTGAACATTTTTGATGTATATATATATTTTTTACTTTCTTTTGGGAAGAATAAAATTCTATTTCTAAGCCATGAGCCTCATCTGGACCTTAAGATGTGTTTGCCATAGTAACTAATACACACTAAAATTAAATTTTACTGTAAATCCAAATTGATCCATTTCCATAGTCTCTATATAAGGCCCAAACTACTCTGAGCATTTTTGTACCACTTTTATTCTATCTCTTACTGTTCCATCTCTCTGGCTC
The DNA here is from genome assembly GCA_028646485.1 of Cryptoprocta ferox. Lineage (NCBI taxonomy): Eukaryota > Metazoa > Chordata > Mammalia > Carnivora > Eupleridae > Cryptoprocta > Cryptoprocta ferox. The sequence continues at coordinate 57,211,518 of CM053579.1, forward strand.
TTGGGTTTCCTGCTAGAGAGCTTAATGTTTTTCTACCTTTTTGACAAGTGTCCCATCCATTATTGCTTATCCCCTAAAACATGGTGGGAAAGTACACTTTCTTATACAGAGATTATTTTAGTAATCTGCTTGGCTCTTTATATAGTATATGTTGCTTTTTCCTGTTCAGTTGAATGTGTATCTCCTTTGTTTTAAATGCTTGAGAGAAAATTCTGCCCTTGTTTGACTTTTCTAATGACCAGGCACTCATTCATTATTTATTAAGCAGATAACCTTTATCAAATGCCTTCATACTTGGCAAAATGGCTATTGGACAGGTATAAAACCTCTTGTCTCACAATATCATGGTTTACATTTTACAAAGCATTCTTACCTCCCATTATTTCATATAATCCCTACCTTACCCCCACAGCAATTCTGTGAAGTAGAGAGTGCTGTATCATTAACCTTGACAATGAGGACATTTTTAAGATTTAAAAAAATCAAGTTACCACATTGGTCATAAAGTGGTGAGCATAGCTGCCTTCCAAAAAAGTCAGGTTACCAATTTGCCTAAGTTCATATGGTTAGTGAATGAGAGTCAAGACTAGAACTCAGGTCATCTGACCTGAGTTCCAGGGCTCTTTCCACCAGAACACACATCTTCCTTCTTACTAGGATTCAGTTCAAAGGAGAGCTCAAGGTGGTATTCAGAAGCTACTACCAATGAAAAACCAGGAAGGATGACTTGTTGATATTCTAGATTATTTTTAAGAGAAAATGGATTGCTCTGGTTGTTTTGCTAAATTAAAATTTTATTTTTAAATAACTGTAGATTCACTTGCAGTCATAAGAAATAATATAAGAGATCTTAGAAACTTTACCCAATATAAGAGAACATAGAAACTTTACCCAGTTTCCCCCAGGGGTAACATCTTATAAAACAATATCACAACCAGGATGTTGGCATTCTTACAGTCATGACACAGAACTTTTCCATCACAAGGATACCTCATGTTGCCCTTTAATAGTTCCCACCCACTTCTTTTCCACCCTAGCCCCTCCTTAGTCCCTGACAACCACGAATCTATTACCAATTTCTGTAATTTTGTCATTTCCATAATGTTCTATCAATTGAATCAGACAGTATATAATTTTTGAGATTTGGAATCATATAGTATATAACCTTTTGAGATTGGCTTTTTTTCAGTCAACAGAATTCTCTGGAAATTCATCAAGTTTCAGGTTGTTGCCTGTATCAGTATTTCATTTCTTTTTTTGCTAAGTAGTATTCCATGGTATGGATGTAGCAGAGTTCGCTTAACCATTCACCTATTGAAGGACATCTAGGCTGTTTCCAGTTTAGGGCTATTCCAAATAAAGCTGCTGTGAACAGTTGTGTACAGGTTTTTGTGTGAACATGAATCTTCGTTTCTTTGGAATAGTACCTAAGAAGGCAATTGCAGGCTCATATGGTAATTGCATGTTTAGATTTTAAAGAAACTACCAAACTGTTTTCCAGAGTGTCTATAACATTTTACATTCTAGCCAGAAATGTGTGAATGATCTGGAATCTCTACATCCTTGTCAGTATTTGGTGTTGTCACTTTTGTTTTATTTTAGCCATTCTGATAGGTGTGTCACAGTATCTTGTGGTTTTAATTTGCATTTCCCTAATAGCTAGTGATGCTGACCATCTTTTCATGTGCTTATTTGCCATCTGTATCTTCTCTGGTGAAATGTCTGTTCATGTCTTGTCTTTTGTCCATTTTATAATTGGATTGTTTTGCTTATTTACTGTTCGGCTTTGAGAATTCTTTTAATGTTTATATATTTACTTTTGAGAGGGGGAAAGAGAGAAAGAGAGCAAGTGCCTGAGTGGGGGAGCAGCAGAAATTAATGTTTACATGTTATACCTGTTTCCATCTTTTTACATTCAGCCTGTCTACAGTTGTATATTTGAAGTGAATTTCTTGTAGACTGCATATAGACAGCACATTTTGTAGTCCACTTTGCTAATCTCTTTTTTCTTAATTTTTTTTAACGTTTATTTATTTTTGAGAGAGAGAGAGAACACAAGTGGGGAAGGGGCAGAGAGAGAAGGAGACACAGAATCTGAACCAGGCTCCAGGCTCTGAGCTGACAGCACAGAGCCCCATGCAGGACCCGAAGTCACAAACCATGAGATCATGACCTGAGCCTAAGTTGGGTGCTCAATTGACTGAGCCACCCAGGTGCCCTAACTAATCTCTAATCTCTCTTTTTTAATCAGTATGTTTAGATCACTAATCTATTAGGGTATAAATCTGCCACTTCATTTTTGTTTTTTGTTTTTTGTTTTGTTTGTTTTGTTCTGTTTTTCATTTCTCTTTTCTCTTTCCTACCTTCCCATGGATTACTTGAACATTTTTTAGAATTCCATCTTGCATCATCTGTAGTATTATTAACTATATTTCTTTGTACAGCTTTTTTTGTTGGTTGCTCTAGATATTACAGTGTGTGTGTGTGTGTGTGTGTAAAACTTATTACTGTCTACTGCTGTCATCATGTTACCAGTTCAAGTGACGAATAGAAACCTTATCTCTCTTTACGCTCCCCCACTTAGAATTGTCCTAAAATTTCCTGTACGTATGTTTAGAACTACATCAGTGTTAAATTTTCACTTCATCCTTCAGCCATAATTTAAAAGACTTGGGGGTACCTGGGTGACTCAGTTGGTCAAGCCTCCAACTCTTGATTTTCGCTCAGGTCATGATCTTGCAGTTTGTGAGATCGAGCCCCAAATTGGGCTCTGCACTGTCAGTGCAGATCATGACCTGAGCTTGGGAGAAGCTTGGGCTTCTCTCTCTGCCTCTCCACTGCCCACTTGCTCTTTCTCTCTCTCTCAAAGTAAATAAATAAACGTTTTAAAAATTAAAATAATTGAGAACACTCAGAAGAAGGAATTGTATTTTATTATATTTACCTATATAAAAATGCAGGTTTACCATTTTCTTTTGTCCTTTTTGATGTTTCAGGGTTCCTTTTTTATCATTTCTTTTGTTTAGAGAGAGCTTCTTTTAGCCATTTTTTTAGAGAAGATCTGTTTATAAATTCTCATAGTTTATCTGATAATGTCTCTATCTCCCCTTCATTCCCAAAAGATGTTTTTGTTGGTTCTAGCATTCCAGGTTGATGACCCTTTTCTTTCAGTACTTCAGAAATACTGCACTACTCCTCTCAGGCCTCCAAGGCTTCTGGTGAGAAATCTGCTAATGTTCAACTTGTTTTCTTCCTATAAATAAAGTGTTATTTTTCTTCTACCTCCTTCAACATTTTTTCTTTGAATTTGGTTTCAGAAGCTGGACTGTGATGTCTCTTGGGTAGATTTCTTTGAGTTTGTATTGTTTGGGGTTCACTCAACACTGTGAATCTATATAGATTTATATCTTTGCCAGATTTTCTAAGTTTTCAGATATAATTTCTTTGAGTACTTTTTCAGCCCCACCCTCTGTCTCCTCTCCTTCTGGGACTCCAGTGACAGGAAGGTGAGAACCTTTGTCATTGTTCCACGAGTTCCTGGTGGCTTTATTCTCTTATTTTTTGTCTGTGTCTCTCTGTTGTTCAGATTGAGTAAGTTCTGTTGTTATGTCTTTGAGTTCACTGATATTTCCTCTGCCTCCTCCATTCTGCTGTTGAACCTATTAATGGAGGTTTTAAGTTTTAATTTATATTTTTAATTTTTTTAATGTTTATTTATTTTTGAGAGAGAGAGTGAGACAGAGTGTGAGCAGGGAGGGGGCAGAGAAAGAGAAGTAGACACAGAATCTGAAGCAGGCTCTGTGCTGTCAGCACAGAGCCCAACATGGGGCTTGAGACCACAAACTGTGAGATCATGACCTGAGCCAAAATTGGATGCTTAGCTGACTGAGCCACTCAGGCGCCCCAGTTTTAATTTAAGTTATAGTTAGTTAACATACAGTATAATATTAGTTTCATGTGTACAATTCAGTGATTCAGCACTTTAATACAATACCCAGTGACCATCATAACAAGTGCACTCCTTACTCCCCATCACCTATTTAACCCATCCTCCTCCATCCCCTCTGGTAACTATCAGTTCTCTATAGTTAAGAATCTCTTTCCTGGTGTGCATGGGTCAGTTAAGCATCTGACTCTTGATTTCCCCTTCGGTCATAATCTTACAATTCAAGCCCTGAATTAGGCTCTACCCTGACAGTGCGGAGCCTGCTTGGGATTCTCTCTCTCCCCCTCTCTCTCTGTCCCTCCTCCACTTGTTCTCTCTCTCTCTCTCTCTCTCTCTCTCTCTCTCTCTCTCTCAAAAATAAATAAACCTAAAAAAAGACTCTGGAAAAAAAAACAAGTAGAACAGATTCTTTAAAAAAAAAAAAAGGCCATGAGATCATGACTTGAACCGAAGTCAGATGCTTAGCCAACTAAGCCACCCAGGTGCCCCAAGATTTAATTCTTTTTGATGGCTGAGTAATATTCCATTGTGTATATATACACTGCCTCTTTTTTATCCATTCATCAGTCGTTGGACATTTGGGCTCTTTCCAGAATTTGGCTATTGTATATAATGCTGCTATAAACATCAGGGTGCACGTATCCCTTTGAATTAGTATTTTGTGTTCTTTGGGTAAATACCTACTAGTGTAATTGCTAGATCATAAGGTAGTTCTATTTTTAACTTTTTGAGGAATCTCCATACTATTTTCCAGACAGTCTGTACCAGTTTGCATTCCCATCAACAGAACATGAGGGTTCCTCCCCTTTTTCTGTAGCCTCACCAACACCTGTTGTTTCTTGTGTTGTTGATTTTAGCCAATCTGACAGGTGTGAAGTGGTAGCTCATTGCAGTTTGGATATGTATTTCCCTGATGATGAGTGATGTTGAGCATTTTTCATATGTCTGTTGGCCATCTGTACATCTTTGGGAATATGTCTCTTCATGTCTTCTGTCCATTTTTCAATTGGATTATTTGTTTTGAGGGTGTTGAGTTTTACAAGTTCTTTATATTTTTTGGATACTAACCCTTTATTGGATATGTCATTTGTGAATATCTTTTCCCATTCTGCACGTGGCCTTTTAATTTTGTTGTTTCCTTCACTGTGCTATGATAGTTACTTTAAAATCTTTGTCAGATATTGACATTTCTATCACCTTGATGTTAGCATCAATTGATTTCATTCAGTTTTTTTTATTTTTTATTTAAAAAAAATTTTTTAATGTTTATTTATTTTTGAGAGAGAGAGAGAGAGACAGAGCACGAGCAAGGGAGGGACAGAGAGAGAGAGGGAGACACAGAATCGGAAGCAGGCCCCAGGCCCTGAGCTGTCAGCACAGAGCCCGACGCGGGGCTTGAACTCACAAACCGTGAGATCATGACCTGAGCTGAAGTTGGAAGCTTAACTGACTGAGCCACCCACACGCCCCGATTGCATTCAGTTTTGAGTTCTTCCTGTTCTTGATCTGATGAGTATTTTTTTTTATTGAAACCTGGACATTTTCATATTATGTTTCTGAAATTCTGGATCTCATTTAAACCTCTGTTTTAGCTGGATTTCTCTGACACTGCTATTCCAGGGAAGAGAGTTTGGCCTTATTACTTCCAAGTGGAAGTAGATGCTCAGGTTCCCCACTTGGCCTCCATTGACTCTCAAGGTGGAGGATTCCTTGTTACTGCTTGCTGGCTGGAGATGGTTTCTATCCCACATGGTCTCCACTAACACCATGGTAGATAGAGGTGGCTTCATTATCTGCTGTGTGATGGTGAAAGTCCTGCTCTTCATAAGTGTTTACAGACGTTGCTCCTCCTTTGTTCCACCTTCTCTAGGGGTGGAAATCTAGGTTCCACTGATATGTCAGGGGGATAGGAGAATGCCTCATTACCAGCCATTGGATATGAAAGGGAGACTATCTTGCCTTCTGATACTATGCAGGCAGTGGTTAGGGTGCCTCCTTAAACCCTCACAAAGGTAAAAATTTAGGCTCCCCACTTGGCTTTTGCTGGAGTGGGTGGGGTTGGGATCACAGTTTTCTCTGTGATATTGAGCTGTATTAGAGCCGTTAATGTCTAAAGGTTTTCTGTGTTCCATTGCTGCCCTTTTTCTGGTCCTTTGTCTAGAAAGAACAATCTTGGGGCTTTGGTTTGTCTATGCCTTTTGGCATCTCTAGCACCAACTCTGAACTATATGAAGCAAATGAAAACCAAGGGAACTTACCACTGTATCATTCCTCGGCCCCAAGGTCCCTACCCAGTCTTTCTTCTCTCTACATTTTAGAGTCTTCTTATATTTATGAATAATGTCTTTTTTGAGTCTTCTTATGTTTATGTCTAGGGTTTTAGTGTACTTAGTAGAAGGAATAGTGATAAGTACATCTACTCCATCTCATAGAAGTGGAAGTTCCCTGGTTCATTTTTCTCACCATACAGAAACATAGATAATGGCGGGGGTGGGGGGGAATCCCTACACTTAAATAGAAAGGACAAACCAAACCCTCATAGCTGACATCAGAGTCACAAAGGCATGTTGCATAACCAGGAAGAAGCCCAGAAGAAATCAGCCTCTTTTCTTTTTACAAAGGAAGCTAGGTGAATCACTACTGAGCTACATTTTCTAGGACCTTGCTCCTCGAAGTATAGTCCATGGACCAGCAGCATCAGCATCCCCTGGGAGCTTATGAGTAGTGTAGATTCTCATGCCCCATCCCAGACCAACGGTAAAGCTTCATTGTCTGATAGAATTTAGAAGTGAAATTAATGGTCTTTGAAAAAGGTTATTTCAATGTTGTTATTTTGTAAACTGAGGCATTGAAAGATTAAATATCTAACACAAGCTCATACAACTATGTAACAGCAAAGCTAAGAATTGAACCCAGTGCACTTTCTTCATACCCCAATGGTCCTTGGGTTTTCCTTCATCTAAATCTTTCTTCTTCCAAGCTTCACATCTCCTTGAAACTGGAATTGAGGTTCAGGCAAATATATCTTTGATCCAAGCTTTGATACTGTGTCTCTTCTGGATTGCCATAGTTCGTTTCCTATGCGCTCTCTAACTCTTTTCTCCAGTTTTACCTGTTCATCTCTATTAAGTATATCTCCCTAAAACACAAACTTTACTACATCACTCCTTTTCCCCCAAATCTCTTTTTCCCTCTGGATCTCTAATAGCTCTGCATTTTGTATATCCTTACCCTCACTCTGAAGGCTATCTCTAACTTCATCCACCACCACTCCCCAAAAAAGACAGTGTTTTCCCCCACACAGTTGTAACCAATAGTCTCCTTATTATCCATCTTCACCTCTTCTCCCTCTCCCTCTTAGAACAAAGCAAGATCTTTCCTTAAGACACGTTCCTCACTAATCTTTTTGTGGAAGTCTCATCTTCTCCCACTCCCTTTTTCTCAGAAGAAGGAACTAAATTACCTGAATCCTTGCTTCCTTTGTACTTTTTACACACCATCTTCTTGCTGCTTCTCTTCACTTGTAATCTGTGTCTTCTATGTCTTAGTTATCAGTGTTGTCATGAACTAGCACTTTCTGAACCCAGTTTTTTCCTTCCTTGATAACTTCAGTTTATTATCCTAAGTGACTTTGGCATCCATGTTATCAATTAATCCACTTCACAGTTTTTTGCCCTTCTTTAGCTACTGTCTGTCTCCCATATAAGCTCCACTTCCAAGATTGTTAACTCAAAGTTTTTCTAGTTACTATAATCTCTTACTTCTCCATACCTATTCTTTACTCTCACTTATGCTTCAAATAACTCAAACCTTCGCATTCTCTCATAGTCCAGTCTAGCCACATTCCCTTTTTTCCTTCCTTCTTTCTTTCTTTTTCTTTTTTCTTCTTTCCTTCCTTCCTTCCTTTGGTTATACCTCCTGTTTCACCTTTTTTTCTAGCCTAGTGACCCACCACTATCAGTTCTCCTGATATTAAGAAGTAGAATCACTAGAGAAAAGCACAGAACTCTCTGATACAAGTTTATGTTGTTTTAAATAAGTTCTTAACACTGCTCAGAAATCCTTCCATTCCTGTCAAGTTTTTCCCAAACTCAAGTAAAATTACTCCTTCCGCTTTTTCTGCCTTTCCTTTCATAAAAACTTACAACTACTTCACAATGACCCCAGTAGATGGCCTCAGTGTATCTTTCTAATTGAGAAGATCAAGAACATCAAGTGTGAGTTTCTCCATTGCCCCATGTCTCAAGCATAATGTTCTGCCACTGTACCTCTTTACTCATCTTAACCTTTTTCTCCAAAGAAGATTCCCTCAACCTTACTGTTTCAATCTCCTTATACTTCTTGAAGTACCTTACTATCTCTCCATTATTTTCTTTTTTTATGTATTTTTAACATTTATTTATTATTGAAAGAAAGAGAGAGACAGAACACGAGCATGGGAGAGGCAGAGCAAGGGGCAGACACAGAATCAGAAGCAGGCTCCAGGCTCTGAGCTGTCAACACAGCTCGAACCCACAAAGCACGAGATCATGACCTGAGCCGAAGTCGGATGCTTAACCGACTGAGCCACCCAGGCGCCCCTCTCCATTATTTTCAATCTCTTTCTATATATCTTCCCTTTCTACTCTAAAAAAAGGCATAGGTCTCCAACAAAATACCATGTTCCTGGATGACTTAATAGGAATCAGTTTCCTTAAATTCAATCAAAATAAAAATCTCAATAGGATATTTTTTTCATTTTTAGTGTTTCTTTATTTTATTATACACAGTGGAAAAATTGTAGTTTCTGTCAAAAGTTAATTATTTTATTTATGTATCAGTGTTTCCATTATTTTTTTAATTTATTTTTTTAATTTACATCCAAGTTAGTTACCATATAGTGCAACCGTGATTTCAGGAGCAGATTCCTTAATGCCCCTTACCCATTTAGCCCATCCTCCCTCCCACTCCCCTCCAGGAACCCTCTGTTCTCCATATTTAAGAGTCTCTTATGTTTTGTCCCCCTCCCTGTTTTTATATTATTTTTGCTTCCTTTCCCTTATGTTCATCCATTTTGTATCTTAAAGTCTTCATGTGAATGAAGTCGTATGATATTTGTGTTTCTCTGACTAATTTTGCTTAGCATAATACCCTCTGGTTCTATCCACATAGTTGCAAATGGCAAGATTTCATTCTTTTTGATTGCCGAGCAATACTCCATTGTATATACATACCACATCTTCTTTATCCATTCATCCATCGATGGACATTTGGGCGCTTTCCATAATTTGGCTATTGTTGATAATGCTGCTATAAATATTGGGGTAAACGTGCCCCTTCGAAACAGCATACCTGTATCCCTTAGATAAACACTAGTAGTGCAATTGCTGGGTTGTAGGGTAGATCTATTTTTAATTTTTTGAGGAACCTCCATACTGTTTTCCAGAGTGGCTGCACCAGTTTGCATTCCCACCAGCAGCGCAAAAGAGATCCTCTTTATCCACCTCCTCACCAACATCTGTTATTGCCTGAGTTGTTAATTTTAGCCATTCTGACAGGTGTGAGGTGGTATCTCAGTGTGGTTTTGATTTGTATTTCCCTGATGATGAGTGATGTTGAGCATGCTTTCATGTGTCTGTTGGCCATCTGGATGTCTTCTTTGGAGAAGTGTCTATTCATGTCTTTTGCCCATTTCTTCGCTGGATTGTTTTTTGGGTGTTGAGTTTGATAAGTTCTTCATAGATTTTGGATACTAACCCTTTATCTGATACGTTGTTTGCAAATATCTTCTCCCATTCCGTAGGTTGCTTTTTAGTTTTGCTGATTGTTTCCTTCACTGTGCAGAAGCTTTTTATTTTGATGAGGTCCCAATAGTTCATTTTTGCTTTTGTTTCCCTTGCCTCCAGAGACATGTTCAGTAAGAAGTTGCTGCGACCAAGGTCAAAGAGGTTTTTGCCTGCTTTCTCTTCAAGGATTTTGATGGCTTCCAGTCTTACACTTAGGTCTTTCATCCATTTTTAGTTTATTTTTGTGTGTGGTATAAGAAAGTGATCCAGGTTCATTTTTCTGCATGTCGCTGTCCAGTTTTCCCAGCACCACTTGCTAAAGAGATTGTGTTTATTCCATTGGCTATTCTTTTCTGCTTTGTCCAAGGTTACTTGACCATACGGTTGTGGGTCCATTTTTGGGTTCTCAGTTCTGTTCCATTGATCCGAGTGTCTGTTTTTTGTACCACTACCATACTGTCTTGATGACTGATTACAGCTTTGTAATACAGCTTGTAGTCTGGGATTGTGATGCCTCCTGCTTTGGTTTTCTTTTTCAAGATTTGCTTTGGCTATTCAGGGTCTTTTCTGGTTCCATACAAATTTTAGGATTGTTTGTTCTAGCTCTGTGAAGAATGCTGGTGTTCTTTTTATAGGGATTGCATTGAATATGTAGATTGCTTTGGGTAGTACTGACATTTTAACAATATTTGTTCTTCCAATCCAGGAACATGGAATATTTTTCCGGTTTTTTTTTGTATCTTCTTCAATTTCTTTCATAAGCTTTCTATAGTTTTCAGTGTATAGATTTTTCACCTCTTTGGTTACATTTATTCTTAGGTATTTTATGGGTTTTGGTGCAATTGTAAATGGGATCAGTTCCTTGATTGCTCTTTCTGTTGTTTCATTGTTGGTGTATAGGAATGCAACTGATTTCTGTGCATTGATTTTATATCCTGCAACTTTGCTGAATTCATGGATCAGTTCTGGCAGTTTTTTGGTGGAATCTTTTGAGTTTTCCATAAAGAGTATCATGTCATCTGCAAAGAGTAAAAGTTTGACCTCCTCCTGGCCAATTTGGATGCCTTTTATTTATTTGTGTTGTCTGATTGCTGAGGCTAAGACTTCCAATACTGTGTTTAATAACAGTGGCAAGAGTGGACATCCCTGTCTTGTTCCTGACCTTAGAGGGAAAGCTCTCAGTTTTTCCCCATTGAGGATGACATTAACATTGGGTCTTTCATATATGGTTTTTATGATCTTGAGGTATGATCCTTCTATCCCTACTTTCTTGAGGGTTTTTATCAAAAAAGGATGCTGTATTTTGTCAAATGCTTTCTCCGCGTCTATTGAGAGGATCATGTGGTTCTTGTCCATTCTTTAATCGATGTGATGAATCACATCGACTTTTACAGATATTGAACCAGCTCTGCATCCCAGGTATGAATCCACTTGGTCATGGTGAATAATTTTTTTAATGTATTGTTGGGTCCAGTTGGCTAATAATATCTTGTTGAGGATTTTTGCATCTGTGTTCATCAGGGATATTGGTCTGTAGTTCTCCTTTTTATTGGGGTCTTTTTCTGGTTTTGGAATCAAGGTAATGCTGGCTTGATAGAGTTTGGAAGTTTTCCTTCCATTTCTATTTTTTGGAACAGCTTCAAGAGAATAGGTGTTAACTTTTCCTTAAGTGTTTGGTAGAATTCCCCTGGAAAGGCCATCTTGCCCTGGACTCTTGTTTTTTGGGGAGATTTTTGATTACTAAATTGGTTTCTTTACTGGTTATGGTTTTGTTCAAATTTTAAATTTCTTCCTGTTTCAGTTTAGGTAGTTTATATGTTTCTAGGAATTTGTCCATTTCTTCCAGATTGCCCATTTTATTGGCATATAATTGCTCAAATATTCTCTTATTATTGATTCTTTCAAAGAACCAGCTTCTGGTTTCATTGATCTGTTCTACTATTTTTTTTTTGTTTCAATAGCATTGATTTCTGCTCTAATCTTTATTATTTCCTGTCTTCTGCTGGTTTTGGGTTTTATTGTTCTTTTTCCAGCTCTTTAAGGTGTAAGGTTAGGCTGTGTATCTGAGACCTTTCTTCCTTCTTTAGGAAGGCCTGAATTGCTATATACTTTCCTCTTACGACCGCCTTTGCTGCGTCCCAGAGGTTTTGGGCTGTGGTATTATCATTTTCATTGACTTCCATGTACTTTTTAATTTCGTCTTTAACTTCTTGGTTAGCCCATTCATTCTTTAGTAGGATGTTCTTTAGTCTCCAAGTATTTGTTACCTTTCCAAATTTTTTCTTGTGGTTGATTTCGAGTTTCATAACACTGTGGTCTGAAAATATGCATGGTATGATCTCTATCTTTTTGTACTTGTTGAGGGCTGATTTCAGTAGGATTTCTTAATAGGATTTTTTGAGTGAAACTTGATAATTCTAAAATTCTTCCCCCAAAGAAAATAAGCCAAAACAGCCAAAGAACAAGGCAAAGAACAAGGCAAGATTTGTCATATCAAATACAAAAACTATAAAATGTTACTAATTTTAAAAGTGTGATATTAGTTTATGGCGCCTGGGTGGGTCAGTGGTTAAGCATCTGACTTCAGCTCAGGTCATGATCTCATGGTTCAAGAGTTTGAATCCCACATCGGGTGAGCTCAAGCCCCACTTCAGGTAAGCCCCGTTTCTCTCTCCCTCTCTCCCTGCCCCTCGCTCACTTGTGCCCCCCCAAAAAAATATGATACTCGTTTAAACAAAATCACAAATAGTAAAGGAAGAGCATAGAGCCCAGAAAAAGACCACATACCTATGAGAATTTAGTATGCAATGAAGGAGGTATATCAAATCACTGAGAGAAGGATGGTCAATTTAAAATATGACATTAGGACAATTTAAAAAGTAAAGTTAAACCCTTACCTGTAAACTGAGAGGCAGTATAACACAGTGGTTGAGCACAGACTTTGGAGCCAGACTGACCATTTTAAAATCTGGCTATACCATTTATTACCTGTATGACCTGAGTTATATTACCTAACTCTCTGTGCCTCTGTCTCCTCATCTGTAAAATAGAATAATAGTACCTACTTTACAATGTTATTAGTAATATTAAGTAATTAATATATGTAAAGTATTTAGGTGTCTAGCACATAAGTAGTATATAAGTGGTAAGTATTCACACTGTTGTTGGTTTTTTTTTTTTTACCTCATACCATGTACCAAAATGAAGACCAAAAGTAAGAAAGAATATCCAGATGGATTATGGAACTAACCGTAAAATCAAAACTGTAAAGGTATTAGGAGAAAATATAGGAAAATACTTTATTTAATTCTGGGGTGAAAAGAGGACCCATCCAGAAGCTAGTACAAGAAAAAAAAACAGATTCAGTTACATAAATTAATAAATGACCCAAGATACTATAGAAAGCTTTAAAATAAGCTACAGACTTGGATAAAATATTTGTAACATTTTTGTTTTTATTTATTCTTTGAGTATAGTTGACACATAATATTATGTTAGTTTCAGGTGTACAACCTAGTGATTTGACAAGTTTATACATTATGCTATGTTCATCACAAGTGTAGATACCATCTGTTCTATTACATCACTATTACAATGTCATTGACTGTATTCCTTATGGTGTGCTTTTTATTCCCGTGAATTATTCATTCCGTAACTGGAAGCCTTTATCTGTCTCTCTCCTTCATCTATTTTGCCCAACCTCCCACCTCCCTCCCCTATGGCAAACATAATTTATTTCTCTGTATTTATAGGTCTGATTATGCTTTTTGTTTGTTTATTCATTTGTTTTTTGGGGTTTTTTTTTTTTTTAGATTCCACTTATGAGTAGAATCATATGGTATTTGTCTTTTTCAGTCTGACTTATTTCACTTAGCATAATACCTTCCAGGTCCATCTATCCATGTTGTCTCAAGTGGCACAGTCTCATCTTTTGATGGCTGTGTAATATTCCATTGTGTGTGTTTGTGTGTGTTTGTGTGTGTGTGTGTGTGTGCGCAACACTTTCCTTATCCATTCGTCTGTCAGACACTTATGTTGCTTTATACTTGGTTATAATGCTGCAATAAAACATAGAGGTGCATATATCTTTTTGAATTAGTGTTCTTATTTTCTTTGGGTAAATACCCACATTGTGGAATTATAGGATCATACAGTATTTCTATTTTTAATTTTTTGAGAGATCTCTATAATGTTTTCCACAATGGCTGCCCCAGTTTGCATTCCGACCAATAATGCATAAGGGCTCCTGGTTTTTCACATCCTTGCCAACACTTGTTATATCTTGTCATTTTGATTTTAGCCATTCTAACTGGTATAAGGTGATACCTCTTATTTGCATTTCCTTGATGATTTAGTGATGTTGAACATCTTTTCATGTGTCTGTTGGCCATCTGGATGTCTTCTTTGGAAAATGTCTACTCAGGTCCATTTTTTAATGTTTATTTTTGGGAGAGAGAGAGAGGCAGAGAGAGAGAAGGAGACAAAGGGTCTGAAGTGGGCTCTGTGCTGACAGTAGAGTGCTTGAACTCACGTACCATGAGATCATGACCCAACTTGAAGTCGGACACTTATTGAGCCACCCAGGCGCCCCTTCTGTCTACTTTTTAATTGGATTGTTTTTTGGGGGTTGAGTTGTGTACATTTTTCATATATTTTGGATAATAACACCTTATCAGATAAACCATCTCCCCCCATTTAGTAGGTTGTCTTTTTGTTTTGTTGATGGTTTTCTTTGCTGTGCAAAAGCTTTTTATTTAGATGTAGTCCCAGTAGTTTATTTTTGCTTTTGTTTCCCTTGCCTTTGGAACATCAAAAAAATGTCGCTATGGCCAATGTCAGAGAAGGTACTGCCTGTGTTCTCTTCTAGGATTTTTATGGTTTCAGGCTTATATTTAGGTCTTTAATCCATTTTGAGTTTATTTTTATGTATGGTGTTAGAAAGCGGTCCAGTTTTTGGGGCACCTGGGTGGCTCAGACGGTTAAGCGTCCGACTTCGGCTTGGGTCATGATCTTATGGTTCGTGAGTTCGAGCCCCATGTCGGGCTCTGTGCTGACAGCTCGGAGCCTGGAACCTGCTTCAGATTCTGTGTCTTCCTCCCTTTCTGCCTCTCCCCTGCTCATGCTCTCTCTCTCTCTCTCTCTCTCAAAATGAATAAATGTTAAAAAAAATTTTTAGAGTGGTCCAGTTTCATTCTTTTACATGTGACTGTCCAGTTTTCCCAGCACCATTTATTGAAAATGCTGCCTTTTCCCATTATATATTCTTACCTCCTTTGTCATAGACTAATTGTCCATATAATCATGGGTTTTTTCTAGGGTCTTTTTTCTGCTCCATTGATCTATGATCTATGTATCCATTTTAACTTAAAAAATCAATAAGAAAAAGATTACCTACAGTAGAAAAAAATGGGCAAAAGCTATGACCAGGTAAGCTACAAAAGAAGACATGGAATTGCCTAATAAAACACATGCAAAAGTTGTTTAACCACAAAATTAAGGAATTCTATAAACAAAAATACATTTCTTAAATAACATCAGGTGAAAATGCAGAGATTATTCTCTAATAATAATAATAAGGGTGTGCTTGGGATAATGTTAAAAATATAGAGGGTAACCAGTCAAAGGAGGACTCAATCAAGAGTGAGTACCCCTGGCCTCTATTCTCATCGGTGCCACAGACACACTATGTAGCCCTGGGTAGATGGCACTGCCTCTCTTGCCCTCAGTTTCCTTATCAGTAATAAAAGGTTACTTAAAGTCTTTGGAAATTATTTTAAGAGCATACAGAAGATGAAGAAGGATCTATTCAAGAAAATCTACTAAATCTTGGTAAGAACCTTGAGAGTCTATGGTACTTGAGCCATGACGTACTCCCTCCCTGTCCTACCCCCAGCTCAGCATGATGAAAGCTCCACTCCAGGAAAGTGTGGCCAAGGAAACAATGCTCTCACTCCCCTCAGCCTCCCAGTCAAGGGATATGATGTCCCACAAAGAACAGCAGACTGCCAGCACTTACTGTCCCACCTTCAGCTCCAAGCTGCAAAGGCTCAATTTTGGGCAAGTATGGTCAAAAGCATGAGGCCTCCCTTCCTTTACCCAGCCCCCACTTACAGGGCAAAGGATCTACCTCAGGCAAGTCAGACCACTGGTGCCCTTGCCCCAGCTAACTCTTAGGGCAGAAGTTCCAAGTCAAGAACACTAGAAACTACCACCCTACCTAGTAACCTGCTCTAACAGCAGGTGTATCACTCAGAAGAAAGGGGTCCACTGTCCCCCCTCAAAGCTCTGGAGCAGGAGCTTAGAGATTTTTCCCAGTGGGAAGGGCAATCTATGAGAACAGAGGCTGTATCCTCTGAGAAGCAACATAAGAAGCTTCACATGTGAGGGAAACAGACTTTGCCATAAAAAGGAATGAATTACTGACACATGCTACAACATGTATGGATCTTGAAAGCATTATGCTAAGTGAAAGATGTCGGTTATAAAGGAGTACATATAGTGTGTGACTCCGTTTATCTGACATGTCCAGAATAGGCCAATCTATAAGAGAGAGAAATTAGATTACTAGTTTGCTCAGGGATGTCGGGTGGGTATGAGGGGAAATGGAGAGTGACTGCTAATGTCACAGGGTTTCCTTTAAAGGGGATAAAAATGTTCTAAAAGTAATTGTGATGATTACAGAATTGTAATTCTGAATCATATACTTTAGGTAAATTGTATGGTATGTGAATTATATCTCAATAAAACTGATGTACACAATAATCACTTCAGGAACACTGAGGAGAGCCTATAAAGGCAGGCATTTGTGTTCCAGAACACCTACAGTTTTATTAGAGATAGGCATGATGGCCATATTTATTAAGATGTTAAGGATAGAAAAAACTGGCTTCGATCATGAGCCCCAGAAAGTCCTAAGAGGAAACGCCTCTATTTGCCATAAGTGACTTGTATTTCATATAGCCCAGTCCATGTCACTCTGGGGTGAGTAGCTGCACTGATGCATTACTTTACTGAAGATTAATGATTCTCCTGAGCAATGCTGGACATGAGGGCAGCTAATACAAATGAAAATAAAACTCCTGCAGTGTTCCCTAACTCATTGAATGGCACCATCATTCTTTCAGTTGCCCAAGCCAGGCATCTAGGAATCCTCCTCCATTTCTAATATATCACCAAGTCTTGTCAATTCTGCCTCCTAAATATCTCAAATGCATTCACTTCCCATCTTCCACTGTCCCAAACCTAGTTCAAGTTGTCATCTTTTTACCTCAACTACTGTTAGGAAACTTTTAGCTGGTCTCTTTGGATCTCTTGCTTTCTTCTCTACCTTTCTCCATCCAGCAACCAGAATGATCTTTTAAATATTCAAGTATGTGACCTTGCTTAATCTTCTTCTGTGGTTTCCCATTGCTCTTAAAGACAGAAATTTTAGGGGTGCCTGGGTGGCTCCGTTGGTTGAGCACCAGCTCAGCTCATGATCTCATGGTCCGTGGGTTCAAGCCCTGCGTCAAGCTCTGTGCTGACAGCTCAGAGCCTGGAGCCTGCTTCGGATTCTCTGTCTTCCTCTCTCTCTGTCCCTCCCCAACTCGTGCTCTGTTCCTCTCTCTCTCACTCAAAAATTAACATTAAAACAATTCCTTTAAACTGCTTCTTGACGAACTTCTCTGAAAATTAGGTGTAGGTGTTGGGGAGATAATTGACAGAGGACAGCACCAAGGGGAGCCCCAAAGAGGATAGAGGTTTTTATCCTGCTTTGAGGAGGCCAAGACTGAGTCCAAGCAGACCTCAAAGCCTTTTCAATTTATGCATTACTTCATGATGTCTTGCCTTATGTACAGCTGACAAACTTGTAAGATGCTCTCCTCCTACTCTGAAGGAGCACGGGATTGTTCATGGAGGCCATGGCTCTTTTCCTTCGTGTTAGCCGAGCACCCATTGTTAGCTTAATAATAATGGGGTGCAGCACTGATACAGTCAGTGCTACAGTGACTGACAGTAATAACTGTAAACTCACTGTTCTTGGATTTCAGGAAGACTACCCAGAATCAGAGACTCTCTGGCTGATGATCAAGTCCTGGAATATTGGAATATATATGTACGGCGGGAAGAAGTATGTATCTGCAGAAAAATGGTGTGATCTTGCACTGCGTTTTCTTGACCACCTTGGCTCCCTCAAGAGAAACTATGAAAGTCAGGTGAGGAGGGAGAGGGTAGAGGTGGATGGTATGAGTCGAGGAGCAGAGGGGTTCTATCTGGGCACTCAGTAAAGACTCAGTCTCCTACCTTCCGTGGCTGGGAAAGAATCCTGATCATTGTTCCTCAGAGTAGTTCCATAGAACAGCAAGAGTTAGGGGACTGTAAACAGTAATGTCTTAGAGTGAAAACCAGGAAGGATGATGAATAGGGGGGAACTTAGGGATAGCAAATGGAATTTAAATAAGAAGAATGCCGAGACAGGGGCACCTGGGTTGCTCAGTGAGTTGAGTGTCTGACTTTGGCTCAGGTCACGATCTCACGGGTTCATGGGTTCAAGCCCCATGTCAGGCTCTGCACTGACAGCATGGAGCCCGTTTTGGATCCTCTGTTCCCTTCTCTCTCTGCCCCTCCCCCACTTGCACATGCATGGTCTCTCATTCCCCCCTCCCTCTCTCTCTTTCTCAAAAAAAAAAACATTAAAAAATTAGAAGAATGCCAAGACAGAGCTCTGGAAAGATGCATCGCTGTCAGTGCCAGTCCAGGAAGGGAAGGACTGAGCGCCATGCAAATGATGACTGTCTACGAAAGTATTGTCTCTAGAAACTAGTTGCAGACTTCTAGGCCATTAGCTAACCAGGAGAGACTTGGTGGGGGGGAAAAAGGTCTTGCTACTTACAAATAAGGGCAAAGGATGTTTTATGTTTTAAGTACCACCTCCCTCACAATGGCTGCGTGTCTCTAGCTGTGGGGTCCTTCTTCCCTAAGAGAGTGCTGTATTTTCTCCCCAGAGTGGTTCCTCAGACCTCAGAAGGTCAGGGTTAGACTTCCGTGCCATCACCTTGCATCTCTCAGGAAATCTATTTGCTGTTCTCTTTCCTAGATGAATACTCTGTATGGCGAGCTGGTGGAAGCATTAAGTAAAAGCAAGGGCTCAGGTTTCAACGAAGAGTGAGAAGTGCTGGAACAAGGCATCTGAGCAGGCAAGGTGACATCTACTTGAAGATGTTGCATACCTGAATTCTTGCCAAACTTTGAGTTCTTGTTTCTGTTTCTTCAAGCCCTGTTTTCATGTTGTTACAGGAAATTTTCTGAAATAAAGCATTTTGACTCTTACTGCTGTGGCCAGCTCATTTCTGGGGGACAAATAAATTTTCCAGAGTGCTAAGGATATTATTATATATTGAAATAGCCATATGAGAGAAGAAGACTAGTGGCCCATGTGAGCAAAAACATTCCAATCCAACACAAGTTGCATTTTATTCCAGAAGTGCTTGAATTCTCACTACATGAAGGTAACAGAGAACCATGGGCTCTTCAGTAGAAGGACCTTAGTTGTCATTGGCCCAGAATTGATCAGATTGATAAACTTGCTCTAGGACACCCTTGAGAATGGGTTGTCCAGCCTCTGTTGGAGCATATCGTATGACAGGAACTCCCAAGATAGCTCAATCACCTTTTTTTGCTAATTGGTAAAAAGCCCTTCCTTAGGCTGAACAGAAATTTGTCTCCCTGCTTTCTCTGTCCCAGATGCGCTTTGGAGAACTGAAGACAGAGTCAGTCTCCTCCCCATCCTCCTGGCTTTTTCTTCTTCTGCTTGAACATTCCCAGACCCCTCAGCTGTTCCTCATATGATATGGGCCCCTGCACCTTCCAAGAACCAAATCCTATGTTCCATTGAGGTTTGACCTACACAGAGTTCAGCAGCCTCATTCTGGCTGGACTTGCATTAGTGTACTATAAGATCACATTGGCTTTTTCCCACAGTTGATCTGTATGAACATTTTTACACTTTTGATTTCAATACAGTTTCATACTTACCGAAAAGGTGCAGAGAAGTACAAAGTACTGCTATACGCCCTTCGCCCAGCCTCCCTATGTGTTGACATTTTACCACATTGCTTTTATCATTCTTTGTGTGTTTCTTTCTAAACCATTTGAGATTAATTTGCAGTGCGTATTTCCTAAAAACAAGGACCCTCTCATACAGGACCACCACAGTTAAACCATTAAAATTAGGAAATTGACAAGGATGCAGTTCTGCCATCTAATCTACAGACCCCATTCAAATTTTGCTGATTGTCCCAATAAAGCCCTCCCTAAGTTCAGAATCATAAATTGAATTTAGTGGTCATGTCTCTTTCATCTCCTACAAATGGAAATAGTTTCTCAGTCTTTTCCTGCTTTTCACAACGTTGACATTTTTGAAGAGGACAGGCTAATTACTTTGTAGCATGAACCACAGCCGGGGTCTGTTTGATGTTTCCTAATGATTAGATTCCGTTTATGTAATTTGGGAAGGCCTGCAACAAAATTGGTGTGTTCTTTGTGGTGCATTGTACCAACAGGACCACAATGTCAATTTGTCCCATCGCTGGTTAAGGTTAAGATGGCATCGACCAGGTACTTAGTAATTAATGATTATGAAGTACTTTGTGGAAGATAATTTGAGACCAGATTTTCTGTTCCTCATTAAGCTTCCACTTAACTAGTTTTAGCATCCATTGATAATTCTTGCCTGAATCCATTTTTACAGTGATGGTTGCTAAATGTTGATTTTTTTAATTTCCATCATTCCCACTTCATTTATTAGTTGGCATCTCTTAGGTGGAACATTTTCTTCTCCCCCACTTATTTATTCATATTTTTTAAAACAATTTTTTAAGTAGGCTCCACACTCAGTGTGGAGTCCAATGTGGGCTGGAACTCAACAACCCTGAGATCAAGACCTCAGCTGAGATCAAAGAGTCAGACGCTTGACTGAGCCACCCAGGCACCCCTAAAAATGTTTTAATACAGACTGACGGATTTCTATGTTACTCACTTATAATCCACTATATCTTTTTTTTTTTTTTTTTTAGAAACTGTTTCTTTTCTGTCAACCTTATTTCCATTTCATTTGCCTTTGTGGAAGAGTAGCTTAAGACCACTCAGTGGTTGGTCTCCATTCAGTGGTCTGAGCAGTGGGAGCTGCTGACCAGTCTTCAGCAGAGAACCACTGAATAGGCACAGAGGGCACCCGCATGCCTTCAGACCAGTCTATGACTTCAGGTTAAGTAGCAGTGGATTCAGAAGCTGGAGCAGTCAATTCACCCTGATATTCCACCTTGGTCACAGCCTTTTCAGCAGCGGCCTGCTCTTCCTTTTCAATCTCTTCAGGATCTCTGTAGAGGTAGAGATTAGGCATGACCTCCCATCGGTGTTCATGGGAAATGGTGCCACGCATATGCAGAATTTCTATTTCATCATTTTGTTGCTCAAAGCTGGCTCCTATATCCTTTATGACCTATCCCTATCATTTTTTGAACACTTCCTTACTTTGTGGCACAGTAAGATATTCCAGGCTCATGTTATACTATCCCTGCCCCAGCACTGGAATCAGTAATTTCTCCAAAGATCCCTGGTTGTTTTTAATTGAATGGTAGCTGGTGCCCAAGATCTGAGGCACTCATTACTGGGGCACCATTGTTTCTCGGTCTTCTCCATGGACAGAGCTAAGAAATAGTAGCCAGAGATCTTTTTTTTTTAAGGTTACTTATTTTGAGAGAGAGAGAGAGGCAGGGAGGGGCAGAGAGAGAGGGAGAAAGAGAAAATCTAAGCAGGCTCCACATTGTCAGCACAGAGCCCGATGAGGGGCTCAAACCCATGAACCATGCATGAGATCATGATGTGAGCCAAAATCAAGTCGGCTGCTTAACCAACTGGGCCACCCAGGCACCCCCAGAGATCTTTTCTTAAGTAATCTGCACACCCAATGTGGTCAAACTCACAACCTCAAGAGTCACATGTTCTCCCATCTGAGCCAGCCAGGCACCACCCCCCCTCCAGTGCTAGTAAATAAACGTGTGTATGTGTATGCACATATACATATATGCATGCATATCTATAGATATAAATACAGTTGACCCTAGACAGGGGTGCCAATCCCTGCGCAGTCGAAAATCCACATAAAAATTTCCACTCCTCAAAACCTAACTACAAATAGCCTACCATTGACTGGAAGCCTTACCAATAACAAACAGTCGACCAACACATAATGTGCATGTGTATTATATACTGCATTCTTACCATAAAGTAAGCTAGGTAAAAGAAAAAGTTATTAAGGAAATCATAGTAGGGAAAATACATTTACAGTACTGTATCGACAAAAAAAGCCTATGTGTACATACGTACGTAAAACTGAGTTCATACTCATACCTCCATTTTCAATCCTACACGAGACAGTCTATTCTAGCCTCCTTCTCTCTTCCAACATTGAGAAACCTGGCGCCTGTGAACCTCAAATAGCCACTTATTGGCTCAATCTCCCTGTTTGAGAACACTCTCCCAGCCTTGCGGCTGTCTCTTCAGTCCTAACCCGATAGGGCTGCCCCTTTGGCAAGCCCTGGAAAACACACTGACCAAGTCATTGGCTGAGCCCCCGTGCCTTGCTCACAAGCAAGGTGAGCCCTTAGCTGGACCACATTTGCATTTAAACAGGCATTTCTTATCATTGACTCACTGGACTTGTTGACTCTCCCCCGCCTTCACCTTAGTTTATTCTTACTGAGCTTTGAGAAGTCAGCTCAAGGGCCAGTTCCTCAGAGAAACCTGCCTTGCCCGGGCCAGGTTCCTGTGTCATATGCTCTCCTAACACTCAATTGTTAGTCATCATAATTTGTCAATATATATTTGTTCATGGACTAATTGGACTAATATGAGTCTCTCCCAATAGTCTTTAAGTTCCATAAGGGCAGACAGTATGTTTTCTTCACCATGGTATATCCCCATCGTCTAGCACAGTCCTGGCACTTTCAGCAAATAGTTGTTGAAGGAATGAATGAGAACTTTTTTTTCATACCTTCCTGCCATTAATTAGCACCTCAGGTTGTACTTCCAGTTTTGTCATCTAATTGCATCCATCCCTATTACATTGTTCTTGCCAGTTGTTCTTTTTGGGTAGAGTCTATCTGTATTACGTTGTTATGCCTCTCAGACCTACGTTTTTTTTTTTAATAATTTTTTAAAGTATATTTTCAGAGAGAGAAGGGGGGAGGGGGGAGGGGCATAGAGAGAGAGAGGGAGAGAGGGAATCCCAAGCAGACCCTGCACTGCCAGTACAGAGCCTGATGCGGGGCTCGAACCCATGAAGCCATGAGATCGCAACCCGAGCCGAAACCAAGAGTCGGGATGCTTCACCAACTGAGCCACCCAGGCGCCTTGTCAGACCTACTTTATTTGCATATTCGGTCCGCATGCCATCTAATGTCTTTATCCAAATAAATGATCAAAATATCTCAACAGGGAGAAGGCTGAGACAAAGCTTGGTGACATGCCTCGCAACCCTACTTCCAAGTTCATTCATGCAACAAGTACTTCCTGAACACTTGGAGAAAGTACACAGTAGACTGTGTACTGGGCACTATGATAGGATCTAGGGATAGAGTGAACAAAACAGAAGACAAAGTCTCTCCTGCAAGGAGCTTCCTTTACCTTCGAGTGGTGGGGGCGAGACAGATAACCAGTATGTAAATAAACATTGGTCCATCAGTTAGCAGCACACTTGGGGATGATCATTCACCCATTCGCTAAAGGTACTAAGGTACTATCTACATTTTCCCAACTTTTCACAAGGATATCATTGAGTGACTTTATCAATGCCTTGCTGGAATCCGGATACACTATGTCTGCGATGTTCCCCTGTTTTACCCATTTACTTACACTTACTAAGCTCATCTCAGCAGAGGAAATGAGCTTAGTCTGTCTTGAGCTATTCTTAAGTAAAGGGGTGAAGGGCTTTCTGAACCCTTTGTGATCACGAGCTCCCTTCTAGGCATCATGCAAGCCATCCCTTCCCATAATGTATTCTGGAAACTTGCCTGTGATTAAGATGAAACGTACCTGTCTAAAGGTTGTGATGCCTACCATCTTCCCTTTAAAAAGGAGCACACTGCCTTCTCTAGGCTTCCAGCATCTTTCTTATCCCCCTGGCTCCCCAAGGATCACAGACGCCAGTGCAGTGATCTCATCCGTGGGTTCTCTCAACATCTTGAAATAAAATGTGGGCCAAGAGACTCAAAAACATGTAAAACACTTTGATGTGTCTTAGGATTTTTGTACTTACGGGTCACCTGGGTGGCTCAGTTGGTGAAGCGTCCCGACTCTTGGTTTCGGCTCAGGTCATGATCTCATGGTTCGTGAGTTCGAGCCCCACATCGGTCTCTGCAGTGACAGCGTGGAGAGTGCTTAGGAGTCTCTCCCCTCTCTGCCCCTCTCCCACTCACACTCTCTCTTTCTCTCTCAAAAATAAACTGTAAAAAAATTTTTTCAGAATTTTTGTACTTACTATGACAGTTCCCTCTTAGCAATGTCTGCTTGACCCTTTCCAGGCTCACTGACAGTGTTTGTATGGACATGGTCAGAATTTAGTTTCTAAGAGCCTTTCAACCCTTTTGGAAGGGTGGCCAAACAGAAAATGCCAGAAAACTAACAATGAATGCATACCTACTAAGTGCTAAGCACTTCACATGTACTATCTCATTTAAATTGCCATAACAAGCCCAGGAAGTAGGCAGTGGCATTCTGTTATTGTTCCTTCCTTGTTTCCTTTCTTCTTTCTCCTTCCCTCCCTCCCTTGTCATTTCTGTGGGAAATCGAACCTCAGAGAGTTTAAGTAACTTAACCAAGGTCACACAGCTGCAAAATGACAGAACCATGATTTAAACTAAGGTCTATTGGACCCCTGCTTTTTCTTTTTCTAAGTTTATTTATTTTGAGGGACAGAGAGAGAGAACGAGAGCGAGCATGTGCACAAGTGGGGGAGAGGCAGAAAGAGAGAATCCTAAGCAGGCTCTTCACCTTTAGCACAGAGCCCGTCACAGGGCTTGATCCCAAGAACCATGAGATCATGACCTGAGCCAAAATCAAGAGTCAGGCACTTAACCCATTAAGCCACCCAGGTGCCCCTGGACCCCTGCTTTTTCTTTGCCCACATGCTTTCTTTTCCCTAAGCTGTTTTAAGTCGGCCTTCTTAAGGCCTAGAGCAAAATACCTTACTGTGTCCAGCCTTATATTCTTACAAACTCTTAGCTAAAATGGTTGCTCTTCAAATTTCCTCTTCACCAATCAGCTATTCATTACCAGTCAGAATTAGGACCTGAAGAACAAACAGTCCCTCTTGTTGATTTGTTTAATTTCTTTTTTATATATTTAAAAAACATTTTTTTAAATTTTTTTTTTGAGAGTGAGACAGAGCATGAGCTGGGAAGGGGCAGAGAGAGAGAGAGGGAGACACAGGATCTGAAGCAGGTTCCAGGCTCTGAGCTATCAGCACACAGCCTGACGCGGAGCTGGCACCCACGGACCGTGATATCATGACCTGAGCCGAAGTTGGACGCTTAATCGACTGAACCACTCAGGCGCCTCTCATATTTGTGGATTTCTATGCAGACAGCACTATGTAACCTCTCATTGTCAAGGCCATAGTTTTTCTTAACACTGTGTTTCTCCTGATGCCAAATTCCAGTTTTAAGTTTCATTCCTCCAAGTCTTAACAAGTTAAAATTTCACGTTTACTTCATAATATTAGGTTAAACCATATGAAGTTTCCATTTTATAGGCCTCAAATGGTTGAATATTGGCAATTTCATATGGTTCAACCCAGTGAATGTGCTGTGCATTGATGCAGAAACACCTTAACCCATAAGTTCTATGACTCTGACTCTTTTCCCAGATGTATTCTTCTGTGACTGAATGGGCACCTCTTACAGTACTGTTCTTGTTGTCATATCTGACATCATCCATATTAATTGATTTTATAATATTATCAGGGCATTTTTCTGCTTTCCCCTCCATTTTCAATTTCAGGTTCTCTTTATCAGATTAGCAAGGCTCCGGGTAAACACACTTTTTTTTAGTTATCGTAGAGAACTCTGGCCCTAGCCAAGAGCACAGCAATCTGGTATTTTAAACTATGGTCCAGACAAAACAAATCCTATTCTAACATTCCATCTCCATAGGCAGCCATTTCATCTTCTGCATATTCTTTTCTATTCTTTTCTATTCTGCATATCTTCTTTTGTTGAAGAAAACACCACATGGTCCCCCAAGTCCTTGAATTTGCTGCCCACAATTTCATAGTCCTTGAAGATGATTTCTATATCTCCTTTGGTAGGGATTCTCACTCCTACAGGGCATACACCTGTTAGATTAAGAGGTGGAGGAAGGTGAGGGTCGCCTGGCTGGCTCAGTTGGGAGAGCATGGGACTCTTGATCTTGGGGCCATGAGTTTGAGCCCCATGTTGGTTGTAGAAATTACTTAAAATCTTTAGGGGCACCTGGGTGGCTCAGTCGGTTAAGTGTCCCACTCTTGATTTTTGGCTCAGGTCATGATCCCAGGATTGGAGATTGAGCCAAGTGTGAGTGGGGCTCCACACTGATAACAGGGGGTCTGCTTGGGATTCTCTCTCTCCCTCTCTGCCCCTCCTGGCTCTCTCTCTCTCAAAATAAAAATTTTTTAAAATATTTTTAAAAAGAGAGGTGGAGCCAGGTGGAAATGAGCAGCATTTGTTTGATATGAGAGCTTTCCCACAGCTCTGTTAAACTGAAATGAGAATACATGATCAAAGAAAATATTCATATATATATATGCATATGTATGGCCCCTCCATATTGTCAATCAGGAATTCACTAACCATCTGTTCATTCATTCATTCATTCTTTCATTCATTCATCTATCCACAGCCAATGAATAATAGTGGTCTAGACCTAGATCTTGCCCTCGACAAGTTTATGCTCTAATAAAGGCAGAGGTTAGGCTTACAATTACTGTATTAGAGTGACTATAGTATTAAAGATAGACTATGAATCCTATAAAAATTGAAGGGAAGGTGCTGAGATTCCAAAGGAGAGGATAATGGAGAAGGTTGAACTGGACTTTAAAGATGTGTAAGACTTAAATATAAGGAATAAGAAGGGTATTCCTGACACACACACACCCCAAATGACAGCATGGCAAAGGCACGTAGTCTTTCTATCCAAGGAACAGTGAATGGTTCTGTGTATCTGCAACATAGAGTGCTTGAAGGGGAATGGCAGAGAAAAGCTTAAAACGCTAGGTTGGAACCAGATTAGGGAGGATCTCAAATATCTGGGGAAGGACTATAGGCTTTATTCTTTAAGTCACTGAAGGAACTTGAGCTGGGGAGTGGCAGGGTCAGAGACAGACTCTAGTAATATTAATTTAGGCAATAGTAGGTATTGGATTGGAGAAGGAAGAGTGTAGAGGAAGGAAGACTCATTGGGAGACCACTGTAATTTCCTTATAGCCCCATATTTTCATTAACAGCACTTATCGGTTTATAAATATGTATTTATTTGTGTGATGATTTGTTTAATGTCTATCTCCTCAACAGTAAGTTCTATAAGGGTAGAGACCTATATGTTTTGTTAACTATGGTATCCCCAGGGTCTGACACATAAAATCAGGTGTTTGTTGAATGAAAATGAAAATAATGAAGAATTGGAATTCTAGTTGTGTGAACAGTGATGGTGTGAATGTGAGGACTACTGTAGAGTCATAACCAGAGATGATGCCAAGGTTTCAATTCTGGGTAGAAGAATATTTAACAGTGTTGAATATGGCAGATGGGTTGATGAGTACAAGGCCTGCAAAGGTGTAAAATCTGGTAACTTGGGAGCCATACGGACTTGGGAGAGCACAGTTTCAATGGAGTGGTCAGGGCAAAAGCCAGACTGCAAAGAAAAACCGAGATGGGACGTGGTAAAAACTAGACAAGGCAGCATAGCAGAGAAGGGCACACCCTGGAACCAAATTGCCCACATTCAAGTCCTTGCTCTTGCACTTATTCGCTGTATGACCTTGGGTAAATGACTCAACTTCTCCATGCCTCCGTCTCTTCATCTATAAAATGTAACAATAGTTAGAGTTGTTGGAAAGAGCAGATGAGTAAACAAATGCGACAAGCTCTTAGAGAGATGCTTGATACATAAGTGCTTTTTGAATGTTTGCTACTATTCGACTCGTGCCCTGTGGTAGGGGTTCCATGTTTCCCTACCCGCGCTAAATCTTTTTTTTTTTAATTTTGTTTAACGTTCATTTTTGAGAGAGAGAGACACAGAGTATGAGCGGGGGAGGGTCAGAGAGGGAGACACAGAATCCAAAGCAGGCTCCGGGCTCTGAGCTGTCAGCACAGAGACTGACGCGGGGCTCGAACCCACGAACCGTGAGATCATGGCCTGAGCTGCAGTCAGCCACTTAACCGACTGAGCCACCTAGGCGCCCCTGCACCACCTAAATCTTGACACCCTGTTGTCTTTCTCTCCTGCTCTGGGAGATATGTATTTATCACCTCCTGGAAAGGCTTCCTACCTATTATGGGGCAACTCCAGTGATACGGGTTCTTAACTTCTTCTGTGTTTTGTGTTCTTCTGCTCATAGTAGTCCCAACTGTGGTTTTTATTCCCCTCTGCCTTCCCTATTGTTTGTCATCTCTTCTCCAGAATGATCCAAATCAGGGGCACGGGGGTGGCTCAGTCGGTTAAACACTCGACTTCAGCTCAGGTCATGATCTCACAGTTTGTGGGTTCGAGCCCCACATTGGGCTTCATGCTGACAGCGTGAAGCCCTCTTGGGATTCTCTGTCTCCCTCTCTCTCTGCCCCTCCCTGACTCGTGTTTTTTTTTTTTCTCTCTCTCTCAAAATAAATAAACTTCATCCAGAAATCCCGCCAGGAACTACTTGCCACTGTGGGGCACCTGAACCCTCCTTACAATGACATTGAGCAGTGTATTTGACATGTCCATTCTCCTATTTCCCTAGCACTGTTTTTTTTAACATTTATTTATTTTTGAGAGAGAGAGACAGAGCATGAGCAGGGGAAGGGCAAAGAGAGGGAGACAGAATCTGATGAGGCTCTAGGCTCTGAGCTGTCAGGACAGTGCCTGATGCTGAGCTCTAACTCATAAACTGTGAGATCATGACCTGAGCTGAAGTTGGATGCTTAACTGGCTGAGCCACCCAGGTGCCCCTTTTTTTCAGTTTTTTATTTATTTAAGTAATCTCCACACCCCATGTGGGACGCAAACTCACAACTCCGAGATCAAGAGTCACATGCTCTTCTGACTGAACCAACCAGGCGCCTCCCCTGCCTAGCACCAGTTCTTTGTCCAGCTGTAAGTAATCAAAATCTGCACCCTGTTCTATGACAAAATTTTCCATTTTTTAAAGCTGTCCTGGAATCCTACCCGTCTTCCCAGCTGGGAAAAGGACATTTGCCCTGGCATAGTCCATGCATCTCTTCTGTATCCTTTGGTCTCTCGCAGCAGGCTCATGGCCTCTGTGTGTGTGTGTGATGTTTAATTGTGTAGAAACCCAATGTGCTCATGTGCCATGTTCTTTGGCAGCTGTAGTTAAACCTCTGTCATCTGCATCGCTGTTCACGTTTTTCTGAACCAAAGATTGCAAAAGGCACAAACTTTCTTTTTGTGGAGGATTCATAGTGCATGTCCCTTAGAATTTCTTTTTTATCCTCATTGATGGGAGAGGCCTTGGCGCTCATCTGTGCAACTTCCTCATGTTTTAGATTAAGACAGTGAGGTCCAGAAAGAGGAAGCTCACTCAACAATCATTTATTGAGTGTCTGGCACATATTAGCTGCCGTGAGGGATACAAAGATACCAGATGCAATCCCAGCCTTCTAGCAGCTTTTTATCTGGGTGAAGTACCTAATGGACAGCTAGCTACCATGCAAGGAAGAACAGGGTATGCTCTGTATAACCTGGTGTAGTGGTGCAAAAGAAGGCAAGGGGAAAGCTCTCCTCGACTGACCAGTGACATCCTCATGGAAAATGACATTTGAGTTGGAGCTTGAAGGGTTTGATAGACATGAGGACTGGAAACACTCCACACAAAGGCCTGGCTCACAGGTTTAAAAAAAAAAAAGGGCAAATCGTCTAGACTGGTTTGTGGAGAATCATCAGGAGATAATCTTGGATAAGCAGAATGGGGCCAGTGGAGGGTGGCAAATACTTCGTTTTCCCACATCCCACGCCCCCTCTTCCACCGGGCGGATCCTACTGATCTCACAAGTCTCAACCTGAACATCACCTCCTCAGAGAAGGCTTCCTGGACACCTTCTCTAAGCAGGTCCTCTCACTATATTATCCCGTTGCTACATCCTGTGTATGTCCTTCAGAGCGTTTTGCATAATGTGTAATTATATACTTGGTCATTGACTTGTTCATCGCTCTCCCCCGACTAGACTATTAGGTCCTTGAGAGCAGGGACCATGTTCTTTGACTTTCAGCATCACACACGGTGCCTATATCACTAAGTGCTCACGAAGCTGTGGCTCTTGTTATTGTGAGCGTAGGGGCAGTGATAATGAGAGCAAAGGACCAAATTGAACAGATATCGTAAAGAATCAACACGTTGTGGTAGGAGGTTGGACATGATGACCAAAGGGGGAGACATCTGGTTTGTGGCCCAGGTGACCAGGCAAGTGGTGGCACTCAGGAGGTGGGAGAAGAGTGAGGGAAGTTGTCAAGGAAAAGCCCAGGTGGTCCAGGGAGAAATAATGTCGACGGTGATAGCAGGGACATGGCATTTTCATCTTTCTTCCATGTTAAGGCTCAGAAAGGAGTCTTTGAACTGAACGTCATGCTTGGGTGGTTATGGCTGACATTGAGAACTTTCTGGCGCTGGCACTCTCGAAGCGTGTTGAATGAACACGCAGTCAGGAAGTGGTAGCAGAACTGGGACACTGTTCAACTCTTGGTGAGAAGACAGCAGAGTGAAAAGAAGAGGGGAGGAGCTAAAGGTGGGGAAGTGGTTGGAGATGAAAAGGAGTCAGAATTGATGGAGCAAGATCCCACAGGAAGTTGCAGGGACTCCAGAACAGAAGCTCTCCATAGAACAAAAAAAGAAAATTCATATTCCCCACAGGTTTGGGCCTAGTCAAATCGTTCCCCACCAAAGTTGAGCCAGACACTAGTGCATCTCTTCTTTTTTACTGAGCACCTGCTACGTGACAGATATTGTGCTAAATGCCGCTGGTTTACAGATGAATAAGACGTGGTCTCTGCTCTCAAAGAGGAGCCCAGAGCAGGAAGGCAGAAAGAGATAAGGGCAATAAAATGTTCCAAGTGTGGCAAAGTGAGAGGCAGCACAGTGTAGCACTTAAGAGCACAACTACTGCAGCCAGACAGCCTGTGTTTGACTCGGCCCTGCTGGTTATTAGCTGTGTGACCTCCTTGTGCCTCAGTTTCCTTAACTGGAAAATGAGATAATATGAGCACCTTCCTCATAGGGCCGGCAATAAGTGAATTAAAATGGGCAAGGCACTGGGGCGCCTGGGTGACTCAATCGGTTAAGTGTCCGACTTTGGCTCAGGTCATGATCTCACAGTTTGTGGGTTCAAGCCCCACGTTGGGCTCTGTGCTGACAGCTCAGAACCTGGAGCCTGCTTCAGATTCTGTGTCTCCTCACTCTCTGTCCCTCCCTCTCTTATGCTTTCTCTCTCTCTAAAAATAAAAATCATTAAAAGATTTTTTTTAATGGGTAAAACACTTGGTACAGTACCTGTCACATAGGAAGCACAAAATAAATGTCAGCTGTTACAGTGACAAACGGTTTTAGAGGGTCTAACGGAGCACAGAGAAAGGGACAGTCAACTTGACCTGAAAGGTGGGAGGGAAGAAGAGGTGCTCCAGGAAAGGCAGTGTAGGAGGGGAACCCTTGAATCAAGTCTGAAAACAGTAAGAGGTCTTCAAGATGGGGTGGCCGCGATGGGCAGAAAAAGAAGTGTGAGCAAAAACATGGGGTTGTGGTGTTTAGGGAATTCATGGTTGGAGAAGATGGAGACACAGCAGAAGATGAGGCAGGAGAGAAGGGCCATGCTAAGGAGCTTGAACTTCTCCCTGTGGGTAACAGGGTCCCACGGGAAGGGGAGAGCATAATATGGCTGGTTCTGTCAGCTACAGGGAGGATGACTCTGGGGACAGGAAGGCCAGTCAGGAGAACATCCTCTTGCACATGCCCTTCACGGAGAACAGGCAGGTCTGAATCCTTGTTCTCAAACTACCTCTTTTCCAGTTCCTCGAGCTACGCTGGATACTTCGGGTTAGAGTACCAGGGGTGGGGCAGGGACCAGACGCACAGGTAGTTCATCTGCAACATGAAAACCACCAGTGGGTGTCATACTGTGATAACGGGCACGGCTCCGCAGAGAAAAATCTAGTAGGGCTTCGCTGCTAAAGCAGCTCCTCTATTCTCTGGCACAGTACGCGGTACCAAGACCCTGTTCACTGGGGAGGGACTGATGCGTCGTGGCAACCAGTTCTGCTCTTTCTTGGAAGTGGGAGGAGAGGTTTTTCCATGTGTGTAATTTGAGCTTCAGAAAGTTCTTTGTGGGGCACCTGGGTGGCTCAGGTGGTTAAGTACCTGACTTCAGCTGAAGTCATGATCTCACAGCTCGTGAGTTCGAGCCCCACGTCAGGTGAGCACAAGAGCCACTTCTGTCTCCCTCTCTCTCTCTACCCCTCATTCGCTTGCACCCTCTCTCTCTCTCTCAAAAAAAGTCATACAAAAAAGTTATTTGTGTGGTGACAAAATGTCCTAGAGGTGTCAAGGCACTGACTGAATGGATTAAAAAAATCAATGGAACCAAGGCCATGGTTCCATCCTAGGTGGGAACAGGCATGAAGGACAGAACTTGGGAATACGGAGACTGAATGAATCCTGCCAGGCAGGGCCCGGACAGCGTGGTGCGCTACTCCTCAACTTTGGCACTCATTTGTTGGACTGGATTGCCTTGAGAAAGCTATCAGCTCTCTGAACACATACTCATCTCATTCCTACAAGGTTCTCTGACACCTTGGGCTTCCAGGGGTTGCACCAGGCAAGCACTGTCCCTTGAAAAGGGCTCCAATCACTTTAGCACTGACCTTTCTGCTCGAGCCCCAGGCTCCCTAGAGTCCCATCCTTCTTTGCCTGACCCTTGACTTCCAGGCTCTCCCCAGTCCTGTTGCTCAACTCCCACTTTCCTCTGCATCTATATCAGCTTCGTCCTTGAGCACTTCTACACACATTTTGGATAAAGATTTGGCTTTCTTCACTAGCAGCACTTTCACCTTAAGAAATGTTTTTTGTAGTCATGAGTATGATCCTGTGAATGTTTCCACTTAAGGTCTGTTAGAGATGAGGAAAGTGAGGTGTGACTAGCTGGGCTATCAGCAGCAGAACCGGGGAGACATCCTGGCTTGGACTCCTCATGGAGACAGGGCTCTAGCCATCTGGTCACCGCAGAGCTTAGGGTCGGGGAGGGTCTACCTTGGGGGTTTCTGAGTTGCTCGGGATCTTCCCGCTGGGGCTGAACTTTCTTCAGCTGAGCCTTCCCTAGGAGGAACAGCCGCTGTTGAGACAGACTGAGCCTCACATGGTGAGGTGACAAGGCCAGCTTTTGGTTCCCTTTGCACTTGGGAGCCGGGCTCCCTTAAGCCCTCGCAGAGCTCTATGGGGACTCCCT
This sequence comes from Cryptoprocta ferox, assembly GCA_028646485.1. Classification (NCBI taxonomy): domain Eukaryota; kingdom Metazoa; phylum Chordata; class Mammalia; order Carnivora; family Eupleridae; genus Cryptoprocta; species Cryptoprocta ferox. The sequence goes on from CM053579.1 coordinate 57,244,946, forward strand.
TTTGTCGGGCTGCCTTCTAGCAAATGAGAGAGCGTGTCAAAGGAAGCACCCTGCAAACTGGAAAGTGCCACGGACAGGTAAGGGTTATTGCCCTTCCCGTGGCACAGCCCACACTTCAGGGATGCTCTTCTGGTCAGTCATTGCTCTTGACCATAATCATGGCGGTGCCTCCTCAGGGTGTTCCAGAGAAGCTGCAGCATCATCAGCCATGTCGCGCATTCCTGCTCTTGGTGCTCCTGCTGTCTTCAGGAGGCAGCAGGGGAACAGCCACCTGCTCTGCCAACCGGGGCCTCCCCTGAGCCCACAGTGCTTTCCGGAAACATCAGGAGCTGGCAGGCCAGCTTTTTCTTGCCATATTTATGACTCAGCTCCCTGCTGCTAGCTTGGCCCCTGCTTTCTCTACTGAATGTCTTTGCTGCAGCAGGTGTCTCACATCTTTTGTACCTTTTGGGGAAATGTCAATGTCTTGCCACCAAGAATACGGACGTGCCCCCCACCAGCTGGTGCTGACGCAACGTTTGGGGGCTGCAATGGAAGACCAAGCGCACAGCTTTCACAAAGGACCTGGTGCAATCACAGTGGTTTCGAACCATCCAGAGGAACACCCGACTCAGTGAGCTGATGGTCACTGAGGACTCCAGAGGTTTGAGCCTTTTTCCCACTGCTGTGCCCCTACCCTCCCTTCTTCACTCCTTCAAGAAGGTCTCTGAGCCATAGTTCATTGCAACTATCGTTTATTAAAAAATATATGTCTCCTTGGAAGGAACACTGGTAAACCAACTAGTGTCATGCTTACTTTGAATCTTGAGTTTCTTCCCTGGGAGGGGCAGAGGGTTGAGCATCACTCAGAGTACATCACTTAACACCAGAGAAATCAACACTCCCTGCTCACCACCCTCCTCACCAGAGTCACCATCGGCCATCGCTTTATCCCTCTTGGCCTTCAGTCCAGTGTACTGCCCAGGTAAAGCTGCTGCCCTTTCTTTACCCTCTGTCTGGGCCCCACACTTTACGGGTGGCCTCATTATGTTGGCAGGAGGACTATTAACAGATTTGCTACGTTTGGCTGGAGGTGCTCAAAGCGTCTTCAACGTGGTGTCGTCTGCACCAGTCACAACCCAGCAGGCTATGAAACCACGGACTCGCCCCTGGGGCCAAGCATGTCCACGCTCTCCTCCCCTGTGTGATGCCTCCATTGTGGGGGCGAGAGAGGCACAGTGGCTTCCAAAGGGCACGGAGGAGCAGGGCCCAAGCTGCACCTGCCACCTGTGCTCGTGGTCAGGGAAAACTCCCTTGACCACCGTCACTGCCTTCTGACTCTAGGGAAAACCAACAAGGTTTCGCATCTCACCCACAAGTGAATCTCAGCTCTACGGGTCAAACTGACAGCCTTTTAAAGTCTACTTTCTTGAGGAAACAGGAAGCTACCAGCTGTTGGTGAGGGCACTAGGGTAGGGTGTATGAAGCAGCTGCGAAAAAAACCCAAATCAAGCTCCTCGTTACGCAGCTGGCCAATCCCAGTGCTGTCCCATCGTCCCAGCACAGAACTGGAAGGCAAGTGATGCCCCGTCCCTGTTGGCGGGGGGGCCCGAAGGAGCCTCGGTGGAGTCCAGTGTGTCCTGGGCACATGAGTAACACGGAGCCTCAGCTCCCTCTCTCGGTTCCCAGCAGCCCCCACTTCCCCTCTGCTGACTGGACAGCCGAGCCCAGATCACCTAACTCATCACAAGGCCCGGCTCCTCCACAGCATCATGAGCCTTTAAAACGCAGTCAAATTGGATTCTACGCATTCACTTAAATAGTAAAAGTAAAATTTGGAATAATGAAAAGGCTGACACGGTAGCACAACATGGTTTTGGTTTAACAGCAGCTTAAAAATGAACAAAAAGGAAACCTCTCATGCAGACACATCAGGTGGCAGAAAACAATAGGCAATTTTAATATTGAGCATCATTAGCCATTCTCTCTGTCCACCTCGAGGGCAGCAGCTCCTTTAGGGTCGAGTCTCCAAACCTCTCGCCCCCAGGCACAAGCCCTGCTCACCGACCTGTCCTAGAGCAAACCTCAGCTTTCAAGAGAACGACCACATGCGAGTGCCCTTGGTACAGCACTTACTACGGCTTTTGATCCCTTCCCAATCAGTTGGGATAGAAGATGCCATCTGATTGGAATATGAAAATTAAAGCATTTCTCTAATAACACAGTACCGTTGATGAAGTCTCCATAGATTTTCTAGTCCAAATGTGAGTGAATATATATATATTATATGAGAGTGTATAATATATATATATAATAATTTCTATATATTTTATATAAATTACATATATATATCTATATATAAATAAGATACTTTCTGTCGCCATACGTTGCACTGTTCAGCGCTGCGTGACAGCAGCACGACAGGCAGAAGTGCCCGGGGCATCTCGGCATGCGGCACACTGAGCTCGCCTCACAAGCCGTGCAGCTGTCCAGAGCCTATCTTTCTGGCAGGTCCTCTTCTCTTCTCTTCGCTTCTGCTTGGTTCTTATGAAAACAATGACTCTGATGGATTTGCACCTGTGCTAGCGCTTGGGAAAGGTCCATGCAGGAATGGGCACAGTCACATGATGAAGTGAGATGGCATCATCCCAAAAAGTAAACTAAAACCAAACAAAAATTTAAAAAAACAGAACAGGACTAGAAAACTCAATTTTTGGGACATATCTAAAAAAGGGGACAAGAACAGTAGTCATTTGTTCTCCTGGTGGGGACAGGACTGAAGAGGGAGGAGGGAAGAGGGACTTGATGTCTTCTGTTCACAAGAGAGTGCTTGGTGGGGATTCTTCAGAGTTTTTCAGGGGATGGGACCCAAATGTAGTGCCCAGACTGGTCCTCAATGATCTGTTTGATTTTGTTATAAATCTCTTCCAGTGAATCACCCTGTACAATGGCTAAAGTGAAAGGAAAACAGAATTATTAACGTGCTCCACAGCACTTCCAACCCGGCAATCTAGCCTGCCCCAGCCACCCTACAGCTCAGCCTGGCAGAGACACCCGCATGAAAGCAGGCACCAGTCTCACCAGCCTGTGAGCCCAGGGCATAGAGGGAAACTGGCAGGTGCTCCAAGCCCAGGCTTAATGTCAACTTGCTGAGACAGTGAGACTAAGCAGCAATGAAGAACACATGTTGCTCAAAAAAGGTTTACTGAGCACCCATTAGATGCCAGACCTCGCGGCTTGTGTTGCTCTTGGCTGCCATGAGGCCAGCAGCAGGTCATTCTAAACAGCCTTAGCGGAAGGCTGGGCAGATCCCAGTTATCCAAAGAAAGACTGAAAGAAACACTTTCCAGCAACAGGCAGCGCTCCTGGGGCCGTCACATCTGCTCCATGTCAGAGGCCAGCCTGGCACACAAGGAAGGACATGGACGTAACGATAAAGGGAGCTCCAAAAACCCAGGTCTGAGAGTATGGCCATGAATGCTTTCCCTACGTAACCTGGTGGCACCACCAGCTGGGGTTTACTTAGTACCAATCTGCACATACAGGGCACTGTCCTTTAAAGGTGAGCAACATGGGACACAGAAACTGTCACAACCTTTTAGGAACTGACCTTCCGGCATAGGTGAGCATATAAACACACGCACGCGCACACACACATGCTGAAAGCTTGAATACCATACAGAGGAACCAGCATCATCAACAAACATATATTCTGTACCTACAATGTGCAAAACTGAGTACTGGATTGGGGGAGGGACGAGTTGGGAGGGAAGCAAAGTGACACAGGGAGCCTTAGATGTGGCAGGGATGCAAGGACAAGATGAACCAAATGATCTAAGGCAGCAGTGGGTGGTGGTGATTGAGACTGCAAAATGGTTATCCTCCAGCTGGATGGTAGGCACTCGAGTATTTTCAAAAGGTTTGACTGCGAAAGCATCCAGAAAGTCTGTGCAGGGTATGTAAGCCTCTTGGAGACACTTCCAGAATAGGTGGTCTGGCTCGTCCCATGTTACCCGAGCTGGGCAGCAGGGATTCTTACCTGTGAAGTATTCTCCAAACTCCTGCTCCAGTTTCATGGCTTTGTCATAGATCTTATTTGCTTGTTCGTACGTCTGCCGTCGGTTCATTTCCCTGCCACAGACAGAAGAAAAATGGTATCAAACTGGATTCTACGTTTTAACTGACATAAAGGGTCACTCCAGGCGCCTTGAAAAGCCGCTCAGCTGCCCTCTGAGAGCAGCAGTGGCTCATAGCTCAACATCTTCCTCAACCTGCCAGGTTTAAAAGCACAACCAGGATAGGGGGCCTGGGTGGCTGAGTCGGTTAAGTGTCTGGCTCTGGATTTCGGCTCAGGTAATGATCTCATGGGTCTGGGATCGAGCCCCACGTTGGGCTCTGCACTGTTGGCACGAGCCTGGTCGGGATTCTCCCTCTCTCTCTACCTCTCTCTCTGCCCCTCCCTTGCCCATGTTCTCTCTCTTCTCTCTCTCAAAATAAAAAATAAACTTTAAATAATAAATGACTGTCTGAATGAATGAATGAATGAATGCACAACTGGGAATACATGCACGGGCACTCAAATCAGAAGAAGCCCTCAATGACCAGAGATGGGGTGCATACTTTCCTTTGACCTTCCTCTGGGGCTCACCCCTGCCCAACAAAATAGTTTATTTTCTTGTTCCTTTCCAGGGCCCTCTCCTAGCTGGGGTGTCTGAGTCTCAGCAAATACTTACATAAGTGCTTCGATGGACTTGGGCTTGATGAAAATGGCAATGGGATAAAGTTGTGCTTGCTGCAGCCTCTTGATAGCATTGCCGGAAACATCTAAGATGCAGTGCTTGCCCTAAAAAGGCAAAGACTTGTTCTCAGCCCACCCAGTCCCTGTCTACCCAGCCCCAAGCACTTACCGGGTGGCAACCCAAATGTCTGCCTGGGCAGGGGGGCAGGGGGCGAACCCAGGGCCCTTCAGAGGGGCCTAGAAGCTTCTACCCCTGAGGCACTTAGGTTCCACATTTTGCTCCTACCACCCAGAAATGGCCACATCTGCAGAAGGGTCCCTATTCGTTTGGGGGACATGCTGGGGTGAGCTGCATGGAGGAGACAGACAGACACCTCCTTCCAGGGGCTGGGAACATGCAGAGCCGACACGGCTTTGGTAGGCCCTGTGCTAGGAGGAGGAGGATCCTAACGGAGACTCAGCAGGAACTTTTCTGTTTTTCCTTTGAGGGTTATATTTAGCAGGGCCATCTCCTCTTTTCTTACCCTCTCTGCAACTGCCCGCACCGACTGGATGCTGGTCCCATAGAGATTATCGTTGAATTGGCCTGCTTCGATGAACTTGTTGTCCTGGATATCCTTCTCCATCTGTTCTCGGGAGACCACAAAGTGGTAGTCTTGTCCATCCACCTCATTATCACGCCGAGGCCGAGTAGTATCTTAAGGAAGAGAAGAAATGCTCTGTGGCCGAGGACAATGACCTGCCCCAGGCCCAAAGAGATGACCTGTTCCTCTCTCACCTGGGTTCTGGGGTCACTCCAATATTTTCCAGATGAGTGGTGGAATGGTGGTGGGGGCGGGGCGGGGGAGAATCAGCTGAAAAGAAGTTTGTCTTGCCTACTTCTCTTGTAACTACCAGGTCTCACACACAGAGAGCTTTTTGCTTTAGCTTAAACTGGACCAGAAAGGTGGGGTTTCCTGGGCCAAAACCTGGCAAAGCATGCCAAATATGGTATGGAAGCCAGCGAACCTAACAAGCTGTCTGCCAGACCATGCCAACACCACTCAGGCTGCCCCCCTACCCCGACCATTAGTCCAACCCTTCCTGACCATCGCCGTTTAAACTTCTCTCCAAGGGAGAAAACAGGCCAGCCTGATGTCTTAGGCCTCCCAACCCCATGAGCTTCGTGGGAATCTACTGCTGTCTAATCTCTTCCAGAGTGTTAGATAAACCCTGTTCCTAGAAAACCCTAGAACCTGGCCCCCATGACCCTTTCCATAAAACGTCAGAGCAATAGCTCCCAGGGCACTAACGCCTCACTTCCAAAACCCTCCTGGGCTCTTACGTGGCACACAGGATCCAAATTTATGCGGGAACTCCGAGATCAGGTCATCGTTCACTCTGTCCTTCATTGGGCCCAGGATGATCACAGGCCTTGCATAGTGAACTGGAGAGACAGAGCATGGAGGCAGTGAGCGAGGCCTCCCACCAGACGGCCTGTTCTACCTCCGAGCCTGCCTAGAACATCGAGACTCTAGAGCCGCCACTCAGAGCAGAGTGTCCGCGGCCATTCTTTGGCTTTTAAGTACAAAGATGTCAAAGAGCCTTTAATTTGAAAATATCTAAGGCCAAGGCAAGTCTGAACTCAAAAGCATCTCCCCTTCCAGCAGATTCAGGAGAAATCTCTGGATGGGCACCAGCAGCTAGGCAAGGTTTTCTCAGAGGAGCCACTAAAGGGAAGGACCAGGACCTTTCTTTTGGCAACGGTCACACCCACCGAAATTGACTTCTGCCATCTTTGCAAACCTGCCCTATCTTCTGGAAGGCACCTCCAGCAGCAACAAAGGTACGGCGAGGGATGCACACTGGGTTCCCTTTCCCCATTCTCTATTAATGCTAGAAAGATGTCGAAGAGGAGGCACCCAGGGGCTGGATGTGCAATGAGCCATGCCTTCATATTCCACCTGTGCTCTCCCCTCTGCTCACACGGCCAACCACTGTGCTGGCCCACGACCACGACACTAGCTTGAAGGCAAGACTCTCAGAAGGGGGCTTACTTTCTTGCCGCGTCACTGGCTCATATGACAAAATCGCGTCCTCTTGTCCTTCTGCAACAAAACCGGGAGACGTGTTAGCACTCTATAATCTGCCTCCCTGTGTCCTGGTCCCCCTACAACATTCACCTCACTCCCACCTCTGCCATAAAAGAGCCTGGTCAGGCAGTACTTGCTAACACCTGCCCTGTGGGCCTGTCTGCTTCCCACTGACAAGAAAGGATGGGAAGCCCTTTGCCACCCCTGGGACAGGAGTCAGGAGTCCTCTTGTTCAGCAAAATATAGCTGACCAAAGGGACATGACCCAGCAGCCGGGAAACCTCCACCCAAACCCACCCCAATTTCTCAGGAACTGTCCTTAGAAGTCACAGTCAACTGTGCTCAGTTACCCTCTTGCTCTCGTAAGGATCACAGGAAAGCTTCAACGGGTGGAGAAACACTGCCCACGTCCCATAATCTGCAGGCAGGGGAGTCAGGGCACTCACGCGGGCCCCTAAAGCTGTAGCCTAACTCTTCCCTTTTAACGGTCTACCTCTACCCCACCCCCGGCACTAGGGCAAACATCCAGACAAGTGGCTCAAAGCTGGGCTAAGGTCCCCAGCGCCCTTTAAGAGCAATGCTAAGCCCTGCTCTCTCCTCATGGTAGAGCTCCATATATCCTAGCAGTGACGAGCTTTTCCTGAAATAGTCACTAAGCCACTTGGTGCTGGGTGCCTGGAGGTCCCCAGGTGGCTGGTGGCAATGCTGGGGAAGGCAGCCCTATCTGCATCAGGCCCCAGGATGCTTGCTCATGGGCTTCCTCTGAGCCTAAGACTCATGGGCAGACTGTACGAGGCCCTCTCGCCACAGCTCCTGAGAGGCAAGTGCTCCCAAAGGTCATGGGGTTCCAACTGTGGCTTCTCTGGTTTGGTCACGGGATCTCTGAAGGAAAACTGGGTAGTTCCCGGATCATTTAAGGCAGGAAAAAAAGACAAAGATGCGGAGCCTTAACCCAGGAGATCCTAGAGACCTGGAAAGGCAATTCGGGACAATATCCCAAGGAAGCCATTTGTCTTTTGGTCTCCAAGCCAATCTGTAAAACTGGCAGCATTTACAGCCCATGATGCCCGTGGCGGGGACTGACTTACTGGCAGCTCACCCTTTCCAGGGTCCCAGGGGCAGCTTTCAGTCAGGTCCTGGCCAGAAGTGTGAAGCTTATACTCTCCTTTGATTCATGGCCCGAACCCCACCCCGTAAGGACAAAAAAGGCCACAGCATTTCCAGGATCTCAAAGTGTACATGGCTAAAAGAAGCACTAGCCTCTGAACGGAAACGGCAGCCCTGCAATGCCAGAATGAGGATGATGGCCGGGACACGTAGTGGAGCTACACGACATGAGGGAGAGCGACACACACTTACTGGAACTGCTTTCGCTGTCACTGGTGTTGGATGTCACTCCCTCTGCAAGCCAACAAGAAAGAGACTCCGATTCAGAACACACCACTGAGAGGTCACACGCAGCACAAAACTCAAATGCTCCAGGAGCAAGACACTGAGCTGCCAACCAAGTCAGGCCACAGGAGGCCTGCCACATCCGGGCTACTAACTGGGAGGCACAGCTCCAATCCGGAGCCCCTGACCACCTTGCACTTGTCCCCTGAGCCCTCTTGGTCTGCCAAGTCCCTCCCTGGACACTACAAGCCTTCTGTTCTTTGGCAGCACACTCTTCGTCTGAATCAAAAGAACTGACTTGGGTAGTTTCCAAATCCTATCTCGAAACGCATCTCCCAAGGCTAACAATAGGAAAGGCAAGGCAGGGACAGCAGCAAAAAGAAGTCCAGGGACCAGGTTGCTCTTGACTTTCCTCCCTAGACAGAGCCCCTGAAGTGTACAGAATTGTGTGGTTCTAAGTTGAGCTATCACCATGGAACGATGCTCTGACCATTCGGTGGCACCGGCTTCCCTCCTGCCACCGCTATCTAGCCTCCTCCTCCTCCTAGTTATAGCCTCAGCTCCAGCCATAGGAAGACCTACATGTCACAACAAGGAGACAACAAACAAAGAACACATGGAGGCCATGGCAATCCTCCTGCGTCGGACCACCGGGACTTGCCTACATCTGAGTGTGGGCAGAGCAGCCACGCTCAAAGGAGGCACAAGGCACAGTATGGCCCAAACAAAGCCCACTGCTCCCAAGACGACAGGCAAATGAAGATGGAACACAGACACAACAAACTATGGACAGAGACACTGCTCGTTTCAGCCAAGATGACACTGTTCCAGACTGTGGTATGCTGTGGCCCCCGTAAGGACTGGCTGTGGTGCCCCACCCCCAAGGCTAGTTCCTGAGCAATCCCCTGAGGAAGCTCCTTTGCCTTCGTGCCTTTATTACTTATTGAAGGAGAGTATACCTGGATGGAACCTGCCCAGCACAGCCATGTCTATGTGCCCCTTTGTCCTGTCATCTAGGTTCCTTCATTTTCCACTCTAGAATTATCTTCCAGACGGGAGAGGTCAGAGTTTTCCCAAACTAAGGCACTAGATATATATGGTCCATAAATGCTGCTGAGACCTGCCCCCCAGCTCAGCCCCTTAAAGATGCTCCATGGAAAGTCAGCCCACAGCTGTTTGCCAAGGCCCCTGGACCTGCTGGGATGTCCCAGATGCATGTTGGGTAAAGGGCTCCATAGTACTCTCACCCGTAGAGAGACTGCAACAGCTCATTCTTAAGCCCAATTCTTCAGTGTTGTGTCACTAGCAGAAGAATCCAACCAGCAGGCACCCCTCACCTCAACAATAGGCTAGAGATGAGCTGAGTGGTCACCCCTGGAGAAGTACTTCTTGCCCACCTCATTTCTAAGGTGGGGCACCAAGATGGCTCCCCACCCCTTCAAGGTACAAAAGGAAAACACAGGACATGAATGACAGGCTTTTATTAGGGTACCAGGGATCCAGAGCAAAAGTGTGACACTCAGAGCCACTTGTTCCTCCTCCTGCTGTGGTATAAGTTCTCACAACACTGTCCTCCCCTCACCCTTTGCCCTCACCCATGTTCCCTATACCCCCATCCCCAGCACCTCCACTCATGCCAGAAATACAGTTAGTGGTGTGTAAGTTTGACTTACTCAGGTTCTTTGCTCCATAATAATCGTCACTTAACCCAGGGAAGTCCTGATTTCACAGACAGCAAGGACAAAGAGGGAGGGAGGGTGGGGGAGGGAGGGAAAGAATTGGGGACAAAAGAGAAAATAGAGAAAAAAGATAAGGGGAAGGAAGAATACAGAGCCAGGTGAGCATTAGTGACAGAAGTATGAAATACTATGAAGACCTATAATTATAGTGAAGTTAAGAATTCTGCTACAGAAAGAATGCCCCACGTCAGATAAGATACCTGCACTTCATGCTGTCCAACTTGCTGCTGGAGGGCCTTGGAGTGGACTACCTTTCTGAAGTGGTCTATAGTCTACAGCCCGACAAGACCAGCCTGGTGGCTTTCCAAGGCTTAGAGTACCTGCTTTGACTAAATTTGTAGTTACAGAACCCAGGTCTCTGCTCTGCCCCTGAAATCACCATTTCCCTCCAAGGTGCACAAAAGAACAGGCAGAATTATCATCATCCCAAGGAACTTTTTACCCAGTACTGATTCACTCTGTCCAAACCCTTCAGGGAAAGCTTCATGCAGTGTGAGGTATGGCCTTCAAAGCTGACCTGAGTTGCACAAACCACAGGGGCTGAGCTCAGCTTCTGGACAATAAGGGCTAGGCAGTTTCAACTCTCACCCAACGGGCAACCCCCAACCCTCAGCTGGGCCACCCAACAGTGAACCCTCCCCAGGCTGAGTCCAGCATGGAGGTTCTGAGGCTGATCCAGAGAACTGTACTGATCTCACTTCGGCCCATCTCCTACTGCTCACGAGCAGAACCAACCGCACCTAGTGCTTCTTACTGAGCTGGCCAGTAAGATTACGAGACATAACCTCCATCTGGATGAGGGCACCCTTGGATCTACTAGCTACCAGTCCGAATGGCAATGACCTACGTAGACCATGACCATGAATCAGGCTGGCCTAGACAAAGGACCTTCCCTACTGGAACTAGTTCATCTCCTGCCAGTCTCCACAGCCCAGGACCCCAGAGCCCCTTCTTGCGAGGCAGCAGGGGAGAGGTTTACAATTCACCATGAGCCACATGAGAAATATTTCATCAGCATGACCTGGTGTTTAAGGTTAGGGTTAGAGCAGTTATTTTCCAAGGCATATGGTAGAAGATGAGTATTTCTCAGGATTAAATTGGTTCTTAAAAGTTTATTTAGCTCAGTTTATGGCCTTTTCTACTGTTTATTGTTTTGCAGTAAATCTTTGTTTAGACAATGTTGAGTAATCCCCCTTCCATATCAATTCCTGTAAGCAGGAAGGATTTTCTTTTGAAGGCTGGCTCTGTAATCACTCTGGGATGACAGTAAATCTGTTGGAGCCATGTGGACATCCTGGGTGCACAGGAACATGCATGTAATTCAGGAAGCAGGTCCCACTCCAGGTGTCCAGGGAAGAGAGAGCTCTTCTCTTAACATAGAGGAGTGAAGTTCAGGGAAAGAAAACACAAGAGGAAGAAGCCAGGAGTGCAACACTGAGTCCCTATACCTGGTTCTCTTGAAAAACATTCTTCTAAACCTGCCACTATGGCTGAGTACCGCTCATCACCACGGTGGCAGTGCTCAACCTGGCGCCCCCAATGCCAGTGCCAGGGACTTCCTGCTAGGGCAGCCTTGGAACCAGTTCTTGCTTAGAGCCTCCAATGTTCTTTCGGAGTGAGCAGCTCGATAAGAGAGACCCAGTGTGTCTCCGTGCACACCAATTTCTACTCTGACTCTGCAAATGAGTAAGTATGCCCACATGCACACGCACACATGGACGGATGGACAGATGGGCACGCCTGCACACGCATACACACACACATACACACACACACATACACTCTCACCGTCTTCTCATAGGAGGAGGTGCAAATGAGGAAGAGAGGGCGGGGCTGTGGGCAGTCTGCTCTCTGTACCCTGCTGCTACTTACGTTCCTGTATGCTGCTCTCCTGGGCCATGTTTTCTTTGCTCTTGTAAAATGGAAACTTTCGAGAGAGGCGGAAACTCTTTTTACGTTTCGTTTTGATCGACTGTGAAAGAACATGAAGATGGAGGGGAAGGACAGAAGAAAAAAAAACAGAACAATGGATTTTAAAGCATGCAAGAAAAACTAAAATGGAGACAATGGCGAGCTAAATAAAAGACCATCTCTCACAAATGGAATCTATGAGATTAAATGAAAAGTTGATGTAAGAGGAAAATTATGTTTACAGGAAAATGTTGTAGGGATGTTAGAGGTTTCTACCTAATGCAGACTCACAGCACTCACTGGCACTTTCTAAAGGACAAAGGTCACTGTAGCCTCCTGGACACATGCCCTAAGGTGCCACTGATACATTCACACAGAGTCCTCTACTCCGTGTCTCTCTTCCCTCCTACTGCTCCAGAAGTTTTTTGGCCTGTGAAGCTTACAGAATAAAAGGGGTGAATGACTGAGCCCTAATGCCTCATTGGTCTGAGGGGTTGGTCGGAGCTCTGAGGCTGGCCTTCCTCGCTGCACAACAAGGCCAGCTTCTGTTCGGGATCCCCACAGCACTGACAGGGTCTGGGGCCAGGGAGATATCCACAAGTGGTTTCGTGTGTCCCAAACAAATCAGCCTTCCAGATAGTCCAACTCCAACACATCTTCAAGAGCCAGTAACCCAGGGGGAGGGAATACACGCTGGACACAGAGTTTGAGTGCCCTCACACTGCTTTCTGAAAAGCAGTCAGTCAGTATTCTGATAGGACAGAGCTAGCCCCCTGAAAGAGAGATATTCTGTTGTGCTTCCCAGTTCTCTTAACCACCGGACAGACTCCAAGCTTCTTACTCCTCTTCACATGTTGGCTGCACTTCCTTGGAGATCCCCACTTACCCTGTTAGACTCAATCATCCCTGTCCTGGCATGGAACTTCACGGTTTTCAATCGAGCTCTTTCTTTCTTTTCCACCCTGTTTTGGAATCAGAAAGAATCCCTGTTACTTACTGCCAGTGCATGGTCTCAAATGTCACTTTTTGGCTCACCAACTCATAACCACGTCCTAAGCACCAACTCTCTACCGAAAAGGAATAATAGAGCACATCCATTGCTCTCAAGCAACTTACCGTAGAATAGGGGGAAAAAAGAAATCAATACCAAGAAGAGGGCAGGGAAGGCCTCATGATCATCACAACTCACCTCTTCTTACTGGGGATCACACCAATTTGCTCGCTTTCTCCATGTGGGGTCACCAGTCTCGCCTGCCACCACTCATCATCAGAGGCATTGATGACATGCAAAATGTCACCATAGGAGAAGCTGAGCCCCTGGCTTGGCAGGCAGCTGTCCCGAGTTCGATCGTAATCAAACAGGGCCCTGAAACGCACAGTGAAAGATGAAGTCATTGTCCTAGTCCTAGCAAGGCCATCCCAAAGAGTGAGTGCAGACCCAGCAGTCTCAGAGAATACCAGAGGAAATTCTCCAGAAGACTGCATCCTCCTTTCCACCTCGATGTTGCAGGTATGTGCCTCTTCTCAAAGAAACATCTCACTCTCCCAAGAAGGGGAATAAGACAATCCTTCACATGGCCCATTGCCTCGAGGCTTCTGGACGCAAGGTGGAAGTCCAAAGTAGAACACTCAGTGGTCCTCTCCGTCACCCATATCCTAGGGAAACGAGTTAGCCCTACCAAAGGGCTCTCTCAGTTTACAAGCACCTCTTCAAAAAGTAGTTGAAGGCAGGACATAAACATGTTAACAACCATCTCAAATAGCAAATGGTAAATGCTGCAGGGACACAGAAGAGAAAAGGGCCCTGTGTCCTGGGGTCACTAAGGAAAAAAGCTAAGGCAGATGTTCACCCACAGAATGGTGAAGTTCAAAAGGACCCTACCAAGAAGCCTCCAAGTTCGGTCTCTCACTCTTACATGGGGGGAGGTGGAGACTCAGGGAGGAAGAATAATGTGACCAACATCACACATCTAACTAACCTAGGATGGAGACCAGGTTCTCTGGCAGGACATACACAGTAAAGTGATAAAAGGGACGGTGGGAAAAGGTGGGAAGGGAGTATACCATCCAGGCTTGAGGAAAAGGAGGAGCCCAGCCTGGCTGCAGCTGGGAGTCCTAGGAAATGAGGTCAGAAACAAAGGTCTGGGGCCAATTTTGGAAGGCCTTAAATATTACCCGATCCAGTGGCCCCTGAAGGTTTCAGAGTAGGGAAGTGACACATCAAAAGAGCGTTAGGCACATTAATCCACCCTCATATGAAATGGGATAATCACAGAGTGGGGTGGATTTGGAGGCAAATTTAAATCAAAACTACAAGCTCAAATGATTTCTTCAGGATCCACTGCTGACTTTGGCTCTGGTGAAGCTGGTGCTTCACACCCGAGCTCCCTGCTCAGGGAATAAACTCACCTTCGCGAAAGTGTCTACTTTTCTCATCCACTGGATCTCTCCTCGTAGAGTCACTATGGATGGGTGACTTCAGTGAGAAGTTTGTATTTTTCTACTTGCAATCTAGGCTCTGACTCTTAACACCCTACTTGTACACACAGCCCAGGGGATTTCCCAGAATTAGTTCCAAGATTTAAACTTCTATCTGCCGTGCGGTAGTCTGTGGCTCACCTGGAAGCTGCAAAGTAAAACATACTATTTCCTCGTGTGCAGGCCCTAATGAAACACAGAATGCAATAAAAGTATGCAGAGTGAAATACCCATCTACTTTTTAAACTCTGTGAAACAGAATTCTTAAGAAATCAGTATCAGATTATTTGAAAATGAAAATACTCCAACTCTGACATAGAGCCCTTTATTTCCCTCAATTTACACACGCAAAGCAATAAGGAGAGGGGCTGAGGCCAGCTGATTAAGAAGGTTATTTCCCAGCTCTGTGTGACAGGATCAAATCTGAATGCATTTGCACTGCAATTGAAATGGAGTTTCCTAAAGCAAGGAAGGCATTCTGTCAGATGTTCCTACGGAGATGTGCATGGGGGAAGAGCTTATTCTAAGTGGCAATGAGAAACACTAGATGTCATTCTGGGCTCCAAAGATGAAAACAAATGCAGTGAGGAAGAGAACAGAACTTGGATTAAGCACAAATTAGTTTCGGTGCGGGGAAGAAGGAAGGAAGATGTTAAAATGAATTAGGAGAGGGGGGCCTGGGTGGCTCAGTCAGTTAAGCGTCTGACTTCAGCTCAGGTCATGACCTCATGGTTTGTGAGTTCAAACCCTGCATAGGGCCCTGCGCTGACAGCACGGAGCCTGCTTCAGATCCTCTGTGCCCCTCTCCCACTCGTGTTCTCTCTCAAAAATGAAAAAATAAACATTAAAAAAATGAATTAGGGGAGATTAGGATGAGGTTGTAGAACACTGGAAGGGAGAGCTTACTGGATACAATCCAGGGACAATCCAATATGTATCTGAGCACCCCAGAGAATCACGACTGCCTGACCTGTGCCAACGGCACAGAAGTGGGAGTACATATGATAAAGCTGATGTAAGAAACATGTTTTCTGGATGTCAGGAATCCAATTGTTGGTAGTTTTTTAAACATCTGAGATTGAAATAAAACAATAAAACTACTAGGCCAGTGTACTTCCAAGATGAATTTCAGATACCTTACAATATTAAAACACATATAACACAAGCTGAGGAACAACAAACTAAGTGTGGAATCCAAGTCAACAAGAATGCCAGCAGCGGCCACTGCACACCAGGAATGGCACTGTCTGCTTTGGTTTTCAACCAAAGGCACAAGTTCCTTTTACAACTCTAACTTTCAAAAACCTAAGTCAATATGAAAAGAAACTTCTTTCAAATATTTTAGCTCTTTCTTTTTCTTCTTGCTATTTGTTACTTTTTTTTTTTTACATTTTAGACATTGCCTATTGGTTTTCAATAGCTCTCACTCATCCTTCTGCCCCTCCTAATTTAGTGATATCACATTTTTGAGGTAACTGATATTTAATTTTACAGTATTGTGCAAATAGTGTCCACAGAGGACTACGCCCTCTTTTCCTATAAGCTTTTTCTATGGCTTCCTTCCTGGTGGAAATACTTTTTTATCTGATTACTTTTCTATGGCCCTACTGTCTTGTAGCTCCATTACGTAACACACTGAGGGCTACTTAGATTTACTATTTCTTTTTATTATAGACAAGATACTTGAAAGCAGTTTCCTTTGGAGAGCCATAAAAAGAGAGAATAGGATAAGGATTAATTTTTTTGAATATATTACTGTAACACTTGAGATTTTAAACTATTCATATGCATTGATTTCATTAAATATTTCATTAATATAAGCTTATCATAGAATACTTGAAAAATATAAAATCTAAAAAAGGAAAAAAATCACATTTAATATAACTCAGAACCATTCTTCATACCATTGTGATACTGTATAATACTGTGTAATAAGTAAACAAAAAATAGATTTCACGGAGATGGAAACATGCTGTGTACGTAGAATTTGGCAACTTTATTTGTCACTTGAAATTGTATCATTAATATTTCCCATCTCATTGACGATACATCAAAACTAATATTTTTAAAGATGATACAATATTCTATTCTTAAGGATATCCATTAATTAAACAAGTAGTTTTGAGCATCTAATATGATCAGGCACTCCTCTGGATGCTTAAGGGAAAAAAAAAGAAAGAAAAAAAGAAAGAAAGTAGGGAAATAGATTTACCAAGCACCTGGCTTGAGTCACTTACTTCGATAAGGAACATGTTTGGCTCTAAGTTCCCCAGAAAACAAGGCAAAAAAAGGCAATTTTCCAATAAAAAGTGGTACCAAAGGGTACCTGGGTGGCTCAGTTGGTTAAGCATCAGACTCTTGATCTCAGCTTAGGTCTCGACCTCACTGGGCTCCCCGCTGGGCATGATGCCTAACTTAAACAAAAGTGGTACCCAAGTCTGTCTGGATTTTGCTTGATGAATTTGTGGATGAGGAACACTGAACAACAGAATAAACAATGTTTTTAAACTATGATCTTGTTATCACTTCTCAGCCTTTTGGCTGATATTAAGTGTAAACTATGCTTTTATTAAAGACACAGCAGCACATTTGAATTTGACATACAAGAAATCAAATTGAAATTCTGAGCTATAATGTCATTCTCAGTTGAGAATGTAAAGTGAATTAACAAGAATTTCCTTTTCTATCAATCAGAACTACAAACGGAGAAAGAGCTTTGCAGGACATCGGAGCCTCAGAGGTCTCTAAGTTGCTTTCCAGTTCTAGCATTTTATGAGCCCAAGTCTTTCTGAGGTCTTCTCTACCTGGCTAAAGATGCCCAATTCCCTCACCAGTCCTTCCACTGTCGTGATGGTGGTTTGTTTTCCGAATCCATGATGGAGATGTTCTCTAAATCCACTTTGTCTGTTTTCCTGCTGAGAGTGTATTTGACTAATAGATAGAAAACTTCCTCAGAGATGACGCAAACCAGGCCCAGAGATGCACAGGGCCTCATCTAGAGTTGCGTGGTGGGCGACCTTCACACCAGGGCTCTTAAATCTCAGAAAAATGTCATGATGTCTAAGTCACCATCACATCACGAACAAACAAAAGCTAACTCCCCACTTGGCTATGTCTAAAAAATACCTTTCTAGACAGTAGACACAGAAGCAAAGTAAGTCCTGGCCTTGCAGAATGTGCAGGCCGAGTATGTTGTAACGAGGGGCACGAAGACGGGACAAGCCAAGGCCTAAAAAAGCATTCAGAAGGAGCATAGGTCACACCTAGCTTGGGGAAGTTATGAGGAAGGGTGGACTTTTGAACTGGGCCTCAGTGAAGGTTCAGGATTTCGAGAGAGAAACAGAGATGGGAGATGCCCGTCTGGCTAGAAAGAACAGCGTGAGCAAGGGCCTGGAGGTGAGCAACCCAGGCTGTGTGGCAGGGTCAGCAACACCCATATTTGGCTGCAGTGCGAGGCACTCAGTCTGCAGCCCAGCTAAGGAGTCTAGCATTCACTTAGTAGGCCTTGTGAGACCGACTTCATGGCCTCAGCTTTTTTATCATTACCAGGCTAAACTTTCATGTGGAAAGTAAAATTAAAAGTGAACAAGGCACCTGGCTGGCTCAGTCAGTAGAGCATATGACTCTTGATCTCAAGGTCATGAGTTCAAGCCCCACGTTGGGTGTAGAGAAGGAAGGAAGGAAGGAAACTAAAAGAGAACAGACGTGAATAGTAAAGTCGAACCACCTTTCAAATGATACATATTCCACGTAATCGAAAAAAGTATGTAAACTAGACCTTAATACATTTTGAAAAAGTGTTGGCTACCCACCTCAGATCTTTAAGAAGCATGCTAAACTGTGGCCATCTAGCTATGACCATCTCTCTTAAGAACAGCCTGGAAACCTAAGAAAGTGACAGGGACTGAGTCCATGTTACAAATGCCTCAGGCTGGATCTGGTAAGAGGATGAAAGAGCACCTTTTTCGGCAACATTGCTATATCCTCCTACCTACCCCTTTTTATTCTTAGGGCAAGAACTAGAAAGTCAAGATAGATAACACACCACCCCTTTTAAATCAGACTGAACCACTGTTCCAAAACTGAAATCCTACACACACAAGGCCCAGATGACATAGCAATGAAACTTTTCAACCTCTGACTCAAAAAGAGTGAGCAGGAAAAAAGAAAGCAATACCTATTTGTCTCCAGACATCTAAAACCATATTTAACCACTCTGGCACCTTGGTTTCACCCCGCATATGTGAGCTTATTGACAAGATGGCGTGTTGGGAGATGAGCAGCCTCAGAAACCCCTTATTCTTTCTGGGTCTAGATAAAAAGAATTCCATGAAAGCCTCCAAGTGGAGGACTGGTCAGCTCAGAGGGAAACCCTATGATAGGAGAGAACAAAGCTTATGGAAGTATTACTATCTACAGCCTAAGATCACAGTAAGTGGTCTACATAAAAGATTATCCTTCAACCCTTAATATGTTCCTCCTTGGTTATGGCCGCCCAGTTCTGTGAAGCAAAAGAAAGCCACAGATCCTGGGTTTTCCTGCAACTTCTCAAACACTGTAGGCCATGCCAGGAAAACACTGACATCTTTTTTTTTTTTAAGTTTTTTAACATTTATTTATTTTTGACAGACAGAGACAGATCATGAGCAGGGGAGGGGCAGAGAGAGAGGGAGACACAGAATCCGAAGCAAGTTCCAGGCTCTGAGCTGTCACCACAGAGCCCGATGTGGGGGGTCGAACCCATGAACTGTGAGATCATGACCTGAGCTGAAGTCAGACGCTTAACCGACTGAGCCACATAGGCGCCCTATGTTGTCTTTAAACTTAAAAAAAGATTTTAATGTTTATTTATTTTTGAAAGAGAGGGAGACAGAGCACGATCAGGGGAGGGGCAGAGAGAGAAGGAGACATGGAATCCAAGCCCCTGGCCCCTTTCTTAAACGTTTATTTTCTCTTTTTTTTAAACACTGATTTATCATAAGAGCAGGGTAAAGACTGTGGCCCAAAGAAAATGTGGCATGTAAAACAAAGTGAAAGTGGGTAATGCAGCAACCTTCTGGAGCCAAGTCACACCAGCATGAAAAGCAGATGCTCACTTCCCAGGGTCTGCGGGTTGGAGTTCCCGAGCTAAGCTTCAGCACATCAGCTTTTAAATGCCACTGCCTATCTTCCGAAGGAGAAAGCACTGCCAAAGGTCTTGAAAGATATGTTGTGTAAGTGGTGACCTTTCAAATAGTATCCCCTACGAGCTGCGTGCCCCTGCCCACATGATGCGGGTGATCTGGGGGACTTTGCCTAATCTTCCCTTCAGCTGAAACCTCACTGCCGGAGGGGAAAGCAGGAATATAATCAACTCAAAGTTAAACAGATTACCAGGCCAAAGTCTCTGGCAGTTCAGATCCTAAATTATGAGGTTTGGGTCTAAAAGATCCCGAGAAATCAGAAGCACCTGGCACAGTCATGTCGGTGTCTTGGTGAACAGGAACGCGAGGAAAACGACAACTACCAAGGAAATTGGTCAGGTGGGTTTCTCGAAGCAAAGTAAACAAGAGCACTTGAGCGCTTCGGCCTCAAAGACAAGTGGCTGCTTCTGCTACACTGGCCTAGTAGTCGTGCCCACCCCTCTGCCTGTGGCTCCAGCCGTCTGTGTGGCCTGGGAGGCTAGGCCTGTCCCCTCTCGCCCTCATCAGCTCCCCTGAGGCTCGACCCAAGACCCACTCTTCTCTGTGACTCTGCCCACTCCAAATGTCTTTCTTCCAAATTCATTGTACGTATTTTGCAATGACTTTTCTTTATGTTTTCTATGTATTGCTACTTATTTTAGCTCTTGCAGTTTTAAATTGTTTCATAGTGTATCACCAAAGGGGAAGCCCTCTGAGGATGAAGGCCATGTCTGAGGCTCATGAACGGTGCAGGAGACCAGGCTGAGGCAGGGGGGCACAAAAAGCACTTGCAGTTACTCTCCAGTTACTGTCCCTCAGAGAGTTCTCCCACTGCATTTCTCTCCCATTCCAGATGGGGTCTAAGACCTTGCTTACTTCCTTTCATCTGCGTTATGGGCTGAAGGTTTGTGTTCCACCAAAATTCATATGTTGAAGCCCTAACTTTTACGGTGATGGATGGTACTTGGAGGGGGAGCCTTAGGGAGGTAATTAGGTTCAATGAGGTCGTGAGGGAGATAGTTCCCTTATGAGAAGAGGAAGAGACAAGGAAAGATATCTCTCTCTTCTTCTTTTTTAGATGTCTATTTTTGAGAGAAGAGTATGAGCAGGGAAGGGGCAGAAAGAGAAGAAAACAGGATTTGAAGTGGGCTCTGTGTTGACAGAGAATCTGATGTGGGGCTCGAACTCATCAACTGTGAGATCATGACCTCAGCCAAAGTCAGAAGCTTAAACCGCTGAGCCACCCAGGCGCCCCCTATCTACTTGCACACATAGCAAGAAGGTGGACACCTATAAGCTAGGAAGTGGGGAGGCCTCACCAGAACTTGAATCTGCTGGCACTTAGACCTTGGACTTCCCAGTATCCAGAACTGTGAGAAATAAACATCTGTTGTTTAAGCTGCCCAGTCTATTGTATTTTGTTATAACAGCTTGAGCCACAGAAAGTACCAGATAAGAGGCACCTATTATTTGAAACTGAGCAGCCCCTCCCTTGCCCGGTCCTTAGGAAGCATGCACAGACAGCCACAAAGCAACTGTCACTTATGAGCCCTTGACTTTAATGTGAGAGTTAAAATGTCTAGCAGCTTCTGAAGAGCAACCTAAACGCCCAAACTCAAGTAGTGAAGTAGATACAAGATGGGTCATCACAAGAGGAACAAGTGCAGCTGACAGCAAGTCAGGTCTTCCTGGCACTCCTTGCAGACAGGAATGTGGAGAACAAGGAAGGGCACTGTTCTCCTCAGTCTACTTTAGAGGCCAATTATGAAGTTAGAGGGGCATTCAAGGACCCATCAGCCCACAGGATGTGAATGAACATTTGGGGTTCACAACACCTGTTGGGTCACCTGGGGGCATTATGAGCACAGGTCCAGGAATGGTGTGTCTGGGGAACATGCTCTAGCAACAGGCAGTTCAAGAATCACTGATACCAGAAACTCTGCCCCATCCTCTCATAGCCCGGAACACTACATAAATTGCTGCTGCATTGTAAGATGTATATTAATGTCACCCCCAAATTCTGTCAGAGAGTAAAGCCTGCCCAAAACGCCTCATTGGCACTTTAATCTACTACTGAAACTCATTAATGAAGATGACGAAGTCATGCTCTCCCCAGCACCATCCTGGGCTATAAACACAGAACACTTGCACAATTCATGTCTGCTTGATGACAAGGAGCATTCTCCAGCCTTCTTTGATGACCAAGCCAATATCTGTGACATCGTTTCTTGAATCAAGACTGCAGATGTCCCAATAGGATTTCCTTCCCAGAGTGGGGAGAAGACTGGGATGGTAGATGGCCAGCTGGGAGGCCAGGACTCCTAAAATGCCTGCCTGATGCTGCCCTGTGCCTGTGAAGAATGCACCCACCTGGCCAGAACAGACTTGCAAAAGCCATTTCTACAGATGTACTCTCAAGCCTCTTGGCAACCTTTGGACGACAGGGTCTTTTGTTCTTCCACTTAAGAAGTAGACAAAAGAAAATCCAAGTTTAGAACTTGGAGGATCTTGGAACTCTCACCTACCCTGTGTCTTTTTGAACTACCTACACATCAGAATGACCTGAGTTAAACACCCAACCACCCTGACCCTGAGCACGAGGCTCAAGAGAGGCCTATTTCTGTGGCATTTTCCAGTGTGGAAGGCAAGTTCAATAGCAGAGCAAAGGCCCTAGAATGGGCAGAAAGGCGGGCTCTGCTCATCCTACATGTATCATTTAAGAGGCAATTCTAGTATGGTGAAGAGTGGGGACGGTCTTTCTATTAAGTCACTAGTGATTTTAAAGCCAAATTGCATTTTCCAAACACGGTCATCTTTCCTTCTTTCCCCTGCTCGGGGCTCCACAAATCCCATCTCCCCTCTCATTAGTACAGCTATAGCTCCCTAGGGCTTCACCTGCTATAGCCTCTGTGTTGCTGTAAGAGGGTGTTATTTGCTTCAAAATAGCTTTGCAACCCATGCACACCAGAGAATAATGGAGACTCAGGAGAAGGGAAGGGAGGAGAAACATGTCAGAGGGGAAACAGCAGCTAAAAGAATTAGAGGTGAAACCCCAACAGAAAAGGTTTCCTTCACTTTAACCACCTGCTGCTCAGTGTCTACTGCATAGATGGCAAGCTGCTGAATGGCAGGAACCGTGTGTGCCACTTCCTCTACCCCCACAACTATGCCCAAATTCTTAGCCCTGTGCTTTCCTGCTTTCCACATGGTAGGAGCTAAAGGAAGTGTAATGTGGGGTGCCTGGGTGGCTCAGTTGGTTAAGCGTCTGACTTCGGCTCAGGTCATGATCTCGTGGTTCATGAGTTGGAGCCCTGCCTGCCTCAGGCTCTGTGCTGACAGCTCACAGCCTGGAGCCTGCTTCAGATTCTGTGTCTCCCTCTATCTCAGCCCCTCCCCTGCTCATGCTCTCTCTTTCTCTCTTGAAAAAAAAAATTAAGTAAGTGTTAATGTTCAGCTGTTCAAGTGAAACAGAAACAAATACCTATTGGGACAAACAAGCGGTTATTCCTGAATGTTCCAAATGCTTGTTAAAAACATACATTTGGGGTGCCTGGGTGGCTCAGTTGGCTAAGTGCCAGACTTTGGCTCAGGTCATGATCTCACAGTTTGTGAGTTGGAGCCCCACATTGGGCTCTGTGCTGACAGCTCAGAGCCTGGAGCCTGTTTCCAATTCTGTGTGTGTCTCTCTCTCTGCTCCTCCCCTAATCACAGTCTGTCTCTTTCTGTCTCAAAAATAAACAAACATTTAAAAAAATTTAAAAACATACATTTCCCAGGGCGCCTGGGTGGCTCAGTTGGTTAAGCATCTGACTCTTGATTTTGGCTCAGGTCATAATCTCACAGTCATGAGATCAAGCCTGCATTAGGCTCTGTGCTGACAGCACAGAGTCCGCTTGGGATTGTCCCTCTCTGCTCCTCAACTGCTTGAGTGCTCTCTCTCTCTCATAAAATAAATAAATATTTAAAAACAGTTAAACATTTAAAAACGAGAAGGTAAGTGAGCACTGGGTATTTTATGTAAGCGATGAACCACGGGAATCTACCCCCAAAACCAAGAGTGCACTGTACACACTGTATGTTAGCCAATTTGACAATAAATTATATTGTCAAATATATATATTTAGATATATATTTAGATATACATATAGATATATATAAAACTCTCAGGTAGTAAAAAGAAAAAAGCAAACAAACCATACATTTCCCAAACCCAGTGAATCCAAATCAAGAAAAGAGGGGGCCTGGGTATCTGTATTTTTATTAGCATGCCAGCAGATTCCTATCAGCAAGTTTGGGAAATGCTGAAAAAAGCCATGCTCTGTGGTCAGAACAACCAGGTTCAAATTCCAGTTTTGGAACTTCTTGGCTATCTAACTGGAGTCTGTTTTCACACCTGTAAAATGAGAATAATGTATACTTTGTAGCATTAATTAAAAGATTTAATCACAACTTAAACAGAGTAACAAAGGCCAGAATGCATAGATGTTCCCTAAATGTTTGTTTGCCTGTATCCTATGGGGAGCTACTGAAAGCTTCTGAATAGCTTATGCCCAGAGTGTTGCTTTTAGCTTGGACCCCCCCCCCTTCTCAACAACCAGGCAAATGGGCGCCCAGCCTCATCTGTAACACCTCCAGTAACAAAAGATCAAATTTACTATCTCCGGAAGCAGTCCGTTCCATTTTCAGACAGTTTTAATCATTAGCTCTTTCTTCCTTCTGTTGAGCTGAGATCTGCCTTGGGTGACAGAACAAATCTAATCCCTTTTCCACATGACAGGGTGATGCAATTAACTGAGATAAGGAAATTGAGGAGCAGTAGGTGTGGAGGGGGGTTCAATTTTGAACACACTGCTTGTTTGAGGCACTGTGGGAGCGCAGCTTCATGCACATGCCCAGCAAGTAGTTGATATGCAGGTCTGGAGTTCACTAAAGAGATCAGGGGTGTCATTTATACAACAACAGGATCTGAAGCTGTGAAAATAAATGACATTCCATTTAGGGGGCAGAGCTAATGAAAGATACTGAGGAATGGTTAGCAAGACAGGAAGAGAGCCTTTAAAGAAGCAAGTGGGTAATTCTCGGGAACAAATGTGGTAAAGAGGTCACACCAATGGCAGAGAATCAGTGAACCAGTCATTGAATATGATGACTAAGAGGTCACCGTGGATCCCTGATAGAGTTGGGCTTCTGCTCCTCCGGCGCCTTCCGGAGTTGCTTGGAACCACACCACCATGCTGAAAAGCAGATGCACACTTCCTTTCCTACCGAAAGAGAGATGATTGGAAGACATAGCAGGAGCAGGTACAGAGGACTTCAACATATCCCAACCTGGATTTCAGATGGGGTTCTCCAAATAAGGCTCCCATGCTCCTATCCTCTGGTGAAACACTGCCTAGCGCAGTTCCTCCTGGAGAGGAATCACAGTAAAGGACTCTGTTTTCCTCTGTTTCACACTGCATTGGCCCAACTTACTGAACCACTGATTTTGCACACGATACCTAACATCTTGTGGAACTAGTGTTTCCTGACACATAATTTGGCAAATTTGGTAAGCAGAAGAGAGACAACAGTTTAAGGGACTACTGGTATCAAGGGAATGTTCTTTTCTTTTTAAGAATGAAAGAAAGTTGAATACATGCTAAAGAATAGGAACAAAGCATAGCATGAAAGGCCAAACAGACATGAAAGGGCACAGAGCAAGCCAGGCTCTGGTAGAGAGGTTAGCTTAGTGAAAGACCTCAGGCTCACAGCTTTAGCCATAAAACATCATTTTCCTTGATTAAGTAATCACAAATGTTCATTGTTCTAAACCACACTTACTCTCCTCAGAGGACACCAATGCTATCTAGATAAGGTTAGGGGCAGATGATATAAACTGATTTGCTAGAAACAAAGTGCAGTCTCCACCCTCCTCCCCAGAGTTAGACGCAATGTATCCCTTCCCCAAGCCAGAGAAGGGCGTTCCAGGTCTTTTAGGTCTTCCAGGTCAGGAGCTAATGCCCCACTCTCCGTACCCAGGCAGGGACAGTTCTAGCACAGGATAGGTGGAGAGAGGAAATCTAAAAATAAAGCTCTCCGAAGAAACTGTCTTGCCTAAAGAGCAGCTTCCCACGCACCCTGGAGTGCCACATCTGCGGGGGCTGGCAGCACGGGAACAGAACAATCCTGACCAAGTCACATAAGTATTACCCTCTTGTTGTGGGCAACAGCACATTTCTGATTCCCCCGTCAGTGCCCCAGCATCTAGGCTGCAGACCCAGAGTAGGGGCTTAGTGACAGAAAGCAGGAGACTGAAAAGATCACCAGTGACTGGTCCAGCCTTCCTCCAGCTCTCCTCCCTTCACAGCAGGAGGTGAGCACAGCAAATGTGAAGAAAGCTGCTCTCAACAAACAACCAGTCAAGTTGAGGGTTTATTTTTTAAAAAGAACCATGAAGGGTTCTAGTGGGCTTCAGACTCAAAGCTGGGCTCCTGTGGCTCTGCTCCCTATAGTAGGCTCAGGGACTGCCAACTGAGGGAAAAGAAAATCAAGCACCAGGACAAGAACTGCAATTAGCATTTATATGCATTGGCTAGCATGGAGTCAAATCCCAATGACCAACCAGTTGTCTCATTGCCAGGCAATGAGCAAATGTAGCCTTCCTTCCTAACCTCCCCCAGCAGGTATCAGAGGCCACCAGAAAAGTTCAACCCAAGAGTTTATACAAGCCCACACCTAAGCATTAAACACACACACACACACACACACACACACACACACACACACGGCTCTCTGGCTCAGGGGAGTAATCCCACCACCTCTTACTCTAAGGATTTTAACCTTGGATAGATACAATGTACTTGCACCATACTGTTTGGAGTTTTGCCAAGAAGCTTGGGCAGGAAGAAGAAAACTATCCCCAATTCTAACGAGGAGTCCATAGTGTTCATTTAGCAGTCGAACTCCCCAAGAGGTTTGTACTTTGACCTGAAAAAGTATAATGGGCCTCAAGGGTCAAAAGCTCAACCTTGGGCAGTATTTCAGAATAGCTTTCAGCAGCAATACACTCAATGCTATATATCTATTCCCTCCACCCACCCTTCCTGGGAACTGTACACCATCCCATCCCATGTCCCATGATTCAGATACAGCAGACCAGTGCAGCAGACAGCAAGAAAACACCACTACCCAAAAAAAAAAAAAAAAAAAAAAAAAAAAAAAGACCCTAGGGCGCCTGGGTGGCTCAGTTGTTAAACATCCGACTTCAGCTCAGGTCATGATCTTGCCGTTTGTGAGTTTGAGCCCCGCGTCAGGCTCTGTGCTGACAGCTCAGAGCCTGGAGCCTCCTTCAGATTCTGTGTCTCCCTCTCTCTGAACCTCACCTATTCACACTCTGTCTCTGTCTCTCTGTCTCTCTCTCTCTCAAAAATAAATAAAAACATTTTAAAAAAAGACCCAAAAGCAGCAATCTGACAGTTTTTGGTCTCTTACCAAGAGACCCTCGATCAGAATACAGTGATAGCTGATACGTTCAGATACAAATCCTGATGCCTACTCTTCATATGTGGAAGGGGGGTGGGGAATGCCAAGTTTCCCCCTCAAATTACAGACTGCAAGCAAAGGACTCGGAACGTTTGAGTGCTATTTGAATACTGACTAGCAACAATCACTCAACAGTCTTTTACAATTAGAGCAAACAAAGTTTCTCGTACTGAGACATTCATGAGCAAAGAGGAAGAAACCAGCTCACAAAAGGGAGAGACACTGACCATAAAGCACACAAACTGAGCATACACTGCACAATGTTGCTTTAGTACTGGGAGTACACACCTCCTACCCCACTAGTTAAACAGGAAGGGCTGTGCTGGCACAGAGCTCCCCTCGTTCAGCACAAGGCCTCATGCTCGTAAGTGTGACTTACCTGACATATAAAGACCTCTTCTCACTTGTTCGGAGGGACCCGGACCCGGAGCTCATGCTGCTGTTCATCATTTGTTCTCGCAAGTCATGTATCTTCGATTCAAAGCGACTGTACTCTGTCAAGGAGACAAGGGAACAGACAGGAAAAGAATGAACCCGAGGAACTGCACCAAGCCTGCGTGCCAGTGGCTAAAGCGCCAGGAGGACACTTGACTTCAATCAGCCAGAGCCAACACAGTCCCTGCTTTGATAAGCAGAGTCCCTCCTCCAAGCACAGGCTTCTTTCCACCCCGCCCCCAACTAAGAGAAGGAAGATACACACCTGAAAAAGGAGTAACATTTGGACATATCAAATGGAAAAAGCCTTTTATCTGCCTTGAAATTTCACTGATCCTTAAAACAACAACAACAACAACAACAACAACAACAACAACAACAACTGGAAAGACACTCCATTGCAGCCTTCATAAATCTTTGGAGCAGGGCACTAAGGCCCAAGGAAAGCAGATGGGAAAGGAAACTTTCCCAAAAAGTGGATTGCAGAGAACAGATGGCCCTGAGACACAGGGTGGAAGGGCTGGGAAGGACCTGAGGCCATTAGATCATTGTTAGGCAAGGAAGATGATTTGTTTCCAGATGACTTTGTTTTTGGAGGGGGAGGGCGGAGATTGGAACCCATGACACAAAGGTAAAAACAAACAAACCTCACGATCAGATAAGAAGATCTTCCCTTTTAACAAAGGGGTCTTTGGTTTCAGTAACAGTAAAACAGAAATTCTCCCAAACTGAGAAACCTGTCACCTCTCTCCCGCAAAATCATCTCATCCGTGGGGTTGTAAGTCCATTTGCCCAGCTTAACAGCCCACTAATACCATCACAACAGCCTTATCACTCTGGAAAGGCAACTACAGATTTATACCCAACTTAAGAAAACCTGATGGAGGAAAGCTCTCTAACTATACAATTATTATAAGAGGCTTTTTTAGGGATGCTTTACTGTGACATTCTCCTAGTACATTTAAAATATGATATCTGCCCTTATTTCCCCACCCTCCTCCAACACATACACAACATTTTTCAGGTCTGTACTGACTGCATAAAATGGGATGTATCTAAAGCCCAGGCTGTGGAAATGGTAGAAAATAGGCATACCTCATTATGACAAGATGATTTCAAAGGAAAACAAAACTGACAGTTGGGGCTGAAGGTTGTGGAACTGCTTTAAAAAAACATATTTCCAGAGAAAAAGAATTCCACAAAAGCATTTTCATGCACCATAGAGGGCTGGCAAGAAGCATCCCCATCTAGTCTGTATTGACTCTACAGGCAGAAAACAAAACACCTGTTCCAACACCTGACACTCCCCTTCCTTCAGCAAAGCAACCCGACCTTCAGCTGGGTAAAGGGAAATGCTAAATAAAAAAGCCTTAAGAGGAGGGAAGGAGTTCTAACTCACGCAGATCCTCAACAAAGTTTCTTTGTGTTCACTTTGGTACCAATGAAGGCAACCCATTAAATTCATATGTTCCTTCATTCACCACACACTGGTGTTAATGGTGATTTGTCCTCATTACCTACTCCCACCCCTGAAATCCTGCAGGAAGCAGTTAAGTCACTGACTCACCCATTAAGTGTTGGGGGAAAAAGACAGCAGCTGGACCATGTCCCTGATCTGAGGGTTACAAGGTAACACATCAATATCAATGAGGCATCGCAATCTAAATGTAGAGGGTGGTGACTGATCTGTCATGGAAGCCCTGGACTGCCCACTAGTGCAGCAGCAGGGCCGTCTACCTCTCCGCCTGCCTGGGGAACTGGCCCTACTCCTGGGCTCAGCCCTCCACCCTGGACCTCTAGTTGGCTCCTTTCTGGTCATCCTCCTCCTCCTCACTCACCGGCTAGGAGGAGAACTTGGTGAGACAAAGAGATTTCTGACCAGTCAGCCCCTTCTTGGGGAAGATAAAGTAGAAGGCAGAAATACGCATTGAAGCCAGAAAAAATATACACCAAATCTATCCGTAAGCCATTCTTCCCCTCCCTCACAACTTGTTTATGTATTCCCTTCTCTGGAATTGACCAGAGTTCTCTGCTGAACTCCAACTTAGCAGCAGGTCATGGCAGTTGCATAGTAACTACGTTTCTTAAAAAATCCTTTAAAAAACAACCACCAAGCCACTATTTCCTCAAAGCTCCTAATCCGAGGTTCATAATGCTGGGCCAGAGGGCCCACTTAAAATAGACTACAGAAAGAGAACAAGGCTGTTGCTTTAAGGAATCCACTTTCTGTTTTCTATGTGCTACTAAGCTTTCAAGTCTATTGTGTTTTATTCATTTTTTCCCATTCAGATGATCCCCTAAAGTTCCAGCCTACCCATCAGTCTCTGGCTTTTATTTGTAGAATTACCTAATGTCCACCAAGCACAAAGTAGCCTCTGAATAAATGATTGTTGGGTAAATGAGGAGCAAATTAGAAAACTGTGCCCAAGTCGATGCTTCTGTTCTCAAACTAATAAACCTAATGGTTTATTTAACTCATGGCTGCTAGCCTCACTGAGGGCTTGGGAAGGTAGTGAAGAAGCACTCCCATTTACTTTTATTCCCAAGGTTAACCATGGGGAGCAATTGGGGTATATGGCTTTAAACACCCTTTTGTGATATTAATAAACCACAGTGGGCATCTGATTAACAGACTTCGTGTATAACAAAGAAAAAATAATTCTAACAAAAAAAATTTAGAATAGTCTTAAGATAGATAGTACCTCATCTTAATATCAGAAGCATCATTTTCCAAGGACAAAAGCTTCACTTAAAAAGCATCTGAATTCTAAGACCTCACAGTTTGTCAGAGTCCTTCCTCCCCTTCTTCCACTTATAACTAACAAAGCCATCGCTGGAAGGCATCTCCTAGGCTGAAGTCACTGCCTAGTCACTGCCCACCAGACCAGCCTCCAACCCAAAAGGCCCACTTCAAATAGGCTACTTTAAAGAACCAACACTTATTTCTTAACTCTCAAATCTACTAAACTATGTTTTATTCATTTTTTCCCATTCAGATGAACCCAACCATTTGTGACCCACAAAGATATCCACAGTGAGTCATCACTCCCTCGTTCCCTTTGCTAATCATGGAGAGAGAAATGAGGGGGTGGGGGCATAATCAGACGTCATTCCCTGAAACAGGGTTTCTCACTGACCACCTGGGGTGCCTCTGAAAGATCAGGATTTTGGATCCAACCCCAGATGCACTGACTCAGAACCTATTGAGCAGGCCAAGGAATCTGCATTTTCACCAAACATCAAGGTGATTCTGAGGTCCAATAAAATTTGAAACTGCTGGTCTTGACTTACAAAATTGAGTTTTGTTTTGTTAGTTTAGGGAACGATAAGGTAACTATCCTGCACTGTGTCAAAACAGATGAACATGGGGAAGGGAAGTAAAAATAATATAAAAACAGGGAGGAGGACAAAACATAAGCTCTTAAATATGGAAAACAAACAGGGCTGCTGGAGGGGTTGTGGGGGGGGGATGGGCTAAATGGGTAAGGGGCATTAAGGAATCTACTCCTGAAATCACTGTTGCATTATATGCTAACTTGGATGTAAATTAAAAAATAAATTAATTTAAAAAATAAAAGGAAGATAGGGCAAGAGGGCTGGAAAACTCTCAAAAAAATTGGCAATACAATTGCAAATCCCATGGGAAAGAAGTGTTAGAGGCCTCTGTCCAATGTGCCTGCAAAGAAAGCTGATGAGTTTTACACGTTTTTATAAAAGTAGCACATGATTTTTAAAAAATCTTTAACTTTTTCTTTTAGACATTCCTGTATCACTACCCCATCCCACTACCCAAAAGTAACCAGTTAGTATTTCTAGCATGTATCCTTCTTGACTTACTTCCCTGTATATTATTTATATACATATATTCACAACTCGCAAAGATTCACATAAATCAACTTTTTTTCATCCTCTAATAGGTCATGGAAACCCATCCATGTCACTACATAGAGATCCATCTCATTCTTTTTAATAGCTTCATAGTATTTCATATTACAGATAGAGCATAATTTATTCAGTCATATCACAACTGATGTGCATTTACATTGCTTACAGTTTTTTAAAATTTACTTTTATTTTTTATTTGAGAGAGCGTGTGCATGTGCAAGCGTGCACGAGGAGGAGAGAGGGGCAGAGGGAGAAAGAGAGAATCTTAAGCAGGCTCCACACTAAGGATGCAGCCCAACATGGAGCTTGATCCCATGATCCTGGGATCATGACCTGAGCCAACCAGGGGCCTATAAATTGTTTACAATTTTTAATATTACCACCCATGCTGCACTGTATATTTAAGCATTTCTATAGCATATTTTTCTCAAAGTAAAACTGCAGGGTGAAATTATATGCACACAAAAACATTTGATTGGCACTACCAAATTGAACCCCAACCTTCTGAAACCTTTATGACTAGAAGTGAGGATAAATTGCTATTCTAAAGCTTCCAGCAGCTTTTCTGTTTCTGAAGAAGTGGAGGCAGAATTTACCTTTGAGGACAGATTGATCTTTTGTGTGGGGAAAAACTCTTCAATGAGACTTTTGGTTTTGCAAAAGTAAAGGCAAGATTGTATTCTGGAATGGACAAAGATAAAGAGGAACCTCAAATTTTCTCCCTACGTAATCACAGATCAGCCTTCTGTGGGTGGAGTTGCTGATTCAAAAGGCTTGTCCTACCACCTATATGATGCTCTACAGACACTCTGGAAATGTCTACCTCTAGACTTGACCACTGTGCCTCCTCTTATTTGATAACCTCCCTGTTACTGTAAGTGACCCCACCTCCCCTTTCCCCAGCACACAACCAGTGTTTCCTCAGGTATTGCTGATGTTTGCTCCTAATTGCTTCCTCAATCCACCTCTTTCTAACTTTCACTGTTGTTGCCTTACTGTTGAATTTGCCTCTTCATTTTCTCTTGATTATCCTAAGAGTGATAGGAAGAAATTATTCAAAGATTTTAAACAAAGGAATGACAGGATCAGGGGTGTGTGTGTATCACGTTGGCTATTGTGAGGAGACAAAGTGTGGTGCCTCACATGTAGATTTAAGTTTCTTAACATCAAAGGACCATGCTTGCTCTTTGTTTCTAGCTCCTACAGCCCCTAGTATAAGTAACCCCTGCTCAAATATGTCCAACATTGAAAGCTCTCTATTCGTTCATTATTAGACAACACTATTCAAGAGAAAATTCCTGGGTTAAGGGCCATCTCACCAGCTGGTCCTCATTTTGGTGCCTAAAACAAGACAAAACATGATGGATTTCTTCTTCATAATAGTATGAAGGAATAGTTTAAAGAAGGCCAAAGAGCTGGGAAAGCCTAGAACAGGTTCTGAGGATACTGAATAAGCCTAAAAAGAAGGTAGACTATGAACAGGGGAAGGTGGGGTGATGGAAGGTGGAGGGCCAGATTGTAAGAGTTTGTGATAAGACTTTTCTTATTAGGCTAGGGGAACCACTGTTAAGTGTTTAAATAGGGGCGTGATACAATGAGAACTAGGTTTGGGGAAAGACTGTTCTGGGAATGTAATATAAAATGGAGGCCAGGGAGAACGATAAGAGAGACCAGGAGCCTCTTCTACTAGAGACAATGACTTGAAGGGCCTGACACAGCAGGGGCAATTGAGAAGACAAAGAAGGAACAAGAATCAAGAAACATGTTGGAACTAAAAGAGATAAAATGTGATATCTGATTGGATGAAGGGATCAAAGGCAACTTCTGAGTTTTTTCCTGACAGACCAGAAAAAGTACAATAATATCAGCCATAATAAAGAATAGTCATCATGGCCTCAAAATCAGCTATCCCTTCTCCAGGCTACATATTGTTACTTCCGTAAGGATTCTTCATCTGACATGGTTTCCAGACCCTGTACTATTTCTCCCTTTTAAAATCCAGTGCCCAGAATTTGTGGTGATGTCATTTCCTTTACAAAATTAAGCTCCTTGATGCAGTTTTTGTTTCCTTCTCGAAGTTTGGCAATCGGAACCCTTGTTGAGTCCACAAACTTTTATTGAATGTGTTAACTCATGTTAAAGATCTGACAGGACAAACCTGGACACTAATTCTCAGTTCTGGCTCCTCGGGAACTAAGGTAAGAAAAAGTACAAAACTTTCTCCTTCCACACACACAAAAATGCTAAAAACTGACCAACAAAACCACAATCCATTTATCCAAAACTCTGACATGTCAGAGGTTTCAAGATCTATTTAATAGCCTAATAAACCATGAAAGGGGATCAAAACTACAATGTTCACTAATATGAACTGGACACGCATCCAAGCCTCCAAATCCATATCCCCTCTAAGACTTTGCTCTCAAATCCATCTACTTTCCTAATGACAAAATTGTCTTCTCAGAATAAAAAATGACATTTTTCATTAATTCAGAAAAGCTGAAAGGGGCTCAGTTTCTTAAACCATAGAAAGTTTATTTGGGCCTATTTGATTATGGGTAGGAAAATGTTGTAGAGAGGAAACAAATGGTGCCAACAAAGGGTGCTTATTCTGCATGTGGTATAGACTACCAATGATTTGAATGATGATAGAAAAGGGAAACGGTACAAAGTAAAATAAAAGCCATGCCTATCAAATTTGGAAATGACAACAAAGCTGGGGAGACAACTGGATGACAGACTTCAGACACAGAGACTGTGACAGGTAGCATCAGTAGGAAGACGCAAATAAAGTAAAAAAGAAATGTAACTTCCTGACCTTGAGTCCCCACACAAATACTAGGCAGGGAAGACAGGGCTGAATAACAGCATGTGTACTGATTAGCTATAAACTCCAAATAAGTTGATAGCTACCCAAAGGCTCATTTGTTCTTCCAGAAGTACAGATGTTCAAATCTCAAACTCATACAGCTCGTCTGCCATTAGCTGAGCTGCCTTGAACTAAAGGGAATCACCCATTGTGAAAATGTATAGAACTGTGCTGGAAATGAAACGACAACCTCTTGAGAGAGTCACAGATTTTGATGAGCATGACTGGTATGTTAGGTTTCTACAGTTGCCTTTGGAGTGCAAACCCTCAGGATGTGTCTGAATTACAAGCATCTGTCCCAACAGTATAGCTCATGTTTTCCAAAGAAATGGATGGAGCTGAAAGTAAAATAAGTCCATCAAGAAGATATCTATCAATGTGCAGGTAAGTATATGAATAGCCAAATAGCAGGTTTCTACAATCACAAACTGGTCTCTAGAAAAATAATATGAAGCCCATTGCCTAGGTTAGTTTTTATTTATTTTTAAAAATTTTATTTTGTTTTTAATTATTTGAGAGGGGGGAGAGAGAGAGAGAGAGCAAAGAAGGGGCAGAGAGACAGGGACAGAGAGAGACTCCCAAGCAGGCCCTGCACTGTTTGCGCAGAGCTCGACGTGAGGCTTGAACTCACCAACTGTGAGATCATGGCCTGAGCTGAAATCAAGAGCCGAATGCTTACCCAGCAGAGCCACCCAGGTGCCCCTACTTGGGTTAGATTTTTTTAATTTTGTTTTGTTTTTAATTTTTTTAATAATTTATTTTTGAGACAGAGAGAGACAGAGCACAAGTGGGAGAGGGGCAGAGAGAGAGGGAGACACAGAATCTGAAACAGGCTC
Source organism: Cryptoprocta ferox (assembly GCA_028646485.1). Taxonomy (NCBI): domain Eukaryota; kingdom Metazoa; phylum Chordata; class Mammalia; order Carnivora; family Eupleridae; genus Cryptoprocta; species Cryptoprocta ferox. The sequence goes on from CM053579.1 coordinate 57,279,963, forward strand.
CAGGCTCTGAGCTGTCAGCACAGAACGCGAAGCGGGGCTCGAATCCACGAACCATGAGATCATGACCTGAGCCGAAGTCAGACGCTTAACCGACTGAGCCACCCAGGCGCCCCATACTTGGGTTAGTTTTTAATGATGGGGTCTACTAATTAAAGAATCTAAGACCTCTAAAACTAATCAATTCCTCAGGTCCCTTTTATTTTTGACATAATTATGATTTTATGACCAAGTCAACGAGGTCTATATGGAATCAAACCTAGGTAGGATGAGTCTAATTTAATTTCTAAATATGTTCTAGAAGAGGGAAATATTTTTAATTTATTTAAAAAATTTTTATATTTATTTATTTTTGAGAGACAGAGACAGAGCACAAGTGGTGGAGGGGCAGAGAGAAAGGGAGACACACAATCTGAAAGAGACTCCAGGCTCTGAGCTGTCAGCACAGAGCCCAATGTGGGGGACGAACTCACAAACCGTTGAGATCATGACCTGACCCGAAGTCAGACGCTTAACCGACTGAGCCACCCAGGCGCCCCTAGAAGTGGGAAATCTTCACATCTGCAAATAATCCTAAATTCTCTGGGTCAAAAATAATACCAAATCAATGGGTAGAAATTACAAAAAATTTTTTTCTTAAGGCTATGTGAGAGGGCAGAAAAGTGGCTAACAGGCCTCAATATGAGCAAATATTGCTTGAAGGAAAATAATTTCAGCTCCATTTTTAGAACAACGGGCTCCAAACTATGAATAACCCAGAACAGACACCTCAGTGTCATTGTTCTGGTCCCTGCACTGCCACAATGTGCTTCCTCAGCCATACACACATATAGTCAGGGTTCTGGATAGCATCCTGATACTGGAAATGAAACAGAAAACAAGATATTGCCAGATCAGCATGCCATGAAAGATTCCAGTTTATCCCCATATAGAGACTGGTTGTCTCTGTCCCCCAAAGAGCTTAGTGAGGATGCAGGAAGAGCTACTGAGTGAAAGTGCTACAGTATATAAAGGTTTCATGACATTCAGCCACCTGGTCTGAAATGAGTAGAATAAAAACTGCTTTGATCTCACATCAAGCTAAAAAAGTTATTCACAGGACCTTGTCCTTCTTACCTATCCCAGATGACCCAGGAGATCAGGGTGAAAGCCTCAAATAGGGCCTTTTCTCTATTTCAAAGGAACTTCATATGTATATTCAAATGCAAGATTAACAAAGCCTTTAGCTCCTTTACCCATTAGCCAAATTGTATGTAAGAACTACCCCAAGACAAAAACCTCATCCAGAAAACATAAGAATGAAGGCAGAATATACCTTTCCCTACTCTCAAGGCAGTGGGTAATCTCATTCACAACAATCTTTTCCACTTAATAGAGATGCTATAACATGGTGACTGAAATACAACATTTTATGACTAAGCTTGCTAACCTGAGTTAATGATTTCTACACTTTACCAGGTCAACTGAGAGTCTAGAGTCAAATGTTCTTCACAGTGGTCACTCTGACAGGATCACAAATCCACTGGCACCCTTTATTGGGGTATCAACTGAATCTTTCAGGTCGTCAAGTTTCTGTGGAAGGAACCCAGAAAATGGGACCTAGAGAAAGACTCTTCCTGTTAACGTGGGCATCTGCGGCCATTTTTCAGTAACTGATAATTGCAGAGTAAAATATTATAGAACAAAGAAATCCAAAATCCAAATTGTGTGTGTGTGTGTGTGTGTGTGTGTGTGTGTGAAGTAAAAGATTAAAAGGACTTCAAAATAGTAGGGAAATGATGTTTTATTTATATGTAATAAATGGTACTGAGGTAACTCATTTAACATTTGGAGCAAAAATAAGATACTACCTTACATCATAAATAAATTCTAGGCAGGTTAGGGTTTTAAATACAAAAACAAAAACATTAAATAACTAGAAGAAAACAAAGGTGAATATTTATTTGCTGTCAGGATAGGGAAGTCCCTTTTAACCTACAGGTAGATGCTAAATGCACAAAAGAAACAGTGATAGGCTTGACTACATAAAAACAAAATATCTGCACATCGAACTAAAAAGGCAAACTACAAACTGGGAAAAATCTTTGTAATATACCTGAAAAAGAATTAATATCCTAACTACATTTAAACTTTTACACATCCATAAGTTCTGATGGGGGTGCCTGGGTGGCTCAGTCCGTTAGGCATCCGACTTTGGCTCAGGTCATTATCTCATGGTTTGTGAGTTCAAGCCCTGCATTGGGCTCTGTGCTGACAGCTAAGAGCCTGGAGCCTGCTTCAGATTATGTGTCTCCCTCTCTCTCTGCTTCTCCCCCATCCATGCACATGCACGCTTTCTCTCTCTCCCTCCCCCCCTCAAAAATAAACATTTAATAAAAGAATATAAAACTGCACTATATATTATTAAAAATTAAAATTAAAATATGAGTTAAATAACATTTTTTTACCTATCAAATTTGCAGAGATTTAAAATAATAATCTATGTTAGCAAGATTTAAAACTACACACTCTTTATACTGTTGGTGAAGGTGGGAGCCCAATTTGGCAAAAAGTCTTTATTTTTATATTTTTTTAGAGAGAGAGGGGGAGGGAGCTCAAGTGGGGGAGAGAAACAGAGGAGGAGAGGGAGGGAGGGAGAGGGAGTAAGGAGAGAGGCAGAGAGGGAGACAGGGAGGGAGGGAGGGAGGGAGAGAGAGAGAGAGAGAGAGAGAGAATCTCAAGGAGACTCCATGCTCAGTATGGAGCCCAATGTGGGGCTCAATCCCACAGCCCTGGGATCGTGACCAGAGCCAAAACCAAGAGTCGGAGGCTCAACCGACTGAGCCACCCAGGCACCCCTATATCAAAAGTCATAAACATGTTCATACCCTTTGGACCAATAATTCCTCACAAAAGAATTCATTCTGAAAAAGCAATACCAGATTCACAAAAAGTCTCATACAAGGATATCCATCAGTGCTATTTATAAGATAAAAATTGGCAACAACTAATGTCCACCAAAGGGAATGGTTACAGGAATTATGGCACATACATGATGAAATATTATTTAACTATTAAAAACCATTTTAGTAAGATATTCATGACATACATTGAGTTTAAAGAAAGGATACAAAACTGTCTAAATATAATGATTCCAGCCTTGAAAGAGATACATACATATTATATGATATATAAAAATTTGGAGGGAAATAACATCCAACATATAGTTACAAATACACAAACTGGTTATTTCTGGAGGTAGTTTTACAGGTGATTTGAATTTTTTTTACTTTGTATTCTTCTGTATTTTCCATTTTTCTATAAATCTGAATGTAATACTTTTAAAAAAATTTAATGTTTATTTTTGAGAGAGAGAGAGAGGCAGAGACAGAGCATGAGTGGGGGAGGGGCAGAGAGAGAGGGAGACACACAATCCAAAAGCAGGCTCCAGGCTCTGAGCTGTCAGCACAGAGCCCGATGCGGCGCTCAAACTCATGAACGGCAAGATCATGACAGGAGCTAAAGTCGGAAGCTTAATCGACTGAGCCACCCAGCCCCCCCCCCATGCAACACTTTTATATCCAGGAAAAATAAATATAATTTGAGGAGAGTGGGGAGGCAGACTGAATAGGACAGGCCCAAGGACAAAGCCAGGATGCAGAAATGCATTAGAAACTCCCCTTCACACTGCTCCTGGCTCATTCATCATTTTCCTCTGGAATTGACCATTAAACCAGCTGCAGACAAATCCCCTTAGACATATTATCACCTCACCATCTTATTCAAAAATGAACACAAGAAGCATTGCCAATTCCTTGCTAAAATCTAGATATACTACATTTTCCCTATTTCCCTGATCTACCAGTCCAGTAACCCTGTTTCCTCAAAGCAATCTGGCCCATCTGACATGACTTGTTTGAACCTGGCAAACCAATACCAGTTTCTGTGCTTACTATTTCTTTTTCTGAGTGTTTACAAAATAACACTTGATAATCTAGTCTGGAATTTAACTCAAGATTTGCAACATTCTTCCTCCTTTTTGAAAATGTGAAGAACATGTATGTAAACCAGACCCTTAATGTATTTAAATATATTATTTTATTTAAATAATATATATATATATAATATATTAATTTTCTTCTTTTGGTCTATTCAAATTTTTATCATTAATTTCATCAAGTGGAAAAATCTTGATCCCAAATCTCTAGGGCTCTTGCTTTTTTAAAGATATCTAAATCTGATGAAAAGTAAACAAAAGGTCCATTTTAAGAGGATAAAATCCTCATTACAGAAAAGAAGAGGGGAAGACAAGACCCTTATTAAAGCAAGACTGTTATTAGCTCAAGACTTTGTGATTCAATAAAAGTCTAGGTACAAACAGAACTGTAAATTGAATTTTCGACTCAATTCCATTTATCTAACACAAAATTTGAGTTAGAAGAAACATTAGAGATCATTTTGCACCATCCCCCTCATTTTACAGATCAGAAAACTGAGGCCCAAAGAGGTTGACCAGAGTAAGATCATTCAGCTAACTTAAAGTCAGAACTAGAACACAGGCCCCTGGCTCTCCTCCTTCAAGATGATTCCCATAGGATTTAATGACCGTGTGTGTGTGTATATGTGTGTGTGTGTGTCTGTGAGACATATATAGCATATAAATATATATTAGCATATATATGCACACATAAAAATGTATGTATATATGTACATATATACGTATATATGTACATATACACATATATTCTTAACATACGGGAGCAAAAATTGTTATTTTTTAATTTCAGTGACAATGACAGGTCCAAGTTATTCTACTTCTCCTACTTCTCTAAAACAATGAAACAATTTCCCTATTATAGAATATAAGGCTAAAGCTTTAAAGAAAGCAACAGTGTAAGTAACAGGGTCAAGATTTCAACAAGCAGAATACCTAATTAGCTCAGTCAGTGGAGCATGTGACTCTTCATCGCAGGGTTATGGGTTCAAGCCACATGTTGTGTACAAAGATTACTTAAAAATAAAATCTTTGAAAAAAAAGACTTCAACAAGCAATACACTGAATTAAAAGGAAATCTTTAATTTTTTTTAAAAAAATTTAAGTTTATTTATTTTAGAGAGAGAGAGACAGAGCATGAGGGGGGCGGGCAGAGAGAAAGGGAGACACAGAATATGAAGCAGGCTCCAGGCTCTGCACTGTCAGCACAGAGCCCATAGGAGGCTCAAACTCAGCAACTGTGAGATCATGACATGAGCCGAAATCGGAGGCTTAACCGACTGTGCCACTCAGGCGCCCCAGAAATCTTTAATTTTTTAAATGTTTATTTATTTTTGACAGAGAGACAGAAAGTGAACGGGGGAGGGGCAGAGAGAGAGGGAGACACGGAATCTGAGGCAGGCTCCAGGCTGTAAGCTATCAGCACAGAGACCTGAGCCAAATTCCAACACTTAACCGACTGAGCCACTCAGGCGCCCCTAAAAGGAAATCTTAAAAAGCTATAACTATGGGGCGCCTGGGTGGCTCAGTCGGTTGAGTGTCCGACTTTGGCTCAGGTCATGATCTCACGGTTCATGAGTTCGAGCCCCGTGTCGGGCTCTGTGCGGACCGCTAGCTTGGAGCCTGGAGCCTGCTTCGGATTCTGTGTCTCTCTCTCTGCCCCTCCCCTGTTCACGCTTTCTCTCTCTGTCTCTCAAAAATAAATAAATGTAAAAAAAATTTTTTTAAAAGCTGTAACTAAATAAGAAATAATTCATTCTCATTACTATATATTATTGTAATCACTCTAGAGTATCAGCAAAACTGATGTTTTATAAGATTTTGTCTCAAAGCATCTAACAAGGCCAAGAAAGCATACATCTAGCTAAGTGCAGAGTTCTTTGTCACCACTAGCTACCATGTCCCTGGGCCAAATGGAAGACAGAAAATCCCAGCACAAGCACACATATCTGTATATAAAGTTCAGCAGGAGGCAAAACTGGAAAGTAAGCTAACATTTTTTTTTCTCTTTTAAGTTTACATACAGGGTAGGCCTAAAAGGGTACAGCCACTTTGGGAAAAAGTTTGGCAGTTCCTCCAAAATGTTAAATGTTAAGTTACCTTATGACCCAGAAATTCCATTCTTAGGGGTGTGTGTGTGTGTGTGTGTGTGTGTCTGCAAGAGAATTGAAAACATGACCACACAAAAATTTGTCCATGAATGTTCATGGCAGTATTCATAATAGTCAAAAGGCAGAAACAACTGATCCATCAACTGATAAATACATCAACAAAATGTGATAAAGCCATAGGATGGAATATTATTCATCCATGAAAAGGAATGAAGTATTGACACATGCTACAACACGGATGAACCTTAAAAACATTATGGTAAATGAAAAAAGCCAGATACAAAAGACCACATATGGTATGACTTCATTTATATGAACCAGCCAGAAAAGGTAACTTTATAGAAACAGAAAGTAAAATAGTGGTTGCCTAGGGCTAGGGGAGGGGAGAAGTTGGAGGAAATGGGGAGTGACTGCTAATAGGACAGGGCTCCTTTTCGGGGTGAGGAAAATGTTCTAAACGTGATTGTGGTGGCAGGTGCACTCCTCTGAACATTCTAAAAAACACTGAACTGTATGCTTTAACTGGGTGAATTGTAGGGCATGTGAATAAGCTATTTTGTTTTTGTTTTTTAGGTAGGCCCTATCACTTTTATTGGGTCAGCATTCCTAGCTAAAATTATCTACATCCAAGCCTTCAGCCCCTCCAGCACACAGTGATAAGAGTAAAACGGTTCCCTCTAATCACCTGAGCAATAACATAGTTGGCCTGCTCTGGTCTTGTCAATTTGGAAACAGGGGGAGAATCAAATCAGGGGCTCAAGCAAAAGTAAAAATGAATGGCAAACAATAAACACACGAAAAGATGCTCCGTGTCACTAGCCACGGGGTAAATGCAAATGAAAACCTCAAGATAATAACTGCATACCCACCAGGATGGCTAGAATCGAAAAGACTGCTACTAACAAGCGTTGGTGAGGATGTGGAGACAGTGAAACCCTCACTCTGCTGGTGGGAATGTGAGGTGGTGTAGTTGCTATGGAAAACAGCCCAGCCATTCCTCAAAAGGCTAAACATAGAGTGGCCATATGATCCAGTAAGTATATACCCAAAAGAAATGAAAACACATGTCCCTGCAAAAATTTGCATGTGGATGCTCATAGAGCATTATTCATAATAGGCCCAAAGTGGAAACAACCCAATTATGTCAGCTGATGAGGGATAAACAAAATGTGTTGTATGCATATAAATAGAATATTATTCAGCCATAAACAGAAATGAAGTACTGATAAATGCTACAACATGGATGAAACTTGAAAACAATTTTAAGTTTTCATAAATTAATCATATATTAATGATTAAAGGCCAATCATAAAAGACCATATATTATGTGAATCCATTTATATGAAATGTCCAGAATAGGCGAATCCATAAGAGATGGGAAGTAGATTAGTGGTTGCCTAGTACTAGGGGGGATGGGGGGGGGACACGGCTACAGGTAAAGGGTACAGTTTTCCTTCTGGGTTGGTGAAAATGTTCCAAAATTGATTGTGGTGATGGCTGCAGAACTCTGAATATTCCAAACACTACTGAATTGCACCCTTAAATGAGTGAACAATAAGGTCGTAAAAAATTGAATGACAAATACGACTCCATTTCACTTGAAGAAATAAGAAATGCCTACTTCCTGAATTAATATTCTTAAGCCTGCACACATTTGCTATCATAGTCAAAGCAAACCAGCTCCCACCTTTTTGTTCCTCCTGGGTTCCCCCACAATACCATTCTCTAGTAGACTTCCTGAGTCCACTTTCCTTTTTTAGGAGCCTGTAGGTCTCCCTCAGGCTTCCAGCAGCCACTCGACTCCCAGGTTACTTCCTCCTTTGGTGCAGGAGTTTGGGGCCATCAGGATTAAAAAGCTGACATTTGCTAGTTGGTTTTACTCCATTTGTTAACCACTTCTCAGAGAGAAGAATCTCAGAACAGTACCATTTGCAGTGTCCAGATGTATCTGGGTAGGAGGAGCCTGGGGGGGCTCACAGCTTCTCTGCTGTGGTGGGAGGTAGTTGTGGCCTGGAGGCTAAAACCCTAGACCTGAAGTTCTCAGAAAATCTGACTTGGAACTCTGATTCTGCCCTTTACTGGCTGTGTGACCTTGAGCAAGTCACTCAACCTCTCTGACCTCACCTTCCTCATCTGTACAATGGGGATGATACCACCTATCCCTCGGGGATATCCTGAAGATTGATACTTACAAAGCCATCTGGAACACAGACATACTCACTACTTCAGTACCGCAAACCATGGGACGGGCTGTAGACTAGGTGGTGGGGACACAAACATGAATACAAAAGAAGCTGCCTTTAAATTGTTTGGTGCAGAAATGCTGTTAACAGGACTTCATTTTCTGCCTTCCCTACATTAGCCTTCTTTTGGGAGAGCAGAAGGAGTTTCAAAAGTTTAATTCTTTGCCTTGATAAACTTTCACCTCTGTGCTCTCAAGAGAGATCAAGCTGATAGGGCAGCAGCTATGTTTACATCTTTCATTCTCAAACAGGGGGAGATGGGATGGTTACTTAAATGTTATGGAGAAAACATTCCTTTTATGCCTTCAAGTTATTATCGTTACCAATCCTTAACTCTTTCAGGCCTTACCTGAAGGTATTTCCATGATGAAAGTGTGCTTACTCAGCACTTTCAAGTAAGTATGGAAAACTCATTCTCTCTCACTCCCTTACCCCCAGCCTTCCCGGATTTACATGCCAGGATTTACATGCCAGGTCCAAAGACTAGTCACAAAAGATCAATTCCCAGTTTAGCTACCTTAGTGACCAATTCTGGCTCTCCTCCTGATATGGGGCTCAGGTTTTACTCTAAAAACAAAAGGGCTTTCCAGAAAAATACTAGCTCAGCTTATAAACAGAGGCTAACATAAAGTAACTAGGGGTGAAAATGTAGGAGATAGTTTCTAAATTAAAATGTTATTACACAAAGCCCATCCTTCCCTTGGTGGAGCAATTTCACAAATCACAGAAAAATATTTTTCATTTTAGAATAGATTGGGAGAGAGCCTTTGCCAAGAGCCAGTTGTCTAAATTTTCGATTTGAATTTTAAGCAGGATTATACGTGCCCAAGAACATTATGCTATTTTTAGCTAATAGGTAGGATTGCTATGTCCACAACAGTTTGGAGCAATCAAGAGTGAAACTGTTAAATAGCATCTCTCACTGTGGTACCTTATCATTTAGCACTTCTATTTCTATTTTAATATTTTCTAAAGCTTCATCATAAAAACACATGTAAAGCACCCATGCTAGACACAATATGGAGTTCAAACAGATAGACATGGTTTCATATCTTCATATTGTTCAAACCCACACTGAACAAACCAGATACATGAAAGAATCTCAAGGTTAAAGCATTCCCATCAAGCTGCCATCCAGCCCCTAAGTGCCCAGGGGAGATACACTAGGAAGCCACTGTCCTACACTTACCACCCTTCCAATGCTTAAACCCTCTCTGTTTTAAAAGGAGAGGGATAATGAACATGTTCTAAAATACAATGAAAGCTATTGAATTGCATGCCTAAATGGGTGTACTGTATGGTATATGAATTATATCTCAAGTCATTAAAAAAAGGAAAATTATTCTTACTCTGTTCAAATTAGTCAAAGCTATTTTTTTTATGTTTTATTCATTTTTGAAAGAGCACAAGCAGGGGAGGGGCAGAGATAGGGGGACAGAGGATCTCAGGTGGGCTCTGCATCGTCAGCCATGAGCCCCATGTGGGGCTTGAACTCATGAACCGTGAGATCATGACCTGAGTCGAGGTCGGACGCTCAACCGACTGAGCCACCAAGGTGCCCAGTCAAAGCTATTGTTTAAGCTCTCATGCTAAATGTTATCTAGCCAAAGGCTGCACTGGCTTGGCAATGGAGCTCAGTGGCCACTATGGAGCTCACTCTAATCTACCCCTGCCCATATATCTTCTTTCCCTCACTCTTTCCCTAGTCTCTCTTCTTTATTCCCCCAGTTCCTTTCCTGTTGTTCCTCCACTCCAACTAGGTCTTAGATCCTCTCAGGTATTCCGAGGCACGGTTTGTCCCAACTGGTGGACCTCCGAATTAAACCGACTGCTGACCGTGCAGCGCCCCCCCCATTCCTGTCATGACCTTAGGCAAGTCATGTCCTTGCTCTCCTGTTCCGGTTTGCACAAAGACGGGTTGGACTACTACACAAACCTTTCCAGCTCCCACATTCTATGTGAAAATAATACAAATAATGAACACCTATTTGGTCCATAACATGCAAAGTCTTTGCCATTTTAGCCAACAGACATGTATTTGGTTTATTCATTTTGAAAATGGCCATGTGATGCAATTTCCCAAAGAACAGTATTTAATACGTTCATAGAACGATCAACATGGAGTCTTTATTTTTTAAAGCTATCACTTTATCAAAGAAAATTCAGAGCCCAATGCGGAATGTTTCTGGACCTGTCTTTAAGGGTCCATTTTTGAACAGGATGACAGCAAAAAAAGCTTTTGCATGTTGGGCCCCTGCTGGATTTACCAAACCAAAGAAAGAAATAAGGCTGGGGTGGCAGAGCCTTACCAACAGTGGTTCAACTAAATCCTAAGAAAGGCTTTGTTTAGCAAGTGGCAGAGAGACCTAACATAAGATAGCACCTCAACATACATTATAAACTCTCAGAAATATGCTCAGAGAGCAATAAACACTGGCAGGAATGAATCCTTTTATCATGGACAATTTATAGCTTTTTATGCAAACCAGTTACATCCTCCCAACAAAACTCATAGAAATATGTAGGCACCAGTTTCCAACACACTACCTCCAGACAAATTCACAGTATTGTTTCCATGTGCCCAACATCACAGAGCAAAACCGAAAGAAATTCATCAATTTCTCCTACACACACACACACACACACACACACACAAATATGCAAGAGAAACCATTTTCCTTGCAGAACCTACCGTTACCTAAGTTATGGTCATGAACTGATAAATACTGGTTGCTAATAAAACTCAAGATGGATAGCTCTCCACTGAGAAGCAAAGAGCACACGCAGAAATCAAAAAACACAATAACCCTAAGGTGTGTTTCTTGTCATTAACCGACCACCAAACATGGAGAGAAATGACTCAAAGTGTCCATTTGCATCCCTCTTTCCCATTACCTCAGACTTACAAGTTCTCCTGTTAGCTACCTCCCACACTTCTGTCCCCACCAAAAAAGCCTAGAGCAGAAGGTGGGCAGGCCCCTCTCTTGTTCCCCTTTGGGCCCTCGGCTGGAGGCACTGAACCAGAGTGAGGGGCGGGGGAGGGCGGAAAGGACAAAGGTAGGCGCTTTCGATCCCTTACAGCTTGGCGCCTGGGCTCCGGGCCTCTCCCCTTCTTATCACGGAACCAGAGCACCTGCCTGCGAGAGGTCCCTTCCTCCACCTCAGTAACCGGCCCACGGGGCCTAGGTGTCCAAGGAGCCCAGGCGCTGCCGCCCTAAGGGACAAAGGCCGGGCTTACGAAGAGGAGGGGGAGGCGAAAGAAGTCGGGAGCAGGATGAAAACCCTTGCAAACAAAAGCGGAGGTGGGGGTGGGGTTCTGAGAATACCAAGCCAATCTCGGGTGTTCCCAGAGGTAGCCAGGTTCGGCGGATTAATGCGCGTGGGGGAGGGGGGCAGAAAATTCCTCTGAGGGAAGGGGATTAGGGAGCTGTGGGGACAGGGAGCTGTGGGGACGCAGCGGCCGGCAGGAAAGGAGGCCGAGGGGAGGACAGAGGTCCTGGGGCGAAAATGGGCACAGTTCGTGAGTGAGGAGAGGTGATGGCCAAGAGGTGAAGGCCAGACAGGGCCCAGTGGCGGGAGAGCGGGCGCTCAGCCCCAGGCGGCGCTCCCCTGGGGCCGAGAGCAGGGCGCTGCGGGGGGGGGGAGGGCTCCAAGCTGCGCGCCACACGGGGCTGCGGGCATGCGGTGAAGGGATTCCAGGAAGAGCGCAGAGTTGGGGGCGCAGTGTTGGAAAAGAGAGAGTGTGAGAACAGAACAGTAGAGAGGCTAGGGGGAACTGCGAGGGGGCCTGACCCTCGTCCGCCCCACCTCACCTGGCGTCGGGTCGGAGTCCAGGTCTAGTGCTGAGAAAGCGCCAGCTCCGGCCAGCCCCTCCGTCCCGCGCGGGAGACCACGAACACAAAGCTGGGCGCGCGGGAGGAGGGGAGGAGGGGAGGAGGGAGGGGGAGAGGGAGGGGGTGGGGAGGGGAGGGGTGAGGAGGGAAGGGAGGAGGAGGAGACGCCTGAGGCGCGGAGGGGGGGAAAGGAGGGGCTCCTGCCGCCCTCCGCCTGGGTCACGGGGCGGAGCGTGCGGCTGGTGGCCGCGCTCGGCCAGCCAATGGCCACCCTGCCGGCCGGCTGATTAGGGCGCACCATCCCGCAGCTCACCTCGGCACCTGGGCCTTGTCTGGCCCCAGCCAATCAAATGTCTTCATTTGCATACCCAGCCCCGCCCTTCGCCCCAGCCAGGGGCCAGCTGAGAACACAAAGAAGGCCCCCCGTAGCGGGAGGGGGTCCACTCCCGACTCCCAACCCCGATGGCCTAGCATCACCTTTACAGTGCGTTTATGGGTCTTTCACTGTCACCCTGATGACAGGAAGGAAGTGGGGGGCTTAGGGGTTTGGACCAAGATCTCTTAACAGGTCAGATCTCTTCTCCCTGAGGTCCTTCTAACCAAGAGCCACTCTTCTCCTGGGCCACAGTTGCGTCTCTGTGCCTCTAAGCCCTGTGCCTCCGCCCCTCGCCCCCTCCCCTTTTTCCAGTCGCCCCTCTGTGCTTCCTTCCATGGGCTGCTGCCCACTACTGGCCTTGTGCTGCACTGCAGCCCTGATCATCAGGCTCTGAGCACAGCCTGGATAGATGCTCGCAAGCTGCCCAAACCTACCCCTCCCCACGCCCCGTCCAGAAGGAAAACTAGAGAGGAAGAGGTTACTGCACTAAGGTGGAAGGGACCTGATCAAGTGGCTTGGATACCTATGATGGCAAAAAGGCCACACTTAAGTCTAAACTCCCCAAATCATCTCGTGCAACCTTCCTTCTCCTACCTTCAGGTCTGTACTGGGCCACAATGGTGACTGACTGCCCAGCCCGTTTCAGAGCAGCTGCAGCCTGCTCGTGAGTTGCATTCCTCAGGTTCACGCCATTCACCTGTCCAAAGAGAGGAGCTATGAGCCACCCCGAAAGCAAGAAAGGCAGTCCTGTGTCATAGCAGTCAGAAGAGGGAGCTCATCCCTAAGCCTAATCAGATGTCTTTCTCAATTTCCCATCCTTGCCCCTAAGACGGGACCTAAAGAATATGACATCTCTAGTGTAATAATTATCTTTGTGCAGGTCAAGTGCCAACCAGGGTTAAGATCCAACACACACTCATTTTCTCCTCAAGGCTAAGTCTGGGCTCAGTCTCTGTCTCTCCCTAAGGTCATCTATAAAGAGAATATAAGTTTTCTCCAGCTCAGCCTCCCCCCAATCTCAAGAAGCGTTCCTTGGAGAAAGCAAGATCTCCCCTCCTCCTTTTTCGATTGGCACAGCTCCCATCCTCCCACCTCTCCCATGTCTCCTCACCGATAAGATCCGGTCTCCCCTGCGCAGCTCCCCACTCAGGTCAGCTGGGCCTCCTGCCAGGATGAAGGAGACAAAAATGCCTTCTCCATCCTCTCCTCCTACGATGTTGAAGCCCAGGCCTGTGGAGCCCTTGTGCAGGATGATCTTGCGGGGCTCTCTGGTGGGAAAGAAGTAGAAGGGTCAGGACTAGGTGGATGTAAACTGTCATTCCTGTCAGAGCCAGCCTAGGGCAAGGCCCATATCGCTGCAGAATGACTTAGGTCCCTATGTATGAAACCCTGTTCCTCTCCTGAAACCTGCTTGGCTGCTGTTTTCTGCCAGGTGCCAAGTTTCAGTTCCTCTTCCCTCCCTTCTTCCTGAGAGCTTGGAGTCAGCTTCCCTGTGGACAGTCCCCTACTCTCTCAGTTCAACACACACCTACCCTGTCTAGAGACCATCATCATCTCAGAGCCCATTTACGGGTCTTCTTTCTCCCCAGATTCTCCTATCCTACCACCGGTGTGATGGACCTGGGTCACGACAAGGGGAACCAGTTAGAAGCAATGGAATCACTGGAGGTTGACTGCACTCGCCATCCGCAAAATGTACATACTTACTTTACACATGCACTTCCACAATCTCAAAATTCCACCCACCCACTGTGACCCCTTCTACCTTCCCCAACGACAGATTTGGTCACCAGCTACCACTTTGTGCCCTTGCCAGGTGATGTGGGAGACAGATAAAGAAATCCCAGGTCCCCGGAAGGAGCTTAAGAGCCTACCTTAAGAGAGTTAACACAGGAAAACTCCAACTGCAACTAACCATGTCTAAGGAATCACTGTAAGGGGTCAGTGTCATCAGGTGGGAGTTACAGCCGCTCCTGTAGATCCATACAACCGGACTCCCTGCACGCTTTCCTGGCCCACCGCCTTCTCTTTAAGCATCTTTCATCAGAGGAGCCCCAAGCCCAAGACTCCTCCTTTGTTGCCTCCAGTCTTGGGTGCAAGGCTCCCTCCCTGAGTCCCGGATGTTCTGGCTCAAATCCCTCCTCTCCTCCTACCTGGCATCCCCTCCAGGCCGCAGGGAGCGGAGCGGCCAGGCCCACCTCTGCGAAGCCCTCCTCCAGGCCGAGGCGGAGGCCGGGCCCAAGCCCAGTGTCAAGCCGGAGCCTGAGAACTTTAGTGCCCTCTCCATGGCTCCTCCAGCTCCCCCCCCCCCCCCCGTCCGCCTATCCTTCCGGCTCCACTGCAGCCAGCCCAGCAGCCTACCAGGCCCCACCCCGCGGCAAACCTGTCCCCCAGAACCCCAGCCGGCCTGACCAGTTCCACGCCGCCGCCGCCGCCGCCGCCAGAGTGGGGCGGGGCCGTTCCCTGGGAGGCCACCGGGCCCGCCAGCCTCCTAGCGTTCCGCCAACCCCACCGGCTGAACTGCTTTTTCTCTAATTTAGAATGACTGCAGCAGAGGGGGTAGCAACTGTCCCGGGGAAGGAAACCCCCGCAGCCTCCACCTCCTCAGCCCCCTAAGCGCTCCACCCCACCCTTTCTCTGTACTTTCTGATCGGGGCCACACACTTGGCACTCCCCATGAGGGTAAAACTTGTCCCTGCAGCTACCTCCGTCCCTCCCTAGGGCCCTAAGAGCTGAGAGAGGGCCTCAGACCCCAAAGACAAGTGATGAGGGCTTTATCCTGTTCTTTGCCATACAACCAGGGGAGACCTGTGGCTAGCCAGAAACGGAGTCCTATTTTCCTCATCCCTAGGTAGGATGACGCTTTGGGAGTCTTACCTGGTGAAGTCCTCCTCAGCCAGCATGTGCCTAGGGATAGGTGAGTAGCGGGCAGGGGGAACCTGAGGAGGAGCAGGGTAGCTGACCTTGCTCTCCACAGCCCCAAGGTAACCCAGGCTGGAATTATGGCTTATGTGGTTATCAGCCAAGGCAGTAAAAGCTGGAATAAAGAAAAGGAGAGAAAAGTTCAGAGACCATTTCAGGTGGGTCCCTACGCCCCCCCCCCAAGGACTGTGCCCCACACCCTACCTCAGACACAAAAGTCACCAAGGGATGCTGATTCCTCAGGCCTCTCTTCCCCTCTCCCCACCCCACTCCCACCCCTGGGTTCCTCCTCCACAGTCCCTTTCTGAATCCTGGGCTCACTCCTGTGAGTCTTAGAAAGAGCTAAAGTCAAGCAGTCTACAAAGAAAGGCATGACTAGAGGTGTGACTAATAATAATCCCTCACATCTCTATAGCCTAATACGGTTTTCCAAGGGCTTTCTCGTCCATGATCTCATTTGATCCTTGCAGCGGTCCTATGAGGAAAGCAGCACATATATCATTAGCTCCTTTTTGCCAAAGAGGAAACTAAAGACAGGTGAAAGGGACTCGTCCAAGGGCACCCAGCTATAAGGGGCAGAGCTGGGATGTGGACTCTGTTCTCCTGAGCACTAGTCCTCTGCGCTCGCTCGCTATCTGAACAGGGGGTTTGAATTCTTTCCCCTCTAGAAACCCGGGGGCAGGGGGTTCAGGCCAGGGACAGGGCAGATGGGTACGTACTGCTGGCGTAGTCAGGGGGTGCATACATGTCGTTGAGGTGGAGGCTGCCTGGCTTGGCCACCTTCAGATAGACCATATCAGATGTGTTCTTCAGTGAAGCCACAGCTTCCTCGTGCCTCACATCCTGCAGATTGGTGTTGTTCACCTAGAAGAGGAGAGGCCTTAGGGCTGGCACTCAGGAGAAGAGAGGGCCTCTCCAGGTAACCCTGAAGGGTGCCCTTCCCGTGAAATTCGACAGTGCTCTAGCGGGGGGCCCAGTATAGCGCTGTGAGAAGTGGAGAAGCATGACACAGAGCAGGTGAGAGAGTCCCAGCCATGAAAAGAACTAAGGCCTTGGTATCTGAGTACACACAACTCAGATGATGCTCCTGAAATTCCCCATGATGCTAGTCCCTGAGTGAGGTTCAGGTGGAGGGAGAGGCTCCTAGAGTCCCACCTCCCCACTCTACTATTTGGGCATCCCTGTGAAGGTTGTCTCACCGCCAGCAGCCGGTCCCCGATCTGTAGGCGTCCATCCTTCTGAGCAGCACCCCCCTCGATGATCTTGGTTATGTAGATGCTGTTGTCTCCCGGGATGTGCTGGTTGCCAATCCCCCCGGCAATGCTGAAACCCAGGCCTGGGTGGGGGCCCCAAGGGAGTGGGAGAGGGCCACAAGGAGAAGTTAGAGTGCTCAGTCCATCCCAGACCCAACTCCCCACGGCAGCCAACCCCCTGGCCCCACAGGAGCTCCCCCTAGAGATCCCAAACACTAGGCTGCCATCCCGAGGTCAGTAAGGGTGAATGAGATGTGAGGTCAAGGAAGAAGCCTGTGAGCTAGAACAGGGAGTCAAGCAAGGAATAAGACTGTTCCCTTCCATTTCCTGCAGAGCCAACTAGGGGCCTTTGCCCAGAGCACAGGAACCCAGAGGGCCGCACCTTTGGGCCCTTTGAGCAGGTTGACCTCCATGATGGTCTCGGGTGGGGGCTGTCTCCTCCGTACCACCAACCGCACCACGGGGCCTGCCTCCTTCAGTGCCTCCACGGCCCGGCTGTGCACCACCTCCGACACGTCCACCTCATTCACCCGAAGCACACAGTCATTCACCCTGCGGGGGAAGCCCAAGAGGCATGACACCCTGCCACCGCCCTTCCACCCTCTCTCCCACCATATCCCCCTTCCTTCCCCTCCCCTCCCCTGCCCCCTCTCAGCTCTAATATAAAGGGTCATCCTGCCAGGCAGCCCTCTTCCCCTCATCTCCATCTTGCCCCTGCTATCCCCAGCCTTGCTTCCAGGCCACCTCACCCCAGCCTCCCATCCATGGCAGCGGCTCCACCAGGGATGATCTTGGTAATAAAGATTCCAGGGTCATCAGGGACATGGGGGTTGTCGATGCCACCTGCAATGCTGAAGCCCAGGCCAGAATTGCCCTGCAGAAGGGGGCAGAGGGGAGCACAGTCTGCTCACTCAGAGAGCATGAGGGAGGGTTCTTGATTTCCTCACTTCCCCCCACCCCCCAGAGCGAGTTCTCCAGGCCTCAGAGGGGGCCATGGCGAGCCAGCACACAGCTTCCTAGCCTGTGCTGACCATTCTAGCACACAGAGGCCTCAGTGAAGCTAGCCCCTCCCCAGTTCCCCAGGCCTCAGAGAGCAAGGTCAATTAATATTTGTTAGTTGGTTGATAGATTGGTGCAGTATGCAGCCTCTGAGGGGCGCTGTTTCCCCAGCCTCTCAACGCAGGTCCCCCCATGAGTCTTGAGACCCAGGTTCAGGGCCCTTCCCTTTCCAGTTTGAACCCTCCCCTCCCCTTTCGTCCTGACCCAGTGGCAGACTCACCCGCTCAAGTACTATCTCCTCATACTTGAACATGCCGTCGCTGCCATTCACCTAGGGGCAGACACAGGCTCTGAGTTCTTCCTGCCCTTCCACCCATCTGCCCCTGGTCAACCTGCTCCTCCCCCACTCCCCAAAGAGTAGGAGCCCGAATTGACCCCAGAACACCTCTTGGCCACAGATGGGGACAGGCTGACCCTGAGGAGGCCACACCCCTCCCTTGCTTCCAGCCATATCAAGCCAAACCCATTTAGCCCAGATCAGTTGTCTGGGACTGAGCCAGCCAGTGGTGCACCCACTGACAGGTTGGGCTCCAGAGCCTCGGGAGTTCACTAGGAGGGGTGCAGGGCTGGCCTGAGGCCTGATGGCAGAAATGGAATATGGCGGGCAAACCATGCCACACCTCACATTCAGGGGGGCACCCAGTGGCCTCAATGGAGACTTAGTCCCCTTCTGAATCATAGCTCTCCTAGACTCAGGGATCACAGACTCCCACCATGTCATAACTGGTAGGACAGCAGACACCATCTTGTCCAACCTCCTTCATGTGACAGATGGTGACACTGAGGCCCAGAGAAGATACAGGTTGTACCTCAGGGCACACTGGGAGTTAGTGGCAGGGCAGGGCCTAGAACCTGGACCTCCAGGTGCTCTTGTGATTACATCAAGTTGCCGAGGCTACTGATGTTTTGGCTGTTCATCTCCTTCCCCAGCAGAACTCTTGAGAAAAAGAAAGTTGCACCCTTCAGAATACCCCAGGAACCCTCATTCTGTATCTCCTCTGTGTCCCCAGGAACCCAGTTCTTCAAATGGGCAGAAGGAGTCAAAGTCCAAATCCATTTTCTACCAAGGGGCTTTTGATCCAGAACCCTTTGTGTTTCCCAGCAGAAAAAGCCAGGGTAGGATCTGGTTGGGAGTCAGAGGCAAAGCAAGGGGCGGAAACGAGCAGAGTGGGCAAGGTTCTCCATGAGGGAGAGGCTGATAACCTACGGATGACTAGCAGCAGTGTCCATGGCCTTCAGTATACAGTAGCCACGGGAGGAGAGGCAAGAGAAGGGAATGGAAACAAGGGTTGTTCTGACCAGCCCGCCTCCCAGACAAGACATACTTGGTGGCTATTGTCAAGTGAAAATGTGATCCTCGACAGATAAGTAGTACTTGCTCCCTGGCTCCCACTCTCATCCCCAAGAATGCAGGAATTCCCTTGCCTCTCTCCCCCTGTATCCCAGCGCCCCTCCTCCATCTTTCTCTGGCCACGTTGCCCCTTTCCTGACCCCTGGTGTCGTCCTCTGAAGGCAGCTGCAAACCTAGGGTGGGGGTTCCTCTGCATGCCCTGCTCTGCTCCCCCTCCATGCAGCTTTGGCTTGGAGAAACAGAAAAGGCAGGAGGAGGGCTGGCTAGTCATGCCTCCACCTTTTCAGGGCCTGACCCCAGGACTTTATGCCCTGCATCCCTGGGAGTTGATGGGATTGGCTCCAGCTGCAGCCCCACTCTGGTCCCTGATCCCAGGAGGAAGAACCGATGGCTTTTCAGAGCTGAAACCAAAGCAGCTGCCTGAAGTAAGAGGCAACAGACACACAAGCAAAAGGAAACCCATGCAGCTCTTGTATGCATCTGGTGTACCATGTGTGCCCACATGTGATAAGCCATGCTTCCAGCCCAGCTCCAGTGAGGCCCAGAGGCTCCCGGCTCCTGCTGGTCCATCCTCCAGCCTCCCACTGCTCCGCTCGGGGACGCAGCCTCCGGGGCCAGGAGCCATCTAAGGATCAGCTCTGGCAAAGAAACCTTGACCAACTGGCCCAGCCTTGGGACTGGCACCTGTCTGCCAGTTGAGCAGGACAAGCATGACAGAGTGCTTTGCTTGCAAGGGTAGGGCCCCAGGATACAGGGGAAAAGGAAAGAGGGGGACTCACTGGAGAGGGCAAGGAGCCAAGGCAAGGGACACGGGAAGCAGTAAGTGTGGACAGACAGAAGGCCAGTACTGAGGACTCCTCTCCCCAGGAAGTCTCCACCTTTGCTTCTGAGTGAGAGCACCTTCTATCCCCAGAGGAGGACAGAGGTGGCCGGAACGGTCACCAGCTTGGGGCAGTCAGCACCTGCCCTCGACAGCAAAGCCTCCTTCTCCTCTCTCCCTAACCTGGGGGCCGCAGAGCCAAATAACCAGGCAGGCCCTCCGCTATGCATGCCAAAGACCTGGCTCTGCCGGCCCAGCCTCCATTTTGCTGCTTCTCCCACAGATGCTCCTTCCATTTTCTAAGCTGGCAGTTTAGACTGGGAGTGGAAGCCAGAGTTGTGCCCAGCACCCAGGGGCTCCCAAGCTGTGCCAAGTCAGGACTGGGGGGCCAAGTTCTCTCACATCTGGAGGTACCCAAGGGGGACATGCCCCACTGGGGCCAGTCCTGCACCAGGACAGCTGCCCCTGGCTTGGCTCCAGGCACCATGCCTGCTCTGGAGCAAAGAAGCTTGCTTCAGTCCCCCCACCGCCTCCCCTTGGGCCCCCCCAGCACACACACACTTCAGAGCTGCTTGGACAAAAGAGTCCATCCTTCTCATCAGCCTCAGCCTTGCTTGGGACATGTCTCTTGCCTCCTCCCCCTCCCCTCCCTTGCCTGTCAAGCGCCTCTCACCAGGGACACCACACACACACACACACACACACACACAGGCACACGCGTGCACACACTTGAGCCACATGCTCACACACATATACATGTAGCCACACACACAGGCAAACACAGCTATCCCTGCAGCCTCATTTACAGAGACACCTCCACATTCAGAGAAACATCCCCACATGTCCATGTGCACATTCACACACAAAGGGACTGGGACGGAAAACGACTCATGGCATTGAGGGATGAAGCTCGACGAGCTGGGCACATGGGCTCCTCTACATAGATTCACAGGAGCTCCATTGCCTTCCTCCACACACCTTAACATACATACACACATACACACATATGTCCCCCCCTACGCAGAGCACCATGCCCCCTCCTTCCCTCCTGTGGAGACACACACCACACACAGCCCCCGCAGAACCTCCCGCCCCCTGCCAGACACAGAGACGCTGCTAAACCCCCACACTGAGACAAACCCAATTTCCCCACACAGGAAAATGTGCCCCTCCGCCATACCTTCACCTCCTGACACACACAGCTCCTCCCAACCCCCTCCAAATGGAGACCCCCAAACAGACACACACAAGGAAGCACACATTTCCAACCGCCTCTCTTGGCCCAGGTGAAATGCTAGGGCATAGGGTCCACTGGCTTGAAGCCTCCAGGAACCCCTGCTGCAACCCCAGGCCTCTAGGCCCCCACTCTCCAGCCCCAGCTGGGTTGCCCCACCGTCCCCCCCCCTCCCCCGCCACTGCCGGTCCATACCTGCTCATACCAGTCCCGGTTGGTACAGGTGCACTCGGGCCACCAGCTGGGGCCACTGCCGTTGAGTTTGGGGGTGCTCTTCCCCTGGACTGGCTTAGGAGGCACTGGCCCCACATCCCGGCTGGTGGGGATGAGCTTGGCCTTGGTGCGGGGCGTGGGGGTAGCCCCTGCCTGTGAGGGCAGGGTCTGCGAGCTGTAGCCCCCATAACCCGCGCTGGCCCCATTGCCCCCACCTGGCCCATAGGGGTCGGGCACCTGCCAGTCCCCATAGCCGGGAGTCTCGAGGCGCCGCAGGGCAGCCAGGCGGGTCACCTCATAGCACTCGGGGCACTTACAGCAGTGCTGGTGCTTGTGCATGGCACTGCCCCCCGCCGCCCGGACCCCCCAGCCCACGCCGGTTTCCACACCGCCGCCGCCGCTGGGTTCCCGGGCACACTCACACTGCTCGGACCAGGAAGGGGGGGGCACCCGTGGGGGCGCTCGGGCGGAGCGGGGCCTGGGGCCGGGCGGGCGTCCCGGGGCTTCTGCCCCCACGCTGCCCCGCACCCACGGCTCCCCCTCCAGCACTGGCGGCTCCGTGTCGCCCGTCGTGGCTCCTGGGCCAAGGCCCAGCGGCAAAGAAGAAGCGGGAGCCTGGGCAGAGGCTGAGTGCTGAGAGGACCGCTCCTGCACTGGTCCCCAGGATGGATCTGAGTGGAGTCAAGAGCATCTCTCCCTGGCTCCCTTCTCAGTTGATTCCAGCCAATCAGCGTGCAGAGTCAGGCAGCGGCAGCGGTGGCGGCAGGAATGCTAAACAGCGGCTCCTTAAAGGAACAGAGGCAGTGGCGCCCCCAGGCTCAGCCCCAGCTCCCCAGATATCTGGGGTACCGCCGACCCTAAGGCAGGGGGAGGGGATTTGGGCCCCGGGGAGCTCAGCCCCCAAACTAGTGCCCCCATGTCTCCAATTTCAGCCCATCCTTAGCCTACTCCACCCACCCCACTTCCAAGAGGGAGGTGCAGGGAGATGCTCAATGGGTCCCTGGGCTTGCTCTGAGCTGTGGCTACCAGAGGTTAAGACTTGAAGCAGCAGAACGGACCAAAGGGACATTGGGGCAGGGCAAGGAAGGTGATCTTCCTTAACAGGGGACCAAGGAAGAGGGCAGCATATGAGGCTACTCTTCTGCCGGTGCCTCCTCCTCAGGACTATTGTTCTCTCAACCTCTAGGCCCTGAAATGACCGCAATCTCACACTTGATCTGCTTCCATCACTTGTAAGGGGCTCCAGCCTAGAACAGAAGGAAAGGAAAGTTCTAAGCTCTTGTTCCTGGCCCACAGGCTCCTGTCTCCTTCACCCCTCTCCTGCACGGTTATGATGGGAGAAAGAGCTTCAGGATGCCAAAAGGAAAGAGAATCCAGGGCAGAAGGAAAGGTAAGAAGAGATCTGAAGTGAGAGAAACCATTCCAGGGGGCCCGGAGAAAAACTTGGGAATACTTGTCCAAGGACATCTCTTTAGCCTCCCTGGATAAGCCTGTTAGGGGATGGAAGGAGAATGACATGCAGGGAAGACTCTATCTTTTTGCTGTTCTTGTTTTGTCACTGGCTACCAATTACTGAGTCTTTACAAAGTCCTAGTGCTTTACATGGTAACAAAAACCTTACCAAGGTGCTACTGTCATTATTTTAATTTTACCAATCGAGAAATTAGGGGTCAGAGATGTTAATACAGCTATTACCTCTATATTGAGGCTCAGAGATGGTAATACAGCTGGAAGTGACAGAATCAGGATACAGATCCTGGCTATTTGATTCAAGAGCCCATGCTCTGAGCCACTCTAGTACAACAGGTCTATTTTAAGTTCTGCTGTAGAATGTAGATCTCAGTTCAATTCCACAAACAGTTATTGAACACCTACTCTATGCAAGACCTTGATCTCGGTCCTATGGATACAGAAATTCATCCATATTTTAAATGTTTTAATATTTATTTATTTTTGAGAGACAGAGACAGAGCATGAATGGGGCAGGGGCAGGGAGAGAGAGAGACACAGAATCAAAAGCAAGCTCCAGACTCAGCTGTCAGCACAGAGCCTGACGTGGGGCTCGAACTCAGAAACTGTGAGATCATGACCTGAGCCGAAGTCAGACGCTTAACCGACTGAGCTACCCAGGTGCCCCCAGAAATTCATTCTTAATTCAACGAACACTCATCTGACACTTGCTATGTGCAGACACTGTTCTGGGACCTGGAGATATAGCAGCAAACAGAACAAAACACAATAAATCCCTGCCCTTGGGGAGCTTACCTTCTAGTGAGAGGATACAGACAAAAACTAGCATAATAAATAAGAGAGCTATATAATATGCAAGATGGCAATTGCTGTGGGGAAAAAGAGAAAAATCGATAGAGAAGAGGGTGTTGGAATGCTAGGTGGAGGACCCTGGGCTGTGATTCTCTTACTTCAAGTTTTTTGCCTCTAAATTGTCATATGAAAACTTTAGAACATACAGAAAAATTGGAAGAATTTTACAGGGAACAAAGGCCCAATTGCGACCTGGAGTCTCATTAACATTTTACTATGTATCTATCCTCCACATATTCTCTCCAACTTTTTAAAAATGAAAATCAAAAAACATAAGAAATGTTGAAAGAATAGCACAATGAGAGTCTATATATCTTTCTCATAGACTCAACAACTAGCATTGTCTGATTGTATTTGCTCTATCGATCTGTCATCTAGCTACATTGCTTTCTGAACCATTCGAATGCAAGTTACAGATTTCATCACACTTCGCCCCTAATACTTCAGCATATATCTTGTATTCTCCTACGTGACCACAATATTATTATGACATCTAAGAAAATTAGCAATAATTTCCTATCATCTAATAGCATCTAATGTCTAGTCTATATTCAAATTCCCCCAAGCTTGCCTTTTATATTTTTAACATTAGAATCTAATCAAGGCTCCCACATCACATTTGTGTCTTTAACCACTTTTAATCTAGAACAGCCACATCTTTAAAAAAAAACTTATTCTTTTGAAATAATTACAGATTTACAAGGAAGTTGCGTAGACAGTCCAGAGAAGGCCCATGTACCCTTCACCCAGTTTCCCTCAATGATTACACCTTACGTAATTATAGTACAATATCAAAACTAGGAAAATGACATTAGGACAATGTGTGTATAGTCCTATGCCATTTTACCACATGTGGAGATTCCTGTAACAATCGGGGCAACAAAGATACAGAATTATTTTGTCACCACAGAGATCAACCTGTCAACATTTTATCAGGCTGAGGGAAATTTAGAAACCTGACCTCCCTTAAAACACCTTTACTGTGTCCCACTTATAGCATAGCATTGTGTAGTTGTCTTCAATATTTCTTCTACATATATTGAGCCCCACATCAGACGATGTTGTATGTATTGCTTCCACTATCAAACATAATTCAGACAACTTAAGAGAAAGAAAGTCTATTGTGTGTACCTCCATTTTTACTCATTCAATTCTTTCTTCTTTCCTGATGTTCCAAGATTTCTTCTTTTATCATTCTCTTTCTGTTTTGAGAACCGCCTTTAACCATACTTTGAAGGTGGGTCTGCTGGTGATATAGTCTCTTAACTTTCTTTTGTCTGAGGGTATCTTGATTTCCCCGTCATTTCCAAAGGATATTTTTACTAGGTAAAAGCATTCCAGGTTGACAGCTCTCTTCTTTTAAAGAGAGAGAGAGTGTGTGAGTGAGGGAGGGGCAGAGAGAGAGGGAGACACAGAATCCAAAGCAGGCTCCAGGCTCTGAGCTGTCAGCATGGAGCCTGATGTGGGGCTTGAACTCAAGGACTGCAAGATCATGACCTGAGCTGAAGTCAGATGCTTAACCGACTGAGCCACCAGGCGCCCTGACAGCTCTCTTCTTTTAACACTTGAAATATGTTGTGTGACTTCCTTCTGGCCTTCGTGGTTCCTAATGAGAAATCCACTGACATTTGAATTGTTTTTCCTCTGTAGGTAAGTAAGGTGTTGTTTCTATCTTGCTGTTTTCAAGATTTTTCTCTTTGTCTTGTTTTTCAAAAGTTTGATTATGATGTATCTTGGCATGGGGTTCTTTGAGTTTATCCTGTTTGGCCTTTTTCAGCTTCTTGAATTTGTAGGCCTTTGTCTTTCCCAAATTTGGGAAATTTTCAGTCATTATTTCTGGAAGACTTTTTCAGCCCCACCTTCTTTCTCTTCTCATTCTGGGACTCCGATGACACGAATGTTAGGTCTTTTGGTATAGTCATCACATGTCTCTGAGGCGCTGTTCATTTTTTAAAAAATTCTATTTTCCTATTGTTGTTCAGACTGGGTAATTTCTAATGTTCTATTTTCAGGTTCACTGATTCTTTCCTCTGTCCTCTCCATCCTGCTGATAAGCCCATCCACTGAGTTTTTTTAGTTTGGTTATTGTATTCTTTGATTCTAAAATTTCTACGTGATTCTTCATTATAGCTCCTATTTCTTTGCCAAGACTGTCTTTTAAAAAAAATGTTTCAGCCTTCTTTGTAATTGATCATTGAAGCATTTTTTTATGTTGGCCACTTTAGAATCCTTGTCAGATCATTGAAGGCTCTCTGTCATCTTGGTGTTGACATCTGTGGATTATTTCTCATTCAAGATGAGGGTGTCCTGGTTCCTGGTATGATGAGTGAATTTTTTATTGCATCCTACACATTTTTGGATATTATATTATGAGACTCCAGATCTTATTTAAATCTTGTTTTTAGTAGGCTTTTCTGACCCTGTTGCCATCAGTGGAAGGGGCTGTTGCCTGGTTACTGTCAGGTAGGGATAGAAGTTCAAGTTCCCCCATTGGCATCAGTTGACACCTGAGGCAGAGTCCTTACTGCTGGGCAGGGTTGGGAGTTCCAGCTCCCCACCAGACCTCCACTGACACCTCTGTGGCTGGGAGGGATTGAAGTGCCTCTTTCCTGTTCCCCAGGTGGCTTCCACTGACCATGGGTGGGGGATACAGGTAGGGGCAAGGATGGTAGGGCAGTGGAGGGGGAGGGGAGGAGACGGAGCATTGCAATTAAAAGTCCTGACTCTCCACTAGGCCTCCTCTGACACTCCGATATCAGCCAACAGGGAAAGGAAGCCATGTTACCCTGTGGGAATGGAAATCCAGGCTCCCTATTCAGCTTCTTCTTTTTGTTGTTGTTGTTGTTGTTGTTTATTTATTTATTTTAGAAAGAGAGTGAGAGTGAGTGGGGGAGGGTCAGAGAAAGAAGGAAAAACAGAGAATCCCAAGCAGACTCTGCACTGCCAGCATGAAGCCCGATGCAGGGCTCGAACTCACGAACTGCGAGATCATGACCTGCGCAGAAAGGTGCCCCCAGGCTTTTCTAACATCAACCCAGAGAGTGTTGGGGGAGTCTGGTGAGAGTAAAACTCTGGGTTTCTGCTTGGCCTTTGCTGGCATGGGTGGGCCAACAGTTTTTTTCTATGATGTTTGGTTACAGTAGAGTGGTTATTGTTTCAGAGTTTTCTGTCTGGCTAAGTGGCCCATTTCCCGGTCTTTTGGGCAGAGAGAGCAGGCTTTTGGGGCACCTGGGTGGCTCAGTCGGTTAAGCATCTAACTTCAACTCAGGTCATGATCTCGTGGTTCATGAGTTCGAGCCCCACATTGGGCTCTGTGCTGACAGCCCAGAGCCTGGAGCCTGCTTCAGATTCTGTGTCCCCCCCTCCCTCTGCCCCCCCTCTCAAAAATAAATAAACATTCAAAAATTTTAAGGGAAAGCAGGGTTTTATTGAGGCTTTTTGGGTCTGTGCCCACTGGCACTTCCAGGCTGCTGGCTTCTCTAGCACCAGTCTGGGATATGGGGGGCAACGAGAAAACCTAGGGAACTCACCACCTTGAGTTCAGGTCACTGGAGTTCTTATTAAGTCTGCACTTTCCTCCTCCTTTCAGGGTCTTCTTACACTTGTTTTATATATAATGTCCAGGATTTTAGCTGTAGCTGGGAATAGGGAGAAGTTTATCTATTCAGACTGGGTCCAGAACTAGAAATCTCTCATCTTTTTTTTTTATTTTATTGTTTTTTGTTTTGGGTTTTTTTTTTTTTTGTAATTAATGACATTCTTTTGAAGAGTATGAGCCAGTTGTTTTGCAGACTATCTTACTTTCTGAATTTGTCTCCCCCCCCCCATGGTGTCATTTATTTCATTCCTTTACACCCTGTATTTACTGTAAACTGGAAATTAGAATAGAGGCCATCTTAAATAGGTTGGTCAGGGTAAGCCTCACTGAGAAGGTGACATTTGAGCAAAGATTTGAGGGAGGTGAGGAAGTGAGCCATAGAGAAGGGTATACATTGTAAGGGAACAGCCAGTGCAAAGGTCTTGAGTAAGGAGTACACCTGGCTTGTTCAAGAAACAGCAAGGAGGACCAAGTGGCCAGAGCAGAATGAGGGAGAGGAAGAGTACCAGGAGATGAGATGATAGGTTTACTAGGGGACAAGATTGTGTAGGACCTGTAGGCCATTATAAGGATTTTGGCTATGGGGTGCCTGGGTGGCTCAGTCAGTTAAGCATCTGACTTCAGGCTCAGGTCATGATCTCACGCTTCATGAGTTTGAGCCCCACATCGGGGGATGTTGAGTCCCGCTGTCAGCGTGGAGCCTGTGTGAGATTCTCACTCTCTCCCTTTCTCTGCCCCTTGCTCTCTATTCAAAAATTAAAAAAAAAAATAAGGATTTTTGGCTTTACCCTGAAAGACATGGGGAGCCACTGGAGGGTTTTGTGCAGAGAACTGACAAGATCTGACTTGGGTTTAGCAAGTTCACTCTGGCTTCTGTGTGGAGAATAGGCCACAGCGGGCAAGGATTGAAGCAGTGAGACCAGTCAGGAGGCTTCTGTGGTGATTCAGGGGAGAGATGATGGTGGTTTGAACCAGGGTGGTAGCACTGTAAGTGTTGGATTCTGGATGTACAGGTATCCTCCACTTTTCAAAAGTTTGCATTACACCACTTTGCTTTTATGAAAGACCTGCAATGGTACCTGTTTTCAGTAACTGAAAGAAATCCAAAGAGGATTTTTGCTTGTTAAAAAAAAGTGAAAATGGCATTCAGCATTTGTTTTGCAGTGAGGAGTTATAGAGGCAGCAGCAAGAACAGCCTGGCTAAGCTCCTTCCTGGAGACCTCCACTCAGCATCTCAGCATCAAGCCGCCATAGCTTTGAACTGTGTCCGTGCGCATCTGTGCTCTACCTGTTTTTTTTTTCCATTTATTTTGTGCCTTCATTAGCATGATGTGCCCTAAGGTATCAGAAAAGCCTAAGAGAGGTTATTTTTTGGGTCTGGGAATGCCCCCCAATTTTTCCATATACATTAATGGTAATTGCTTTTTTTTTTTTTTTTTTTTGCCACTTCAGCTTATGAAAAGTTTCACGGGGACCTGTATTTTGAGGAGAGAGTCACTAGGATTTGCTGACAGAATGGATATGAGGTGTGGTTCCAAGGCCTTTTGGCCAGAGCAACTGGAAAGGTGAAACTGCCCATTGACTGAGATGGGGACAGCTTTAGGAGTGGTCGTTTTGGGGGGAAGATCAGATGCCAGATTTGGACATGTTGAGTTTGAGATGTCTTTTAGACATCCAGATGGAGACGACTAGTCAACACACCCTGTCACTGAGGTGCTCAAAGTTAGAGAAATGGAAACGTGGAAGCAGGTCATCACAGTACCTGTGCAAAGTGCTGTCTCAGAGGAGTGTACAGAAAACCAAGTTATCAGCTCTACTTGGTGGAGGGGCGGGTAGGGCTTAAGAAAAGTTTCACAAAGGAGATGACATTTTTTAGTTTGGTCCTGAAAGGTGATTAGGTGTTAATTAGGTAGTGAAAACAGAGAGGTGTCTTGCTTTCTTTCTATACTCTTAGACCTGGCATACTGTGGTCACTCAGTCAGACCCAACACAGTCACTAGCTGTGTGACCTTGAACATGACTTCTCTGAGCTTCAGTTTCTTTACCTGTGAGATGGAAATAATCATAGGGTTTTTTTTTGGTAAGGATTAAATATAAAACACTTAGCACATTCCCTGGTACACAACAGTTATGACCAAGTCTAAGTTGGGCTGGTAACCCAGGAGCTTGAAGCTTTTATATGCTCAGTAGTTTGACACTATAGAGTGCTAGACTCTTTTTTCCACATCCTAAAAGTGGCTCAGGAAAAAAGCCCCCTATAGCCTGGGCCCTCTGAACTGCTCTGATTGAGGAATAAGCATTGCTAAGCCTGGAGAGAATGGAGAGGGTCAAACTGCCCTCCCCATGCCCCATCCCTACTGATCTCTCTCTCTCTCTCTCTCTCCCCCCCCCCTCTTTCTCTCTCACTCGCTCTCACTCTCCTAGCTCTCTTTTGCTCTCCAACACTCTGTCTCTCTTTCGGTCTCTAGCTCACTCTCGCTTGTTCTCGCTTGCTTTTGCTCTCTCTCTCTCCCTTTCGCTTTCTCTCCCCCTCCCTCCCACCCTTTCTCTTTCATCTTTTCATTTTTAATGAATATGAGTAAAATCCCTTTAGAATCATAGTGAGCTTCTCCCCACTCACTCCAGAGAGACTCAGACTGGACTGGGTTGGCGAGGCTGGGAGAACTCCGACAGCCCTGAGATGCTTTGACACTTGGCACACCCACAAAACTGCTAGAGCTCCAGCCAGAGGCCCCAGGGGGACAGGCGCCCCCTACAGGTCGAAAGCAGCCCCAGGCCCCTGCAGGCTGCTGCGGTTGCTAGGCAACCAGGCTGCCTGTGCAGAGACTGAAGCCACCAAGGAGTAGGCAAGGGGATTTGGGAGGAAGAGAGAGACCATTTCTCATCTCCTCCACCGTCTCACTGGGGCCCAATTGGGGCAGGGTGGCCCGCTGCTGATGATCTAGGCTCATTCTTGAAGGCAGAGCGTGTACAAATTAGACAGATTTTGTGTGTGGGGAAACAATCAGCTTTGTCCAAAAGCCCTCTGGTTTCACCTGGGAGCTGGAGATCTGGGTCACTTGAAGGCAGAAGTTTCTGGTTTGCAAGTAGGGGACATTGCTGTGGGTGTGCATCCTTGGTGAATGGGAATTCTAGCACATTGGGTGTGGGTGGGAATAATTTTGGTGATTAGTCCAGTAAAGTATCAAGATTTTCCTACCATTCCCAATGTATGGATTAGGGAATTCTTACTTTAGCCCATTGAAATAAAAAGTCTCCATAGAAATGACAATATATATAAAGGATCATTCATATCTTGGTGGAGCCAAGTTTCTCAGTGGCTTTCCTGAATTAGGTTCCTCTATGGAGTTGGGAGAGATCCTGAGGTCTGTTGACCCCTGTGAGTAGGGACAGAGCCCAACAAAAGGGAAAGAAATAAAAAGAAGAATCGGCAGGTGGTAAAAAGAATTCAGCAGCTTTCTAGTGCTGTGTCTGGTTTGGGGCTAGCAAATTCTCAGCCCCATGCCCCCTCTGAGGACCATCCTGAAGCACCCCATCCCTATGAAGGTCTTCGGGGACCAGAAATCCACAGCTTTTCTTCCACATAACCTAGTATTCCAGCCCAAGAGTAGGTCCAGGCAGGCTAAGGCTTTAGCCACAATAACTGCTCTACTTGGGATGCATCTCCTCACTCAACTAGTACAACAGGAGCTTTGTTGTGGAAGGACTCCAAGCCATGGCACACTTAGGGGAGAGCTATGCTCAGAAGTATCACTGTGGGCCTTCCCTCGAGTTCCAAAGTAGAGATATCAGGCTGAGGTACTGGTAGCCAGAGAGGTACTGGTCCAGCTACTGCCTCAGTCCACGACATCGCCACAGGGCATAGTGACAGAGAGAGGCTCCTTGCTCTCTGTGCTTCCAAACTGAACTGGGTCGGGGCTGTGCCTCAACTCTATTAATAGCCCCCTAGCCCAGCCTGCGCCCCAAACCCGGATGCCAGGAGCTGTGACTCAGCACCTAAAAATAACGGAGAGCAACAGCACCCCAACCCCAACGAGCAGCTCCGTGAGGCCCTCCACCCTCAAGTTTTTGTCAGTCCCAGTCTCCAGTCCAGTGCCTCATAGAAGTTAAGTGTGCGGTAGCTGTCCAGTCCTCCTGGGAAGACAGTAAGGATAAGCGGCGGCAGGCTCAGGGCCAGGAACTCAAGGCTAGGGGCTAGGGGTAAGGGTTTAGGGTCTGGGACTAGGACCTGGTATTCTGTCCAGGAGTCTGGACTCTGAGGTTACAAGACTGCAGCTGAGAGCCTGGGAGCAGAGAGGCTGAGGCCGCGGGGGTTGGAAAGCCTGGAGGTTATCAGGACTAGGTAGGAAGGGGAGGGGAGGAAGAAGCTGCAGGGCTGTGAGGCTGGGCGCCTGGGAGGGACAGAAAAGTAGGGGTGCGAGGTGGAGGCACACGCTAAGAGGTGACAGCCCTGCAGTATCGGACAGGGTGGTCGCCCCGGAGCTGAGGCCGGTAGTCGGTCAGATTGAGGGGCGGATCGGGAACAAGGAAAACTAAGAAAATGCAGTTTCAAAGGGTAGTGTGTGAAGGAGACCTGCCCGCTACAAGGCGGCGTGGACGCCCAAGGAGATTGGGAGCTGGCAGCTGCCGTGGCGTTGGCGCCCGACGCGCCTACCTCCTCCCCTCCCACCGCGCCAGCTGCAGGCCAGGTATGTTGGCTTGGATGGTTGCCTCTATGTGAATGTGCATGTGGGTGTGTGGCGGGGGCGGGGCGGCGAGACGGGAAGGGGCGGGGTCCGGGGGAGGAGAGGGCGGGAACACAAATTCAAACTCTCTTCCGTCAATCCCGCGACCGGAAGTGGTCAGGGGCACCTTGGGAATTGTAGTTCCCTAGGCTGCCTTGCAGTGGAGTAGGGTTTTGTTCTGATGCGTTAGTGCTGCCCCAGGTCCCAGTCTGGCGAAAGAAATTGTGAGAAGCGAACCTCCTGACCTCGCCAGCGTCTTAATTCAATTTCCCTTCGTGTGGAGACGCGAACAGGGGTGACGGTACAGTGCGGGGGCTGAATGGTCAGCCACAGAGACCGCTCGGGTCCCTGTTTTTGTCTTAGCTCCTCCCTCCCCCTTCTACCAGACGCCTCATCGTAGGTCAGCTCCTCACTGGTCTCCTTAATTGTGTTAGCCCAGGAACTCGCGAGAAGCAAACACACTGGGGAACTTGCTCCTCGAGGGGAAGGCGAGTCTGGGAACCAGACCCTGCACGCACAGCCCACGGAGGCGAGAACTTGTGGAAATCGGACTATACCCTCAGGGTCTGGAGTCAAGGACACAGGTCCTCAACCGGCACGGAAAACAGGTGGAATTCATACGTCATGGTGACGACTGACGGGGCTCTCTTCTTGCGGCAGGTGACCACAAGGTGGAGCTACAACGCAACTCTGCGCGGCGTACCTCGGCCACCCAGAATGTCTCCTGGGACGGCTGCTCTCCTGCTTCCCCTCTTGCAGCCCTTCCTTGCAGCCCTCCCCCTTCCAGCCCAATAATCTCCCCGTGATGACCCCTCAATGTCATTCACGTCACATACAACCGAGGATGGAACGTGCATCTCCCACCAAGCCCCGGCGCAGAAAAGATTAGACTATGACAAAACAGGAGTTAAATTCATTGAATAAGCAGATTGACACCATACAGGAACCAACCTGTTTTGAAACAAAGGTTGTGCACAGCAAAAAGCCAGTTACAGTCACAGAATTAAATGACTAGATGGGCTCTAGCCCTCAGCATCTAGGCAGGAAAGCAGCTAAATTGCAGGGGTCAGGGGAGACAGTGAATGGAGGGGGATTGGTGACTCCATCATCTTAGTTCTCCCAGAAAGGCATTTTGTCATCTCCTTCAGTCACTGGTCCAAGCTATCCCATCCATAACACACCCTGTGTCTTCTACTCGAGAACATGTGCACACAGGTCTGAAACATTATCTTGGCAACCTCCTTCCCACTTCTGCTGTTACATTTGCAGAGAAACTTCCCATGAGTCACTGTCTTCCTAACCTAACCTCAGGTCAAAACCTAAGGGGAGCAGACTCCATGGAGGCTTGCAGCATGCCTACCATCTGTGCAGAGGGCCCTCATAGTTCAAAACCTCCTGTTGACAAAGTTTACCCCAGCCCAACCCCACCAACTTTCTACATCAGCCACTCTCTCTCCCATGCTGTTAGCCAATTCAGAGAGGCCTCAGACTCTGGTAGGTGGGGGTCCGGGGCTGGGCATTCACTCCATTATGAAATTGTTGATCCTGGTCAGCAGCACTGCTGTTTCCAAGCCTGGAGCAGGGAGTGGGGAGAGGGGAAGACATATAGGGAGTGACCAAAGAGAAGGCTATAGGAGGAGAAAAATGAGGTGAGGGGAGAAGGTTCTTACCAGTTTTCTCTCTCTCCTTCTTACATCTCCTAGAGAGAGAAAAAGCTTCCCATTGTGAGTTCAGCCAGGTACAGGCATGGCCTTTTCATCCCAGATTCCGCCAAACTGCCTTTCCCAGGTTCAGGCCAAGTTTGTGTACAAGGAAGGCTCCAATAATCTCAAAGGAACCAAACCCCAAGCTCTGTGCAGCATGTAGGAGTCTGAATTGGCCCTATCACCAAGACCCTGGGGGGCATGAAGACCCAGAAAGCTGAGGCATGAAGCACTCACCCTTGGAGGAGGAAGGTCCACAGAAGCAGCAGGGTGGAGACACAATTGGTAATGATCCACATCATTAGGTAGGTTTGAGGGGGCTGTGGGGATAGGAATAGGCTCCTGTCAGTGGCCAGAGGCCCAAAGGTAGTATATGGGGGGAAATACGTAAGGAAGAGAGGAACAGGGTTAAGGAGAGCCAGGGATGGGAGAAGAGGAGAGGTGATGGTCCCAGGGCCCTTACAATAAGCCAGACGGGGTAACGCATCTGCTGCAGCAGCTGGCAGTCGTTGGTGGTGACTGAGTCCACCCCTGCACACCAGAGCAGGGAAAAGAGCCAGGGCTTGTTCACCACAAATAGGTTCACCGAGACATTATCCTGGTGGAGTGCCCTGTGGATGGGAGAGAAACAGGGAACATCTAGGATCATGGGGCATGAGGCACAGGAAGCCGCCTCTGTCTGTGCTTGAAGCCATGGTGTCACTGCCAAGGAAGCCTCAGCCAAGGGGCTCAGGCAGCCCCTGAGCAAAAGTAATTTTCTTTGCATAGCTCAACTTTGTCTCCTGATGGATTCCACCTACGGGGTCCTAGCTTTGCCATCTGGGGCCACACGACTGTGTCTCTCTTCTTTGTCCCATGACAGCCCTTCAGAGATCTGAGGAACAGTGACCATGTCCCTGAGTCATCTCTCTAGGCCTGACAGCCCCAGTTCCTTCATCCAGGGCTGGGACCTGGGTTATCATCATTCCCTTCACCATACAAACCTCTCCTCATCTGATCTTACTTCAATTTACCAATGTTCCTTTCTTTTTTTTTAATTTTTAAAAATCAATTTGTTTATTTTGAGAGAGAGAAAAAGAGCATGAGTGGAGGAGGGGCACAGAGAGACAAACAGAGAATTCCAAGCAGGCTCTGTGCTATTAGCTCGAACTCCTGAACTGTGAGATCACAACCTGAGCTGAGGTCAAGAGTCAGACACTCAACAGACTGAGCCACCCAGGCACCCCTCTCAATGTTCCTTTCAAAGTATGGGGGCTTGCATCTGAACATGATATACCGGTAAGCTTGGCCCAGCTTTGAGTACAGCAAAACTTCCTGCTGCCTTCTGGGCATTGTCCCTATATGAAGGCTGTCCAGGGTCATGTTAGTTTTGGCAATGTCACCATTTATGACTCATTATGAACACTATTCAATCACAGCCCTGGTCTTTTTCACACATGTTCCTGCTGATGCCAGTCTCTTGTCTTTGTCCAATTGAACTTCTTTGGGAGCGCAAATGTAGGTCTTTACATCTATCCCTGTTGTTCTTCATCCCGGTATATTTGGTCTATCATCTTAGAGTGCTTAGACCTTTCAGGGCCTCAATTTCATCACCCGTGTATTCAGTACTAATTCATGTCTTTTGGGAACATGCTCAGCGGTAGAGGTTGACCAGGACAAGTCTAAAGTGAGGGCCAAACCTGCCTCCATGGTGACAGCTTGTGGGAAAGGTCCTTGAAATACTTATGCTAACTGGGCTATCATAGAGTCCACGTTTTTTTCTATCTGACCACAAGGACATCAGAAGAGACCTTGGAAACTGCACGCTTTGCAGTCCATCATGTTTACAGGCTGGGTCAGCTTCTGGGGCCCGGCTCACATCTGGGACTCTCTCGCCTCTCTCCCCTGGATCCATCCTCCCTTGCACTTATCTTTTTGGTGAAGAATGAAAGCTAAAGCCCAGACATCACCCCTTTAGCTACTTTTCCTAATGTGGCCCCTCTCTGGCCCTCACTCCCAACCCTAATTGCTCTACTACATCTCCCCATTTTATCATCTTCATATCATTTATCCAGTACACATATAATTCGTTCAGCTTATTATCTGTCTCTTTCACTAGTATGCTCAAAGCCTGCAACAAATAGTGCCTTTCACTTAGCAAGTGTTAAATATATTGATAAATATTTGTTGTATGTGTGAATGAATGAGTGGCCTTTGCCCTCCCCAAGGTGGCTCTTCCCTACCATTAAGCTTCACAGGGTCCCCTTGGCTCCTTTCCTCTGGCACTCACTTGATATCCAACAGTGGCAGGTCTTGATAAGGGAGGTTGAGAAACTGGGGCCTCTCAGTTCTGTTGCTTCCCTGCTGTCCATATATCTGGCGCATTCTAGGTGCCCGTTGTTGGACCTTAGCACGATCTTCATCCGGTAGCCAAAGGACCTATGGTTCAGGGAAGATGGGCATAAAGCTGGGGAAGGCTTGGGGATTCCAGGGGCAAGGGCAGGGGCAGGGGCAGAGAGGTTTGAGCACAGAATGGGGTATATGAGTTGAGGTGGGGCCCTGGGGCAGGGGGCAGCCTCAATATTAGCACTGTGGCCTAGGGAAGGCAGGGGGTGGGGAGATGGGCAAGAGGGAGCACTTGGGATCCTGGAAATATCACCATGGCTTGGGGCACCCTTGCACTCAGCACAGTCTCCAGTGTCTGGTTCACAAATGTGTCATGGTATGTGTGATTTCGTGGGGGGCGGCGCAAGTCAAACATGATGGAGAGGTTAAGGACTGCAGCTTCCTTCAGCAGCTCTTCCAACGTTGGGACTGTCTGGTTCTCAGCCTCCTTCCGATCAGGGTCTGACAGCCGCTTGGCCCCCCAGAAGGGTTGCCTCTATGAGAACAGGAAAATTATTTCAAGAACAGAAGAAGCCTTTAGGCCATTCCCCCATCCTCACCATCTTCATTTGTTTCCCCCACTAGGCAACCGGCTTCTGTGCACTGCTGACCCAGGGTCTTTCTTTCTCCAAACAGTGGCCCTTTCTAGACCCTCTAACACCTTAGTCTGTGACCCCAACCTCCTACCCTCCTGGTTTCCTAACTTTCTCACTCCCACTACATTTTCTCTTTGGTCTCACGGAGACCTCTGGGATCTTGGCCCCTTGGTTTCCGTCCAATCCATCAGCCCCTGTCTGCCATACCTACATCTCCTACCCGTGGGCCATCTACAGCTTGAATTACTTTTCCACACCACCCTCAACTCCTTTCCTGCCTTGCCCACCCCACAAATCCCAAACTCTGATTCAATTCTATAACAGTCCGCCTACCTCACCCCCAAGAATTGGGGGGCAGAGCACATCATGTGGACTGTCACTATAGAGTCTTCTTTTACCTTCACTGCCACTTAATCATCCTTTTTTAAAAAAGTAAGCTCTACACTCAATGCGGGGCTTGAATGCATAACCTTGAGATCAAGAGTCACATGCTCTACGAACTGAGCCAGCCAGGTGCCCCACTTTATCATCCTTTCACTTGTTCTTGTTTTGTTCCCTCTTCCATTCCTAGTGTCTATTCCAAATCTCTGCCACTCTGCTCCCTTCCCCTTGTAATCAACAAATGACCTTGCCTCCTAATCACTGACATAGAAAAAGCAACCTTATCTAGTACTTATTATAAAGTATTTACTATGTGCCAGGCAGTGTTAGAAGTACTTTATGTGCATTGATTTATTTAATCCTCCCAATAATCCTACAAAGTAGGCACTATTATTATGCCTATTTTACAGATGAGGAGATTGAAGCACAGAGAGACTAAGGAATGTTGCCCAGGCTCACATAGCTGGTAGGTGATAAAGCCAGGATTCAACCCAGATAACCCTTGGTCTTAATCAGTCTGACATGTCATTGCATATAGAGTTAAATGAAAAGACAGTCATGTTGCCCAAGAATATATGAAGTGATCCTATTGGTGCAAAATGAAAAGTGTGTGTGTACATATATATGTGTATATGTATGTATGGATGTATGTATAGGTACATATATAATACATACCCAACTTTTAGCAATGAATATCTCAGAGGAGTTGGATTATGGGAGACTTTTCAATTTTTAGGTTATTTCTCTAATGTTTAAATTTTTATGAGGAACAAGCATAACTTTTTTTTTTTTAAAGTAGGCTCTGCACTG
Organism: Cryptoprocta ferox; assembly: GCA_028646485.1. NCBI lineage: Eukaryota > Metazoa > Chordata > Mammalia > Carnivora > Eupleridae > Cryptoprocta > Cryptoprocta ferox. Next base: position 57,317,846 of record CM053579.1, read on the forward strand.
GAATGTGGAGCCCAATGTAGGACTTTAACTCATGACCCTGAGATCAAGACCTGAGCTGAGATCAAGAGTTGACTGCTTAACTGATGGAGCCACCCAGGCACCCCAACATGTATTATTTTTAAAAGCAGGAAAAGAGAGGAACTGAGAAAATAAAGTATCATTACGAATATTTTCTGTCACCTACAGAACTGAAGCCCACACTTCTGGGCCTGGCATTCTTTTTTTTTGGGGGGGGGGGTCTGGCATTCAAAGCCCTTTGAGACCAAGCCTCCGCTCCCCTTGCCAGTCTCAGCTCCCACTACTCCCACGAATTTTATCTCCCAGTTGCACTGAACCACTTTTTGTTTCCTGGGACTTCTTCATACTTCTGTGCTTTACATATGCTCTTCCATCTGACTAGACTTGCTGATCCCTGCTTTGGACATTCTCATCCCTGCTCAGGCATTGTCTCTTGTGAAACCACTCCTGATCTTCTCCCACACCTACCCTGCCAAACATTGCCTTTGCTCTCTTTCCTCTCTGTTTACTAAAGATACTGTTATCACTCTAGGTTTCCTATTCTGATAGCCTGTTGGGTAAGCTCTCTTCTTTCCTTGGAGGGAGTGACTTGAGGGCAGAGACTCTATACCTATTGCTCAGCACAGGGCTCAGAAAATACTTATCAATGAATGAACCCTCCCCTAAGCGCCTCCGCAGGTGGTTGCCTCTTTTGTGAGGCTGTCTTCACCTCTAGGAACCAGGTCCCAGCATTGAGCTTCTTCAGTTCAGCACAGGAGAAGTCACTGCTGTGGGAGGAGGTTCGGGCTGGGAACACTGAAGCCACATCTGTGGTCCTGCTCAGGTGCTCATCATGCATGAGGAAGGGGATCCCGTCAGAGCTGAGGGCACAGGAGGTGTCAGAGGGCTGGGCTCTAGAGCTGATCATCATTACCTGAGCTCCACGACTGTGTCCCTCTGTCCCCCAGTTCTCTCACCTGACCATCACATCAGTCTCGAACACAGCAGCTCCACATTCGGCTGTTTTCCTCAGCGACATCAGGGTATTCTCGGGGGCCAGCTGGGAAAGGGAATTGGTAGGAGGGTAGCAGAGAAGCGTGGGAGCCTGGGAACCCACAGGCCTGAATGCTGCAGCCTGAAGGAGCAGACCCTTCCCACCCTACCAGCATTCTACCTGACACTCACCATGGGGGCCCCTCGGTGTCCCACCAGACCAGGCTTGGGGGGTAAGTCTCTGGGTTCCATGATACAGGGTGAGGAGATGCACAGTGGGGCCAGGTAGATGGCCAGGGCAACTCCAAAAAATAGGAGCAGTAGCAGAACCTTGGGACCTGTGGGGAGTGAGGGGCAGGCTATGGAGAAGGGGCAATGGGTGAGCTCTGGGGACAGAAAGCAGAGTGTGGGTGCAGTAAAACAGGCAGCAGAAGGCAGAAGCATCGATGGCCAGTGAGGGTATGTTGGGGAGTGGAGTTGGCACCTCTTCGATGGATACGGTAGAAGGTATCAGCCACAGGCCAGGCCAGGAGGGTGATGCCAGCAACTGCTCCAATATGAAGGAACGGGGCTGTGGCCTGTGGACAAGAGTTAGTGAGGAGGGGTCTTCTCTCCAGTGCCCCTCTCCTTCTCCTAGGACCTAACTGTTGGAGTTCAGAGCTACTTGCAGCCATGGGGGACCGGGGAGCAAGATATGTCCAGACGTTGGCCACAGGCCAAGGCTCCCACCTAGGCACTGGAGATTAGCCACTCACCTGCAGTGACAGACGTAAGCTACGCCACTCCTGCTGCCATTGGACATCCAGTCCCACAAGGCCGGCAGCCACAAGAAGCATGATGAGGAGCAGCAGCATCTGGGGGACCAGAGATGAATGGGATCTTCTTTGTGAGCCTGGGGCTCCCTGGGCTGCCCCTTCTCATCTATGTTCCTTCTTTCACTCAACAAATATTTACTGGGCTTCAGGTCCTGAGCTTGAGTCCAGGGGTAGAATATTGAGGTGCTCGGCAAAATAGCTGGCCAAGCCCTGGGCCCTGTGGTCCCCTCTTCCCGCTCACTCCCACCCGCACTCTTACCTTGTGGACACTGTGCAGATGCAGAGGCTGGCCACAGAGCCGCAGGAGCAGGGCCAGGAGCTGGAAGCAGAGGGAGGTGGGAGGAATGAGGTGCCAAGAGGGGTCACCAAGTTGGGCTTCCCAGGTTCCCAGGCTGACACTTCCTCCCTCCCCTCCCCTCAGTGGCCAGGGGTTGAAGCTGAGCAGGAAGGGAGGACTGAGGTGGCGGTTAGATGGGCTGCTCCCTGACCCACCAATAGCAGGGATGCATATGTGACAAGTAGAGAGATGACCAGCAGAAATGCCAGGGACCAGTCCATCCAGTGTCCCCAGTGTTGGAACAGGAATCTGTGGGAGGGGAGAGAGAGGTGTCTGAGTAGGGGAAGGGGTGTTAATAGTGGCCTGAAGGGAGTTGGGGTGGGTGGGTCCAGAAGGAGGACTAGAAGGGAGTGAGGGAGAAGCCCTTCATGGGGCCAGGGGCTCCAAGGACTGGGGAGACTTTGGGGAGGAATTTTCTAAGGAGGTTGGGTAGCAGGGCAGCTGGGCAGGGCCGGGAATGACTTAGCACCCAGGGGTCCCAAGGTGGGGTGCAGATTAACACATATGCTGAGGAAGGGGGAGGGCCGTGACACACTCATTGAAGTTGTGCAGGTCATTGAGAAGGATGAGCCCGATGTACAGCCAGCCCAGGGAGAGGAGAAAGGTGAGGAAGAGCAGGCCAAACCAGATACAGTCGCACTGCAAAGGGGCAGGAGAGAAGCTCACAGCCGATCCCCACTTCCAGCTCAGAGTCCCCAACGGATGGCAGCTCCATGGGGCTTCCTGCCAGGCGTTGGGCTATTCTGCTCTGCTCCTCTGGCAGAGAGAAATTTTCTTCCTGGGGAGAGAAAGCCCCTTCCCCCCAACCCCCACCAGCTGCCTCTGAGCACCCTTGGCCTCCTTATCCCCTCCAGGCGGCCTCTGCCTCAGACTTCCAGTCCCCCCCATCCCTACTCCACCTTGCTGGTTTGCATCCTCTCTTTGGGGCATTTCCTCCAGTGGCAGCTATACAGGCAGTGGAGGCAGCGGGCCCAGACGGAGCAGCAGCCGGGGGACTCGGCCATGGCGAGGGCCTGGGGGAAGGGACACTGGGCCATCAGGGACCCTGGCAGAAGGCAGATCCCAGCCTCTCTCCCAGTGTATCTGAGGAGCTTGGGGGAGGAGCAGAAGCCTGGGCTGCTGCTCGGCAACAGAGGTCATGGGGCTGCCCGAAGTGCCAGATTAGATGAGGAGGTGAGCAAAGGGGGATAATCTCTAGGGTCTTTCTTTCCCTTTAATCTGGATACCTGGAAAGTCGGTGGGACCACCAGGAGATCGGGCCTCTTTGTAGGCAGGGTGCATACCCACCCTCTCCAACTCCTCCCCATTTAACAGCATGCATCCAGCTTTGGGGATAGAGTTCTTGCCCAAAGAGAAACTGCCCAGGGTGGGGCAAATTCAATTTAGCAAGTTGAGGCAGATCTGGCCAAGCTTCAGGCAGCACCATGGTAGGGAGCCTTTCACCCCAGGAACCAAGGGCAATCTGAAGCAGAGGTTCTAGTTCTGACTTGGGGCTAAGGGAGGCCGGCTAGTTGGCCAGTTGCTATGGATACAGAGATTGCACACACCACAAAGCCCTGACTATAAGATTCTTAGTCTCCACCTCCCAGGGGGCAGGGGGCATTGCCTATGACAGGAAGACTTGAGGGAACTAGGTTGCCTGAGTCACTCCCAGCCTTCTGAAGGAACCACTTTCCTGCCCGCACACACCTGGAAAATCTAAGCCCTCTCGCCCCAGTCCTGTCCCTTCCTGCCCAGTCATACCCCCACCCCAGCCAGGAACCCAGTCTCCACCTTCCCTGTTTTAGGGGCCCCACCCTCTGAGATCGCTTGGGTGAAGGTACAACAAATACTGGTCAAAGGTGTGTGTGGAGGGGTGTGGCTGTGTTGGGGCCGGGGATCATTGGACCTTGCGCTTTTGGGTCAGGCTCAGACCTGGCTGGCTTACTGATCCCCAAACTAGTCTGGGGGTGTGGTTGTCAGTCATTCTACATTGAGAGGGTGTGCGATTTGTGTCAGCTTTGTATGTATGTGTGCACTAGTGGCTGTCGGTACTGGGTTTGAGTGTGTAAAGGAGCCCCTGGATATACCCGAAGTGTGTGTGGTCTGAGGGACATGACCCCTTGTCATCTGGGCTTCCCTAAGGCTGTGGAGTCTTAGAGGGTACAGTGTGGTGGGGTCCCTTAAAGGAGGGAGGGTGTGGCTGCTCCTGAAACTGCCTTCCTTACCCCATGCCTGCCTTGGGAAAGGAGGATTAGGGGGTAGGGAATGGAGGGGTAGGGGGCTGTAGCTGGGGGAAGGAAAACTCTGCCCTCTCTGAGACCCCTTTCAGGAAAAAGCCATCCTAAAGGGAGACCCCTGCTTCTTTCCATCCTGGGCTCCATCCACACTCCCTGCCTCCCTTAAGGTCCTGCCCCTGTACCCCAGACACTGCCTTCCAGAGTCCCACCTCCCTCCAGGATCTGAGCAGTCTGAAAACCCCAATCAGGGGAGCTGAGCAGGGGTGCTGCTCAATCTCTGGGCCCAATCCCCACCAGTGGGAGCTGCTCTCCACCCCACCAGCCCCCGGCTGCAACCCCGAGCCTTCCCAAGCCCTCACACCTTTTCTCAGCAGCAGCTCCGCTCTGCTCTCTGCTCTGCACTGCACTGCTTCCCAGCTCCTCTCCGAGTTGTCTGCCTCCTCCTTCTTCCAGTCCTTGGCTCAGCCCCACTGGTCAAACAGGTGGCAGTGTTGCCACCTACAGGAGGCTGCGCGGGTTCTCTCTGAAGGCCCTCAGCTGCTCTATGGCCAGTGCCCAGTCGGGGTGGGACGATGGGAGGGAGGAAGGGAGGGAGAGCAGAGCTGCTTCTTTACTTGCTGCTGGTCAGGGGGCTTGGGGTGAGGAATTCTTTTGTGTAGCCTTCCCCCATTCCTCTGTCCCTCCTCCTGTTCCCCTCTCAGTCACTGCTTTGTCCCAGGCTCCGGGAGGTGAGGGCTGAGGGCACCGGTGGGGGTGTGGGGGCTGGGGTGGGGGGGTGACCACACAACTCTGCAACTTGGCAGTGAGGAGAAGGGGCCCAGCCAACCCCCTGGGAAGGGGTGTGTGTGTGTGTGTGTGTGTGTGTGTGTGTGTGTGTGTGTAAGTCTAGCATTTCCCTCAAGCTCCCTGGGAGGACAGCCTTGATTCATCAGTTTCCCCTCTCCTTCTGGGATCCTACTTCTACTTCTGTAAGGTACATTTAGAAGATACAGGGTTGCAAGCTACTTCCTGAACTCTGGGCAGCAGGCTGCCCTGTTTCTGGACCAGGGGTCTCCATGGGCCTTGTGATTCCCGAGTGACACTAGCAGCCCTCCCCTTCCCCCATCACCCCAGACAGGAGCTGATGATTCAGGATGTAAAGAGACTTGTGTCATTCCTGTTGTCTTGTCCCCAAGGTATTTAAAGTCTCTCTCCAGGAATCATTTGAAGAGTGTAGTGTGAGGGTTGCAAGCTTTTGCAAGATGAACACGTATAAAAGATGCTGTTACTATACATACCATCAGCAGGAGAAGGCTGGCTAGCATGCAATAGTCAGCTTAGTGCTAATGCACAGGGCTAGGGGTGAGATGAGGGCCTGGGGGACTGGCTTGACTGATCATCACTGTTTACCTTTTGGCTGATGCAGTGCCTCAAAGCCTTGGGGGGGGGGGCTTGCAGTGTTGGTGGGAAAAAGTCTTCACTGGGAATAAACTCGCTTACCCCTCCACCGACACGTACTGGATTTGGAACAGTGAGAAGGAAGACTAGCTCTCTTATGCCAAGAGCTGGCCCCCCCCCCTCTGCCTTCCCATTGTATCCAGGGGCTCTAGCTGGCCATGGCAGAGGCTCCTTTGCTCCCCCGTCATTAAAATGCAGAGAAGCTGGGCTGCTGGCTGGCAGGACGCCAGAGAGGGCTGCCTGGTCACCTAGTCCTCCTGCAGGCTTCATTTTAACAGGTTATCCTTCAGTTTCCTTTGCTTGGGGTCCAGTGGATTCTAGAGGAGCCCTGACTTTCATGTGTCCAGTGCTGGGGGGTGCTTTGGGAGCTTTTAGTTGGGTAGGGGGAGGGGACTGGGATTCATAATGCATAGATAGTTAACCCAGGGCTTGCAAGCTCCTCAAAAGGCTGCAAGGCCAGTCAGCAGCCTGTTTGGCATTCCACGGCTGGCCTCATTTTCTCTTGGAGCAGAGATGGAAAACCCTGATGCATAGTAAGGAGAAAGCAACACCCCCCTTTCCCTTTTGAAAGGAGACAGCAAGCAGCCAGTACTGTGCTGTCCTGGGAATGGGCAGCAGTGTGGTCCCACACCCGCGCTGTGCCAAGAAATCAGGCTCTTAGGGCATTAGGAACAGCTACCATGGCCACCCTAGATTCTCACGAGAAGCTCTGGTGTAAGCTAAATGTGGGTGCAGGTTAGCTGTCACAAGGCAGTGAGGCTTGGGTACTTGCACTGATTCTCCTTGATAGCATTCCCAGGGACCGAGGAGCACAGGCATTTCTCCTTGTAGCACAAAGGATCTTTCCAAATAGTGGCTAGACTAAGATTTATTTATTTACTTAATATTAACATTTTAAAAGATTTCATTTACCGCAGCAACATGGAAGACAACCGAGCGCACTGTTAAAACACTTAAAATCCAGAGATGGTCAGGGCAGGAAATATCCCAAATAGTGCCTCCATTCCTGATGTGGGATGAAAGATCGGTGCCAAGCCTCCAACCCTGGCCAGGCTCTGCCATTAAGCTGAGACAACCCAGAGGCCAGACGGCCTTGGCCTCATCCCCATCGGCAGGGAGGCCTTACCTGCTCACAAATAAGAAACGGCTAGATTGTACTGAGGATTTAGTTCCCGGTGAGTCATCAAGAATGTCAGTTGGTTCTTTCTTCAGCAGGTGACTTAGCACCTTTCTGGAGAAGAGAGAGCAGTAGCCTGGGGTCAGGGGGCTGGAGAGTGAGGGCCAACATCCAACAAAGATTTCCCCCCTTTTGGTAACATGCTGTCCCTTTTTTTTTTTCAACAGCAAGAGCCCTGAAATCCAGAGGAGTTATTAAAAAACTCCTTCTGGCTGCAACCTGAACGCATCTCCCAAGCCCGACTGGGGCAGAGATGACAAGTCCAACTTCAGTGGGCTTCTTCTTCAATAGGGGAGCAGCCAGAGAAGAAGCTGATATTGCTGGCCAGAGCTCGTTTCTTTTTCTTCCCTGGAGCTTTATTTTCTTGGGACTCTGTTACATGTTTTGATTCTGGGAGGCCAAGGGAGGAGGCAGCAGGAGTCGTCTTCTTTAATAGCACCTGTTCCACATCATACATCTCTTTGAGGATCTAGGAAGGACAGAGACAGGTATGACTAGAGATCTTGGGTAGGGGCAGGGGCTCAGCTCAGCCTTGCCACTACAAATGCTCAGCACACTGTTGTATGAGGTGTTCCCCAAGATCGGTCTGTTGAAAAGAAAAAGAAAGACTGGCCTATGCCTGAGTCCCACCTCCCAGCAAGCTGATTGTACCTCTGCCCCCTTTTCTCCCACTGCGCTCTGTCTTAGCTAATGCAGAGAGGAATGCTAATACAGTTGGAAATGCCTGCCTTTAGCCCACCTACCTTGCTGTTGGGAGTGGCACAGACAGGGTTAAAGAAGCTCAATCCTGGGGTAACCTCTGTGGGGTCCTCTAGTTTGAAAGAGCCTTCGGAATCCTGGGTGGGCTCAACAGGGCCCAAGCTATCCTGAGAATCAGACATGCCTATTAGAAATGTGGCTACCAGGGTTACAAAATCAGTCTGCTCCTCTTTAACAGGTGAGGTACCAGCTCTGAGGGCCTCATCTGCCAGTCTAAGCAAGTCTCAGGGAGGATCTTGCTTGGGGTTTCTTGCTGTTGCAATGCTCGAAGGCAGCCTCTGAAGGCAAAGGACCGTGTAGGACAGTGGCGCAGGGCACATCACAAAGCAAGGTTTAAAACAAGGCCAAGCCTTGGTCATTTCTTTGATTAATCTTCCACCCTCTATAGTCTGCAATACCCTTGTTAGCATGTCTACAGGGTGTTGCCTGTATTGAGTCTTCCTGTCAGAGAAGGCAACTAAGGCCAAGAGTGAAAAGTTATTTAGGTAACAAGGAGACTCTGTGGTAGAGCTCGGATTAGAATTATAGCCTGTTGTCATGGAAACAGAACTGGATTGAGAGTCAGGAAGCCTGAGGTCTAATCTTAGCTGTCATGACCAGCTGTGCAATATCAGGTGAGTCACTTAAGCTTATCTCTGGGTCTTAGTTTCCTTCCCTGTATAATGGGAGCATTGGACTACATCAGTGGTTTTAGAACTGAAATCCTTAAGAGGAAACCCAATACATAAACTATTAAAGAGCAAGTTACTTTGATCGAAATGAGGTCAAACTGAGCCAGGCCATGGTCCTCAGTTCAATAAACACTTCCACGGAGCCACTATGGTGGACTCCAGAACCCAAATTGAAAAAGCCACGGGAACAGAGAATCCTTAAGGTGCCTGCTATTTCTACAATTCTTAGCCTGAACCCCAGCTTGCCACGTTAGTCCTCTAATAACTACCTTCCTTAGAAGTCATTTTAATAGAAGAGCTGGCAGAATCCTTCAGAACATGCAGATGTTCAAGAAATGTATGATGAATGATCATTATACAAAGCTCTCTAGAGTTGCTGTATATCACATAGAGAGCTATAGGAATAGGGTTTTGCCATGGGCACAGGTAGGTGTAGGCAATCTTTGTTTCCCTGAGTTTGCTATTCCTCGGAATATAAGGAGGACAGGTACAATTAACTTGGCCCACAACAGTGACTATTTGAAAGACCAAGTTCCTGTGGATCTTTCCTAAAGTCATGGAATAGCTGGTTCTCATGGAGAGGGTCTAAGCAACTAATGTCTCAAGATGTCAGAAGGATTAAGCTCCTTCTTGGAAGCTGCCACGTGGCCCTTATAGTTCCAGCTAAGCTTCTGGGCTAGTTTGGTCCTGCAGGTCTATGGACCTGTAGTTGCCTGCTTTCCTGTTCCTTGTTCCTGCCTCAGAAACGGCACCACAGCTTTACAGCCAAGGTTCGGGGTGGGGAGCTGCCTATCTGGAAATCTCCTGGGACGGGCTGTGGTTTCTGAAGGGGGTATGTGGACAAGCTGGCAGTGAGGAAGAACCAAGAAGGGAAATGTCTCTGGTTGCAGAGGGCCAGAGAAGGGGAGGAAGAGCAGTGCAGGAGACTCCAGGTTTCACGATGGTGGGAACCAGTGGGGTGTCTGAAGGGATGGCGAGGGGCAACACGGCCGATCTTACCTTGTCTTGCTGACGGTTCCTACACTTTGTGGGGTCACAGCTGCAGTCCGTGTCGCAGTCTGACTTTTGTCTCCTGCACCCACACTGTTTGTTCCCACACCAGCCCTTGCAGGAACACTGCAAAAATGGGTGTGTAGAAAGATACATTACCGAAAGGGTTAGAAGACTAATTTAACATGCCTTTCCTTCCTTTGCAAGCCTTTTCAGGAAAAAAAATGTAAAGTACCATCGACTTTACCACGCCTCTATCTCCTCAGTTCCCTCTTCTTCAGTGAAACAATGATCATCAGAACCATGAGAGGTTGTCTAAGAACAAGTAATGCTAGACAGATCCATTTTCTTGTTTGGATAGCATACTTGAAAGACTGTCCAGAAGGATGCCATGAAAACACAGACTAACTGGTAAAGACTCTCATGACAATTTTATGGTCAAAGCGAAGAACTGCAAGGTGGATGGTAGGAGGGTTAGGTATATTTAAGGACCCAGTATAGTTGATCGATATTTTTTGATCTACCCAGCTGTACTTGCATCAAACTCACATTTCCACAGTTTGTTTAGTGGGCTATGTCTGCAGCCGTTGAATCAGTTGACATTTTAATAAATCACTGATGATATGAAATAAAGTCATTTAAATTTGTATGGCACTTTACAGTTTTCAGAGTACTTTCATATACATAAATACAGAATCTCATTGGAATCTCATAGCCAGTTGACAAGGTAGGCATGTTTATCGGCTGTAACGACAACACAAAACTAGAAGGGTGATTAATAAGTAAGATAGCAGAATCACAATTCAAAAATATTTTGACAGACTGGAATTATGGGCATGCAAGTAGAAAGAAAAGTTATAGCAAGAATAAGCATAAGTCTGGCATCTAGGTTCTCCCCATATCAGCCATATAAATATAATATGGGGGTAGATCTGGCTTAAAAGTATTTGGTGCAAAAAGGGCCTAAGGATGTGAGGTGTCAGGAAGCTCCATGAGTCAACAGTGTGAAATGGCTGTTAAAAAGCAAATGAGTCAGGGGCGCCTGGGTGGTTCAGTCGGTTGAGTGATTCTTGATTTTGGCTCAGGCCGTGATCCCAGGGTCCTGGGACTGAATGCCTGCATTGGGCTCTTGTGCAGACTGTGGAGACTGCTTGAGATTCTCTCTTTCTCTCAAAAATAAAAAAAGCAAATCAGTCACATAGAAATTTGGAGTTTGGAAATCATGAGGAGCAACTGCATCACTAGACTTGGTATCGATCAGACCCCATTTGAAATAATACATCCTATATTGGGCATCATATTTTTTTTTCAGGTATATCTAAGCACAGACAAAAAAAATCCACTCATGTTCTTATTCTTCCCTTAATAACTAAAATACAGATATAACTGAAGCCTACTACCTACCCTTTCTTGATCCCATTCACCTCCCGCTCTCCCAGGGGCAGTCTCTTGAATTAGGTGTTTATTATTCCCATGCAGCTCTTTGTACCACGTATGAGTTTCCATAAAAAAAATAAGGAACTATCTTACATTTTTTAAAACTTTATATAAGTAAATATATATAAATAAAACATATTAACTTTATATAATAAATATAATTAACTTTATATAATAAATATTAACTCTATAATAAATCTTATATGTTGACACGTGTTGCTCCAATTCCATTCATTTTCTTTCTTTTTTTAATGTTTCTTTATTTTTGAGAGAGAGAGAGAGACAGAGCATAAGCAGGGTAGAGGAAGAGAAAGAGAGACACACACACAGAATCTGAAGCAGGCTCCAGGCTCTGAGTTGTCAGTACAGAGCCCAATGTGAGTTTTGAACTCAGGGACCGTTAGATCACAACCTGAGCCAAAGTCGGACACTCAACTAACTGAGCCACACAGGCGCCCCCAGTTCCATTCATTTTTTTCTATGAACACTCCATGATGTAGTCACACTCTTCATAGTGCCACATGCACACTTACCAACCAGGCTGCAATAGTAATAGCTGGCATTAATGTGTGCCAAGCACTCTTATAAGGGCTTTCTGTGTAATAAACCCATTTAATCAGTAAGTATGTTTCCTTGTGCACACATTCAGGAGTTCAGTGTGGGTATGTGTTTAATAAAGAGGACATTAAGCAAAAAGAGGCAGATGACCAGCATTATAGGAAGCGATGTTATAAGAGAAACGGTGGAAGAAGGAAGGATAGTTTGACTTGGAATAGACATAAGTGGCAGAGCTCACAGAATGACAGAGTGGAATCAGAAGAGACCTCAGTGACCATCTAGAGCCTGATTTGATGTATGAAGCCCCTGTCTCATGTCCCTGGTTTAATTATCTGAAGCTTTATTTATCCTGAGATGAGGATGGTTTCTATGTAACTTCTGACCACAGGACCCAATTCTGCCATGTGGAATGATAAGGGATGAGTTTAACCCCACTTTCACAGCATTCTTGTTCAATTCCTGAGCATAATTTCCATTCCCCAGTCCCCCTCTGTCCAGATCCTCTCAAAGCTAAATGGACCTAGCTTCCTCAACGAGTCACACCACATGACATAGTTTCCAAGAATCCTCACCACTGTGGCTATATGCCAATTTGTCCAAGTTCATCCTTAATTGTGACATCCAGACATGAGCATAACTTTCTTTTTCTTTTTCAATGTTTATTTTATTTTTGAGAGACAGAGCATGAGTGGGGGAGGGGCAGAAAGAGAGGGAGACACAGAATCTAAAGCAGGCTCCATCCAGGCTCCAAGCTGTCAGCATAGAGCCTGACGCGGGCTTGAACTCATGAACTGTGGGATCATGAACTAAGCTGAAGTTGGACACTTAAAGGACTGAGCCACCCTGGCGTCCTGAGCATAACTTTCTAAATGTGGTGTGGCCATTGTGAGGTAGATTGACACAAACAACTCCCTTGATATGGATCCAACAGTCTTTCTTGTTAATGAGGTCTAAAAATAAAAAATCACAGTAGCTTTCTTTCCTTTGTCAGATCTTTGTGAATCCATACTGAGTTTACAGTTAAATTCAAGCCCTTAAGTATCTTTCATATGACAACCATTACCACTGTTCTGTAGTTGTGAAGGTAAAAGAAACCATTATATCTTTTTTCCTGATGATATTACTATATCTCTATTTATTTATTTAAAAATTTTTTTTAATGTTTTTATTTATTTTTGAGAGAGAGAGAGGGAGCGTGAGCAGGGGAGGGTCAGAGAAAGAGGGAGACACAGAATCCTAAGACAGGCTCCAGGCTCTGAGCTAGCTGTAAGCACAGAGCCTGATGCGGGACTTGAACCGATGAACCGTGAGATCATGACCTGAGCTGAAGTCGGATGCTTAACCGACTGAGCCACCCAGGTGCCCCAATATATCTCTCTTTATAAAATTTGAAAATCAAGACCATGATTTTTGATATTTAATAGCCGTATATAGTATTTTATCATGTGAAAATGTCAATTTATTTAACCAGCCCCCTAATGGTAGACATTAAGATTGTTTTCAAAGGAAGTATTTCCTATTACAAAATCATGTTACCACATATATCCTGCTACATAAACACAATCTAAACCTTCCCACCTTGACAAGGCCGTCCATGATCTGGCCCCTAACTACTCCTCTGGCCTGACCTTATATTACTTTCTCCCACTTCTCAATACTCTCCAGCTACCCTGGCCTTTTCAGCTGTTCCTTGGTAAACCAAACTCATTCCTGCCTGAGGCTTTTTCCTGCATTTGCTGTTCCCTTTTCCTGAAATGTTTTCCCTCTGATTCTTTCTCTGACTTGTTCCTTTCCTTTGTTCAGATCTCTGCGTAAGCATCTCCTCCTTGGAGAGGTCTCTCCCAAGCACTCTTTTGAAGAACTCTTTTCTTACCCTAGAATTCTCTATGACTTCACTATATTTGTTTCTCTCTTATCATCATCTAAAATTATTTTATTTATTCGTCATGATATGTCTCTCTCCACAAGAATAAGGCCAAGGATCTTACCTGTCTTGTTTTTTTGTATCCTTAGCACCTAGAAACAGTGCTTGATATGTATCTAGGTGCTCACAAAAGGTTTGTTGAATGAATAAATCTTTTTATGTACCAGTGACTATTTTCTTAGTATAAATTCCTACGTGTATAATTACTGGGCCAAAGGACAGGAACATTTTTAAGATTTTTGATACATATTTTTAAAAAAGATTGTTATTTTTAAGGAATCTCTACATCCAAGGTGGGGCTTGAACTTACAACCCAGAGATCAAGCGTCACATGCTCTACTGACTGAGCTAGCTAGGCCCCCCAGATTTTTGATACATATTTTCAAGTTGCCTCCCATAAGCACACCAATTTACATACCTATTAGCAATAGAGAGGAATGCCCACATTAGTCGCCCTTGCCAATACTGGGCATTTTGATGAAAAAAATGTTGTTTCTTTGAATAAGACAGGACAAAAGACAGAGTTCTATGACATGTTCTAGAGACATCTTACTAGATGACAGGGATCCACTGATTGCTGTAGCCTGGGTATGATCCTCTGACCATTCACAAATTTACCTAAATGCATCATAAACACTCTATTATCCTGTCAATGTGTCTCTATTTTATCCAAAGGGATAATAGAATGAGAGTGGTATCTGAAGAGCTGTCATGAGGAAGAACAACTAGACTTTCACACAGCCATCCTCCATTGGGATGATTTATAGGACAGTACATTTTAGCTCAACAGGGAACAACTTCCTAACAGTCAGTGGACTACAATGGGCTGCCCTGTGAGGCTGTGAGCTTCCTAGTACTAGAAGTTTTCAAGCAGGCAGAGGCTAGATTAACACCTGGTAGTGGTATTATGGAATAGTCATGACATACACATGACAAATGCATTCACATGAATGCCATTTCACAAGCTATAACTTCATCCTATTCTCTTTCCCACCAGGACCCAGATCAGAATGTATGAGAGGGAATATGACCTTGCCACAGCCATGACTTCAAATGTATATGTATATGGTACATGGCATGTGTGTGTACATGTGTGTGTATCGCAAAAGCCAGCAACCCACCAGCATATCCCAACACTCCAGTTAAGAACCACTATAATAGGGGTGCCTGGGTGGCTCAGTCGGTTAAGCATCCGACTTGGGCTCAGGTCATGATCTCGCTGTTAGTGGGTTTGAGCCCCGCGTCGGACTCTGTGCTGACAGCTCAGAGCCTGGAGCCTGTTTCTGATTCTGTGTCTCCCTCTCTCTCTGCCCCTCCCCCATTCATGGTCTGTCTCTCTCTGTCTCAAAAATAAATAAACTATATAAAAAAATTAAAAAAAAAAAGAACCACTATAATAGAGTGATTCTTTATATAGAGCGGGAAGTAGAGCTGAAAGACCTCTGGAGTTCCTTTAAGCCAGTGATTTGCAACCCTGGCTACACATAAGAAATCTCTGGGGAGCTTTTCTAAAAGGCCAGGTCCCACCTCAGACTAATTAAATCAGAATATCTGGGGGTGGGTCCCAGGCTCCCTATGTTGAAAAACTCCCTTGGGGATTCTAATATGCAGCCAGGGTTGAGAACTATTGGTTTAGAGTCTATAAGTCTCCTAGCACTGATTTCAGTGTTATACTGTATCTCAGAATAAGATCTGGTAAAAACTTTAACATAAAGAATACCAGGCTATGACAGGAGACTCAGGCTCTAGTCCTATATTTAATACTTTATTCAAGTTTATTTTCATTTTTTCATCACTAAGGTAGAGATTGAGAATACCTGCCCTTTCTTTTCTGCCAAAGGGGGCAAATGACTATTTGTAAAAATGCTTATGGTGTTTTAAATTTTTTAAATGTTTATTTATTTTTGAGAGAGAGAGAGAGGGAGAGAAATAGGCCGCGAGTGGGGAGGGGCAGAGAGAGAGGGAGACACAGAATCTGAAGGAGGCTCCAGGCTCTGAGCTATGGGGCTCAAACCAATGAACCGTGAGATCATGACCTGAGCCGAAGTCAGACGCTTAACTGACTGAGCCACTCAGGCACCCCGCTTAGGGTGCTTTAATAACAATACCTGCATAATATTTTATTCTTTCCAAGGTATTTTTGCATATATTCCTTTTTTTAACTTCTCAGATACCATAAAATACCATATAAAGGTAGTATTACTAAAACTCATTACTTAATTTAAAAAAAAACATATTTATACAACTTTGTTACTTTGACTCCAGGCTATTAGTGCTGGAAGGGACCTTATGTATCATCTATTGTAGTCTAATCCCTTCATTGCATAGATAAAGAATCTGAAGCCTAGGGAGATTAAGTGACCTGTTTCAGGTCATCCAACTAGTCAGTGGCAAACTAAAGACTAGAACCCAGGTCTACCTGGCTTCGAAGCTATTATTTTTACTATAGCACATGGCCTATCCCTCACCATCTCCTTAGTACATATAGGAAACATGGCTGAGTGAGGAAGCCTACTTTTTCAGCATTAGCTCTAGATGAGTCTTTAGTCTGGTACGTGCTACAGTCGCCTTTGAAGCAATCTAGTCATAGAACATCAGCCCGTTTCAGCTGGGTAGGAACAATAAATATGATGGCCTTCATGCAAAGCATCAAGGTCTAGAGCTAACGTATCTACACGTCTGATCAGAGAGCAGTCGTAGCATCCATGTATTTGAGGTTGCAAAAGGCAGAAACTAGATTGTCTACCAAGTCGTTCTCCTTAATGCCCACTTATATTTTCTTAAGTTACAAAATCGGGAGAAAAGCCTAGAAAAGAATAATCTCTCACTGTTTTAGACATAGAATTTATCACTGATAGCAAATACTGACTTTCAACTTTGACTAGACTTCTGTATTTCCCTTTTACGTTTGGAGCAACATGCCATAATACATACAGTAAGCTTGCATCCAGCACGAGTGTACACACATTTGCTTCACATCTGGAAATGACTTCCCAGGGGTTTTAGGTCCTCTGCCATTTGTTTGTGTGTATACTTCTCAACTCTGCTTCCTATTACTTAGCTGACCCTTGAGTCTACATTCAGCTCATGCTCTCCACTTCAGTCATAGTAGAGTACAAAAATGTTTGTTGAATAATTGAGTGAAGTCAGACATCATTCTGCCCCATTTTCTGTAAGTGTCTCAACCCTCTATCCCCCTATAACCAAGTCTTTGCAATATGCTATTCATTGTGCCAGAAATGGTCTCTCAGTTGCCTCCAAGACTGTGTTTCCCTTTCTGTCTTATAATGCAACAGTAGTCACCTTTTTCATGGCATCTTCCGAAACGGTATCTACTTGGTTTGGCTTTATAGTCACTCTTAGGGGGCGCCTGGGTGACTTAGTCGGTTAAGCATTAAGACTCTCGATTTTGGCTCAGGTCCTGGTCTCACGGTTTATGTCGGCTGTCCTGACAAAAGCACAGAGCCTGCTTGGGATTGGGGTTCTCTCTCTCTCCCTCTCTCTCTGCTCCTCCCCTGCTCACACACACACTCTCTCTCAAAATAAAGAAATAAACTTTATTAAAAAAAAATCCCTCAGTCCATCTCCCTGAGATGAATATGCTCAGGTTCTATGGTATGCTTCGATTTCTTTGCCTTGTTTTCCCATTAGATTACGAGCTCTCTGAGGCTAAGGATGAGCTCTTAGTCCCACTAAGAGCACATGACATGCTGCATTCTTGATAACTCCTCCCAAATGACTTAACAGATAGTCTATTCCTCATGACTTGGTTCTCTCTGGTGTTGTGGCTTTCTAAGGCTAAGTTCCCTATATGGCGCTCAATCAGCTTATGAAATCAAGTAAACTTCCAGAAAGCCAGCTAGGATTAATTTGTGAACTGTTCTCTTTAAGTGGAATGTGGCTATAGGGCACAGCTGGGGTAGTGGTGAACTATAGTACCTGGGAAGTGAATATTTCACAACATAAAACTTCTAGGTTTGATAATTATGTAAGGACTATCATTGTGGAAGTAAATAAGGCATGCCTCAAAGTCAAATTGTTCCTAACCAACCTTAAATTGGTGTGTTTGATCTTAATTATTAGCCTTTTCTGTAATTCCTATTGCCCCTCAGCCTAGGGAACACAATCACTCTATTAGGGAAGGAAGATGAAATCCCTACTTAGCTTCTGGTCTGCAATTGTTACTGATATGACCATGGTATGGTAGAAACAGACTGGATTTGGAGTCGGAATATTTGGTTTCAAATTCTGGCACTTGGTTTTATGACCTTAGGGAAGGTCGTTTCACTCCTGTGGGTCTCAAATCCATCTGTAAGATGCAAATAATAAATACCTCACTGGATTTTTTTTTGATGATGAGAAGAGAGAACATATATGAGACTGGCTTCTCAACTATAAAGTGCTATAAAAATATGAAGGATTATTATGATCCCTCAATCAGCCTCAGTGAAATGGTATAGAATACTACTACCCATTCAGACTTAGTGAGAACCTGAAAACACGAAGACAGCCATCTTGGGTGCTCAGGCAACCTTCTCTGCCAGCCCCAGGTTCCATAGAGAGCTGGCCCGACAAGGACTCCTCATAGAGCCAAATGCCTTTGAATGGGATCCAGGGGCTCAGGGGCAGGGTATGGAGCCAGCACCTTCCCACTGGCAGTGGAGACTAATGACTAGAGCCCCTGACAGAGATGAAAGCTGCCTCCTACCCCTTGGATGTTCTTCTTGGACACCTTAACTAGTTTTGTTGGCTTCCATTCCTCATCATCTCCATCATCATCATCACCAGCACTGTCCTCAGGCTCATTCACAGAATGCTCTGAATAATATTTTAGATCCTCGATGTCCATGCTTTGCTCCAGGAACTTTTCTTTAAAACGAGAAGGTTTTGGCTAAGAAAAAAGGTTTGGAATAATTACTTAATAAAATTTTAAAAATACACGTAGATCATATCTTCCCAGTAGCTGCTGCCAGCTATATTCTCAGAGCCGAGCTTTCAGACTCCCTCAAATATGCCCCCTTGGCTTTACCAATCAGAAGAAATTCTACTTTAGCCTTTGGCCTTGCAGAGTCTTTGAAGGGATAGAAACTGAAGGGACAGAGGCTGAGTAGTCTGAGGGAGGAAAGAGGGACTCTTGATATGATGAGATAAGCATCTTTGGATGGACAGCTGAACACTGCTCTTTTCTCCTGTTCCTCCTCAGTCGTGTTACATAATGCCTGTAAATGGCCCGAAGTCAGGCTTCTGGGGAGAGATAATGCCTATTTTCCTCAAGATTGTACTGTAGTTTTGTTTGGAACTCCAAGGAAAATTGAGATGCTAGAATTTGGGCTTTTTAACTCTCAAGCTCTTCTAAAAGATGAACTTAATAGCACACTCACCCCCAACCGTGGCCATGTGCAGGTATTACCGGCACTGAGCAGTTTACCTTAGGTGGGATATATTCAAAAGAAGAGTCTGGAGACAGAAGGGTATCCTTAGGAAGATGAGGTTTCTGCCTGCTGGCTACTTGGAGGAGGGTCAGTTTCTGTTCGAAAAGAAAACACATAGTGTATGCTGCAGGGCAGCTGCTGGGAATGTTAATGGCTAGAACATAATGACTCTTAAGCTAGCTTAATGTATTTATTTTTATTTTTTTAAGCTAGCTTAATTTAAACCATAGTAAAGTGAGGCAAGTTAATAGTAAAGTAGGTTGAAGGACTCTCACTTCAGAAGATAGGCATTAGATTCAGAAAAGAGCAGATGAAAAAATGTGTTTAAACCATTTTGAAATGCACACGACTGTATTACATGGAAACTTGACACAGACCTCAAAAATAGAGCCAACTCATCATACTCGGGATTGCTCCCAAGAGCTGACCTCAGTTGCAACAGGGTCTCTCAGGGTTTATTAAAGTGGGTGGGAAGCTGTGTTACCTGCTTGATGATTTCATTCTCTCGGAGAAGCTGCTGATTTTGTTCACACACTTCTCGCATCTTCGCAAGTTCTTCATCCTATTTCCAGATAGTGCGGTGATAGGTGGGGTTATTTTGGGCACTACATGTGGGTTACCAAACAACTCACATAGATGAAAACATACTGCTGCCAAGTCACTGGCAGCAGATGGTTTTTGCACAGCAGGCATTGGCACCCAGAAAAATGCCTGATTCCCACCAGTTCCTAGGTGTCCTGAATGCTACTTCTATTCCAATGCTACCAAGCAGTCCTGACCTCACTCACAGGAACCATGTGCTCTGCCCTAAATGCTTTCCTTATTCTTTTCTGTTTTCTAGTCTTGCATCCCTTATTCATTCACATCAGGATGCTGATTAAGAGACCAAAATGGACAGTTAGCTTTGTTTCTTTCAAGTTGACAGATGCTTTTATTCACCCTTCTAAACACAGGCTAGGCATTTTATTTGCTACTCTCATAAGCTTGCTTAAACTTCCTGGCACTTTAAGACAACCAGATTCATGATTTGTGCATACAACCTTAACTAGTTTGGTTATGTCTTTGATGGGGGGTGCCAAGGTAACTCTCGAGACTGGAGGTTCAGAAAAAAAAAAAGATTCGAAGTTGGATAAAATAGTGCTCCAACATGCTACTAAAGGGTGTGGTGTTCCCAGCCTCTGGAAGAGATTCAGACCTCAGGCACTTTACAAACATGTCAGGTCTCAGCTCAAAACAAGCTCAGGAAGAGACAGCTGAATGCCCCTAGGATTCTGTGGGATGACTGAACTTTCTCAACTCTTTTAGAGCTCAGGGCTGAGGCAAGGAACCAGGAGGCCTCAAAGTCTGGTATGGAGTATGTACCGTCATTTCTGTACCACAAAGGAGGTTATTCTATGTGTGGTTACATTCTAAATACCCCTCAATTGATCAAATAGGGCGAAAAGGCCGCAGAGATTACTAGTACAAATCTCTTTTCAGTGGTTACTCTCTGTTGCAAGTACAATGCCGTAAATCAGACAGGATTCTCAGCCAGGCTTGTGGATCCCACCTCTGGAGACCTTTGCCTCGTTATCATACCTGACACTTCAGTGTGCTCAGAAGCTGTTGTTCCTTTTCACTGATTGACTCCTCCAGCTGCTTCTCTGCCATTTGGCTTTGCTGCAGCTGGCTGAGAAGGTATAGCACCTAGAGAAAGATACAACGCAGTGGGACAAAGGAGTAAGAAAGAGGAGAAAATAATTCTGGCTTAGTTCAAGCAGTGACCCAGATGACTCCTCTGATTTAGAAGTACCTGTTGCAGTTTGTTCTCATGGCCTGAAGTAGTAAGCACAGCCACAATGTTAATCTTGGTCTTAACGCTGGAGGCTAAGAGCAACTGTTCTGTGTAAACTTCAACAAGTAATTTCTCTCAGGTTCCTTGCTTGCAAAATTTGGAAAAGCCTGCAGGGTCCTTTGAAGGAAACTTCATATCCGCCCCCTACTATCTTTTTATTTAAAAAATTTTTCTCCCCACTATCTTTTCAAAACTAATAACAAAAAGCAATGACCCTTTGTTTCTCAGTATAGCTCCTTGGCCTGCCAGAGTTTACCTTCTCCTGGTGCTGTTGCTCCACTCTGACCAGCTCTGCCTGTAACTCTGTCTCTATTTCAGCAAAATGATTTCGTTCCTCAAACAGCATCTTCTGCATGTCTGCGCAGCTGGCCTTGTTCTGTTTCAGGCTGCTTTCAAGCTTGCTGACCTGTATTTTGGAGGAGACTAGCTGGAAAGGATAAAAGAAGATCAGTTTATTTGGAGAATGGCCACCTTTCCCCATTCATTAGGCAGGAAAATGTCAGCTTTCCTGAAATGGACTGAGAAAAGTTCCTCCATGTCCAAGTCCATTCTTCTTTTTCTATGTCGCATGGATTCTCCCACCGAATAGTAACAATGCTACGCAGGTCAAGAGTCCATATTTCTGTTGAGATAGATCTCTTAGAGCTAGAAGCCACTGCTGAGGTCATTTAATCTCTTGCTCTGTCTCCAGGCAAGAATAAACTGAACACAAACAGTATCTGACAACTCCAAATTCTGATATTTAAGACTTTCTTCCTTTGCCTTTTTTTTTTACGTTTATTTATTTTTGAGAGACAGAGAGACAGAGCATGAGGAGGGGAGGGGCAGAGGGAGAGGGAGACACAGAATCAGAAGCAGGCTCCAGGCTCTGAGCTGTCAGCACAGAGCCTGATGCGGAGCTCGAACCCACAAACTGTGAGATCATGACCTGAGCCAAAGTCAGCCACTTAACCGACTGAGCCACACAGGCGCCCCTCTTCCTTCGTCTTAAATAGAAATCCACAGGACACACCCTTGTGGCCAATTATGGCCCATCTCAGAATGTCTGTGTTCGCATGTTGGAACTAGTAGACACGTTAGCTGGACTGTTGATCTGGCTCTTCAGGCTAGATTAATATCCTATGCTGGCCTAGTTTTATGGTCTCTGCTGGCCCACACAGTGAACATCATGAAATACCACTGTCCATAAGACTAATCAGGATTGCCTTGGTAGGGCAAATCTGCTCACCCAATACAAAAATGTATAAAGGATAACATTGCTCAAACTTCCAGAGTTGGAATTTGTATGCTTGTCTCAAAGTGAAAATGCCTCAGTCACCAGAATTGATCAACTTCAGTCCCTCTTGTGGCAA
Organism: Cryptoprocta ferox; assembly: GCA_028646485.1. Taxonomy (NCBI): domain Eukaryota; kingdom Metazoa; phylum Chordata; class Mammalia; order Carnivora; family Eupleridae; genus Cryptoprocta; species Cryptoprocta ferox. The sequence goes on from CM053579.1 coordinate 57,339,778, forward strand.
TGTAAGATGATATGTTATTTTAGGGTCAGTGAGGATGGATTTTCCTTAAGATGAATCTTTATATGTCAAAATATGATTAGGTTTCCTCTTTTCTAGATTGTATCTTAGGGGCTCCTGGGTGGCTCAGTCGGTTAAACATCCAACTTCGGCTCAGGTCATGATCTCACAGTTCGTGGGTTCGAGCCCCGTGTTGGGCTCTGTGCTGACAGCTAGCTCAGAGCCTGGAGCCTGTCTTCGGATTCTGTGTCTCCCTCTGACCCTCCCCTGCTCACGCTGTCTCTTGCTCTCTCAAAAATAAATAAAACATTAAAAAAAATAGATTGTATTTTACAGTTTTTGACTATACATGTCATAGGTGTTTCAAAAAGCAGTACGGTATAAGAGTTTATGTTTAACCAGTGGCCTACTATGGCATCCTGGTATTTTCCCAATAATAATAGCAGATGTTCACTGAGCACCTGACAGGTATCAATTTGCAAGTCCTTTATTTTTCTAAGTGACTGGCCTGTACTTGTTCACACCAGCCTTTACACATAAAACTATTTCCCTAATGCTAGTGTCATTGCAGTTTCCACCATGAAAACTGGCAATAGCACTATGACAGTATTCCAGGCTAACATCTTATTTCAATCTACCGAGCCAGGCCCCTAATTCCTGGTAGGAAGAGTGACGCTTACCTCTCCAGTTAAATATTTCAGGGCACACTTGGCTTCCAGAATGGTAGCAATATTCTCCCAGCGGTGTTTTGGCCTGTCTTCACTTTCTGCATCCAGCAACTTCTGTTGTAGGTCAGCAATCTGTGCACTCCTTTGGGGAAAGAAACAGTGAGACTCATTGCTAGTATCTCCAACACCAAGGAGAAGGGAAGAGCTCTGTGGAGAAACTTCAAATAGTTTTATGGATCGAGGTACCAGTTAAACATTTTTTTTCTATTTTTTTAATGTTTGTTTATTTTTGAGAGAGAGAGATAGAGACAGAGACAGAGTACAAGCAGGGTAGAGGCAGAGAGTGAGGGAGACACAGAATCTGAAGCAGGCTCCAGGCTCCGAGCTGTCAGCACAGAGCCCGATACAAGGCATGAACCCACGAACTGCGAGATCATGACCTGAGCTGAAGTCGGAAATTTGACTGATCCACTGAGACGCCCCTCAGTTAAATAGCTTTTAAATAAGGATTGAGTCATCTGGTTAGGATTTTATTACAGTACCTCAATTCCTGATACAAAGGGAATCCAAGAGACTATCTTGCTTTTATTTTATTAAATACAGGTAGAAATAAATGGGTCATATAGTGGGATTTGGAAAGATTTGTATCAGTAGGGCTTTTGTTGTAGTGCATGGACTGTAATGCGACTTTGTCTTGAGGCTATTTAAGTTCAGACTGTGATATAGTGGCTCAACCATGAAAGGAGAAGAGTCATGTTGGAGACTTGAAGGAAAAAAAAATCTCAAAAGAACAAGCAGGTAGATGTTTTGCTGGGACAGAATACCAAATTGATAGGTATGGCTAGTGTTGTGAGAGGTTACCTTGAAGTGCCTTCCATAGGATTGAGAAGTTTCTAAGAAGGCTAGATACCGTTGACCCTGGTTATAGCTTACAGATACTTTCTGATCAGGTATGGCCTGAGACCAAGGTTTGCACAATAATGCAGTTTTGTTAATAGCTTCCTTCTCAAATTTGTGTCCTGTGTGTCCATTGGGAGCTAGCATACCAGCCTATGTGTGACTGTTCTGTAAAGTAGTATAAAAGAAGATGGGTATTGGGGCGCCTGGGTGTCTCAGTCGGTTAAGCGTCCGACTTCGGCTCAGGTCATGATCTCACAGTTTGTGGGTTCGAGCCCCGCGTCGGGCTTTGTGCTGACAGCTAGCTCAGAGCCTGGAGCCTGTCTTCAGATTCTGTATCTCCCGCTCTCTCTGACCCTCCCCTGAACGCGCACACAGTCTCTTTCTGTCTCTCAAAAATAAATTAAAATAATAAAAAAAAAAAGAAGATGGGCACCAAAATAATCTAAGATGGTAGTTCTCAAATCTTGGAGTCTTAGGACCACTCTACACTCTTTTCTTAAAATATTTATTTATTTTTGAGAGAGAGAGAGAGAGAGAGAGAGAGAGAGAGAACACACACAAGCAGGAGAGGGGCAGAGAGATGGGGACACAGAATCCGAAGCAGGCTCCAGGCTCTGAGCTGTCAGCATAGAGCCTGACGTGGGGCTCGAACCCATGAGCTGTGAGATCATGACCTGAGCTGAAGTCAGACGCCCAACCAACTGAGCCATCCAGGCGCCCCAGGACCCGTCTAACACTCTTAAAAATGACTGAGGACCTCTGAGAAACTCTGTTTATATACATTATACCTATAGGTATTTACAGTATTGAAAGCAAAACTGAGAAAAAATTAAATGTTTATTAATTCACTTAAAATAACAATAAGCCATTGTAATATATTTTATGAAAAATATGTTTTCTAAAACAAAAAATAATTTGGTGAGAATAGTGGGATTGTTTTACATTTTTACAAATCTCTGTAATATCTGGCTTTATAGAAGACAGCTGGATTCTCACATCTCCCTCTGCAACCAGTCTTTTGTGACATGTTCTGGTTGAAATTAATGTCTTTATTAATTATCTTTCATCTGGCCTCACATAGATATATAGTTGGACAAAGGAAGAGCATTTTAATAGCCTATTCAGATAATTGTGGATAGATACTCTTCTTTGTGATTTATACTAAAACCCTGCAAGTGGTAGTTCCCTAAAGTTGAAATGTGGAATCTGAAACCATTACTAGTAAACTTTTGTTACTCTCTTATGGTAAAATCCATCGGTCTATCTTGCAATCTCAATGCTCTTTTACCCATATAGGCTTTTGTAACATCATCTGGACAACACTGAGTGATGCAAAGTCTCCAACTGTGAACACATTTCATTATGTAATATACAAAAAATAAAAAATTGTTAATATCACTACTGGTCTCATCAGAAAAGTTATGAAAAACTGTCAAGCTCAATGGTGGCAGACAAAAATTTTCCAAAGTTCTAAGTTTTGCCTGAAAGCTCAAATTCTAACTTTGGTGACAAACACGGCCAGTGGTTTTCCTTGAAGCGACAGGCTCACTCTGTTCACTTTTCAGAAAATGTCTGCCAAGTATTGAAGTCTGAATAACCATAGTTTGTCAGTCATTCTTTCAAAGACAACTAATGTTCCATGGGAAAACAATTGCACAAGTGCTTGTCCTCCAGACAACTCTCAGACTTTAGCACAGAGCATAAGTAGTCTGTGTTCTTCCCGTTCCATCACACAGAATACTAAATAGATTTGAACTCAAGGGTTGAGATTTAATAAAATTAACAATTTTTACTGCTTTATCAAAACCATTTTTTTACTACTTAAAAAAAATGTGGGGCTTGAACTCATGATCCCGAGATCAAAAGTATCATATTCTACTGACTGAGCTAGCCAGGTACCCCTATCAAAGCCAGTCTTAAGTAAAACTGACTTAAAAAAAAAAGCTGAGAGTGTGTGGTAGTGACCACCAGTATAGATTGGTGCTACTGCTTTAATTCAAGCTAAGGTATGAGCAGCTTTGTCCACTGTCAATGGCAAATGTCAATGTGGTAAAAATGGCAAATGTCGTAATATTATGAAAATAGTTCTAATTGCTCAGAGACCCCCAAGGGTTTGTGGCCCACACTTTGAGAACTCTGGTCTAATATATAGTCCTTTCCTTCAACAAGTTTATGATCAACTTATATCGACAAGACTAATAAATGTAAGAAATTAACAAATATAAAGATGACACATCTGTCGTACCATATGATTTAGTACTCTAAGTTCTGAAGGAGTTTAGAGAAGAGGAGGATTAATGGGGGATGAAAAGTCAGGAAAGGCTTCTTGGAAGAGGTGAGCCAGAACACTTCAGAACTGTCATTGGTCAAATGGCCTTTCCTGGCTCCTCTGATAATTCATGTCACTTAGGTCTTTTAAAATTTAGTTGATGTCTCATCAACTTTAGGAAAATCCCCTTGATTAAACTCACCTCTGTTTCACTAATTACTCTCTACTTGGTACCTGCCTAACATTTAATCATTTAATTATGCACACTGGTATGCAGGTAAATGTTTAACAACCAGCACTTAAAAAATCAGATTTGTGGCTTTTGCTAGTTTCCGTAGCATAAATATGTGACGAGCTATCAACAGTTTACAACATTCCTGAAATTTTAACAAATGATTACAACACACCACTGTGTCATTATACTATTTCCACTTCAGAGAAAGGAATGCCACCTTCTTTCTATATATCCCAACTGCATACATCCAGTGCAGCACAAAGCAGACACTCAAATGTTGAGTGATTTATAGATGTATCCAAAGATAAACAGCTAGTGTGTGTTACTAAAAACAAATTAAATCCTTTTTAAGGTCTTCTGGGTGATACAATTCTATTATCCAAAGACATTCTAAAATCTCTGTCAAAGTTTGATTCCTTCTAGATATCACAGATACTTAAAAGATAGTAATAGTGATTAGAGCAGCATAATTTATGGTCTTAGAGCCACAAAAGGAGAAAGAATGTTCACTGAGCACTTCTAATATGCCAAGTACTGTGTTATGTACTTTACTTACTAATCTAATTTAATGCTCATGATAACTTTCCTTATGCATTATATTATATCTACTTTGCTGATGATCTCTAAGCTTCTCTTCCTTCTGTACTGTAGCTTTTTTGGTATCAGTTCTTGACTTCCTCTAAAATTTTGTTTTTAGCCAGTTCTGCATTTCAGAGATACTAAGATGTGGTGCATCATAAAGAGCATGGGTTTTGGAATTAGATACACCAGGTTTCGAATCCCAGCTCTGTACAATCTTTAGCACATTTCTTAAGATTTCTGAACTTCTGTTTACATCTTTATTTAATTTTTTTTAAATTTTAGAGAGAGAGAGAGAGAGCGAGCGAGCGAGTGATTGAGTACACAGGTGGGGGCCAGGAGCAATGGGAAAGAGAGAGAATCCCAGGCTCCACACTCAGCATGGAGCCCAACACAGGGCTCGATCCCACAACTTTGGGATCATGACCTGAGCCAAAATCCAGAGTCAGACATTCAACTGACTGAGCCACCCAGGTGCCCCTGTTTAAATCTCTAAAGTCAAGTGAATGATACTTACCAAATACAATGCAATAATACCTCATAAGGAGGGACTGAATGAGAAAATGTACCTAACATGTATAATGAAGTGTATGGTTCAAAAGAATTGCTATGTTCTCCTATTTCTCTACCATCACAAAGCCTTTGAATAACAAGCTTTTGAATCACTGGACTGATAGGTTCTCTTTTGATTCCAGGCATAAATTTTTATAAATTACAATGCCTTAGCGATAGTCTCATTACCTGAGTTCCATTTCAGTCTCTAGGCTTTCAATCTGCTTTGTAATGGAATCCTCAGACTCAGAAACTTGACCACGCAATTCAGCAAGTGAGAATGTACGCCTCTGCAAAGAAGAACAGCAGGAATGAAGATGAAGTTCTAAAAGGACAGTAACCCTCCAAAGTTGTGAGGGTTTCTAGGGAGTACAGAGTCTGATTATTGATCATGTATTTCCATAAGGGCACTTACCCGGAGTTTTGGAGGCGGATTCTCCCCAGATTCCTTTTTTTCTTTGAGTTGAGCCACATCCTGAGCCAGGATCTTTCTGTCTTCAAGAAGGTCATTTAGATGGCGTTTGGCTTCCTCAGTACTGACCATAACCTCAATTTCATTTCCAAGCCAATTCTAGAAGAGAAATTAGTGATGTTGGGTTAGGAATGAGGAATCTCTGTCCCTTGGGCTAGATTCAGCTCCAGACTTAATGTCACTCAGAACAGAATCCACATAAGTAGAAGTGAGATTTCCATTCATGCCTACACTCACCAAAAATTGTAATAGCTCTCCAAAAGCCTTTAACAGAAATAGCCCAAAAGGTCACAAGAGGCTTTCTGCAGAAAATCTTTCTTTAGATATCCTAGTATTTTTATACATTGTCTTTGCCTTCTCCATTTTCTCCTTAACTTTTGTCTTTAACTAGTTGTGATAAAGAATTGAAGTATATTTTGATCATCTGTTTTGTTTTTAATAAAGATACCCATTCTTGTTTTATTTTAATTTTTTATTTAAGTGTAGTTGATACATAATGTTACAGTCGTTTCCTGTGTACAACATAGTGATTCAATATCTTTATATGTTATGCTTTGCTCACCACAAGTGTAGCTACTCTCTGTCACCATACAACACTATTACAGTATTATTAGCTATATTGATGCTATTCCTTTTATTCCCATGACTTCATCCTATAACTGGAAGCCTGTACCTCCTACTCCCTTTCACCATTCTGCCCATCCATCCACCCCTCTTCCCTCTGGCAACCATCAGTTGTTCTCTGTATTTATAGATCTGATTCTGCTTTTTATTTTGTTTTTCTTAGATTCTATATAAGTGAAATCATATGGTAATTGTCATTCTCAGTCTGCCTTATTTCACTTAGCATGATACCCTAGAGGTATTAGGTCCATCCATGTTGTTGCAAATGGCAAGATCTCACCCTTTTTTATGGTTGTGTAACATTCCTGTGTGTGTGTGTGTGTGTGTGTACATCTTCCTTACCCATTCATCTATCAATGGACACTTGGGTTGCTTCCATATCTTGGCTATTGTAAATAACGCTGCCACAAACATGGGGTGCAAATATCTTCAAATCAGTGTTTTTTTTCTTTGGGTAAATACCCAGTAGTAGAATTACTGGATCATATGGTATTTCTATTTTTAATTTTTTGAGGAACCTCCAGACTGTTTTCCACACTGGCTGTACCAATTTACATTCCCACCAACAGTGTATGAGGGTTCCTTTTGCTCCACATCCTCACCTACACGTGTTATTTTTTGTCTTTCTGAATTCAGCCATTCTGACAGGTGTAAGGTGGTATCTCATTGTGGCTTTCATTTGCATTTCTCTGATGATTAGTGTGATGTTGAGAATCTTTTAATGTACCTGTTGGCCATCTGTATGTCTTCTTTGGAAAAATGTCTATTCTGGCCTTCTGCCCATTATTTGATCAGATTGTTTTTTTGGTGTTGACTTGTATAAGTTCTTTATATATTCTCGATATTAACCCCTTATCAGATATATAATTAGCAAGTATCTTCTCCCATTCAGTAGGTTGCTCTTTTCTTTTGTTGTGAATATGTCTTTCAGTTCTAGCAGTTTTTTGGTGAAATCTTTAGGGGTTTCTATATATAGAATCATGTCATGTGCAAATTGTGAAAGTTTTACTTCTTCCTAACCGATTCGGATTCTTTTATTTCTTTTGTTGTCTAACTGCTGTGGCTAGGACCTCCAGTACTATTTTGAACAGAAGTGTTGACAGTGGACATCCTTGTCTTGTTCCTGACCTTGGGGAACAGCTCTCAGTTTTTCCCCATTTAGGATGACATTAGCTGTGGGTTTTTCATAAGTGGCTTTTATCCTGTTGAGATATGTACCCTCTAAACCTACTTTGTTGAGGATTTTTATAATGAATCGATGTTACACTTGGACAAATGTTTTTCCTACATCTATTGAAATGATCATATGATTCTTACTGTTTCTCTTATTGATGTGATATATCATGTTGATTGATTTGTGAATATTGAACTACCCTTGTATCCAAGGAAAAAATCTACCTTGATATTTGTGAATGATTCTTAATATATTATTGGATTTGAGTTGCTAATATTTTGTTGAGGATTTTTGCATCTATATTCATCAGAGATATTGGTCTTTAGTTCCTCTTTTCTTTGTGATGTCTTTGGTTTTGTTATCTATAAGGTTTTGTGGCCTTATAGAATGAATTTGGAAGTTTTCTTTTTTCTATTTTTGGAATAGTTTGAGAAGAATAGGTATTAACTCTTCTTTAAATGTTTGGTAGAATTTGCCTCTGAAGCCATCTGGCCCTGGAATTTTGCTTGTTGAGAGTTTTTTTTTTTAAATATAATTTATTGTCAAGTTGGCTAACATACAATGTATACAGTGTGTTCTTGGTTTTGGGGGTAGATTCCTGTGATTCATTGTTTACATACAACACCCAGTGCTCGTCCAACAAGTGCCCTCTTCAATGCCCATCACCCATTTTCTCCTCTCCCCTGCACCCCCCCCCCCCCGGAGTGTTTGATTACTGATCCAATTTCTTTGCTGGTAACTGATCTGTTCAAATTTTGTATTTCTTCCTGGTTCAGTTATGGTACTTCATATATTTCTAGGAATTTATCCATTTTTTCTAGGTTGTCCAATTTGTTGCCATATAGTTTTTCACAATATGTTCTTATAAGTGTTTGTATTTCTGTGATGTTGGTTATTTCTCCTCACTCATTTGTGATTTCTTCTATTTTAATCCTTTCTCTTTTTTCTTGATAAGTCTGTTGAGAGGTTTATCAATTTCATTGACTTTTTTTTTTTTTTTGCAAAGAACCAGCATCTGGTTTCATTGATCTGTTCTATTGGTTTTTGTTTGTTTGTTTGTTTTAGTTTCTATATATCATTCATTTTTGCTCCAATCTTTATTATTCCTTCCTTCTGGTGGTTTTAGGTTTTGCTTGTTGTTCTCTTTAGCTCCTTTAGGTGTAAGGTGAGGTCGTTTACCTGAAGTTTTTCTTGCTTGTTGAGGTAGGCCTGTATTGCAACAAACTTCCCTTTTGGAATTACTTTTGCTGCATCCCAAAGGTTTTGGACATTGTGTTTTCATTTCCATTTGTTTCAATGTACTTTTTTGTTTCTTCTTTGATTTCTTGGTTGACGTATTTATTGTTTAGTAGCTTGTTATTTAACCTCTGTGTATTTGTGGTCTTTCCAGATATTTTCATGTGGTTGACTTCTAGTTTCATAGTGTTGTTGGTCAGAAAAGGTTCATTATAGGATTTCCATCTTCTTGAATTTGTTGAGTTGAGGCTTGTTTCATGGGTTAATATATGATCTATTCTGGAAAACGTTTGTGCACTTGAAAAGACCCTGCTGTTTTAGGATGGAATATTCTGAATATATCTGTTAAATCCACATGTTCCAGTGTGTCATACAGAGCCATTTTTCCTTGTTTATTTTCTATTAAGATAATCTGTCCATTGATGTAAGTGGGGTATTAAAGTCCTATTACTATCACTGTGTTATTACTGATTTGTTCCTTCATGTTTATTAACTGTTTTATGTATTTGGGTGCTCCTGCTTTGGGTGCATATTTATATTTGTTATATAGTCTTGTTGGATTGTGCCCTTTATTATTGTATAGTGTCCTTCTTTGTCTCTTGTTACATTCTTTGTTTTAAAGTCTATTTTGTTTTATATTAAGTATTGTTCCTCTGGCTTTTTGCCAGATAGATGTTTCTCCATCCCCTCACTTTCAATCTGCATGTATCTTTAAGTCTAAAATGGGTCTCTTTTAGGCAGCATATAGATGGATCTTTTTAAAAATTATCCATTCAGCCGTCCTATGTCTTGTGATTGGAGCATTTAGTCCATTACAATATCAAAGTTATTATTGATAGATATGTATGCATTACCATTTTATTACCTGTTTTATAGTTTTTTCTGAACATTTTCTCTGATCCTTTTTTTGTCTTTCTCTCCTGCATGGTTTGCTGGTTTCCTTTTGTGATATATTTGGATTTCTTTCTCTTTATTCCTTGCATATTTATTAGTGGTTTTTGATTTGTGGTTACCATGAGGTTTGTATATAACATCTGCTTACAGCAGTTTATATTAAGTTGATGGTCCTTTAAGTTTGAACTCATTCTTTACTCCTCTCCCCCCCATTTTAGGTATATAATGTCATATTTTATTTTTTTTAGAGACAGAGCAGGGGAGGGGCAGAAAGAAAGGGAGACACAGAATCTGAAGTAGGCTCCAGGCTCTGAGCTGTCAGCACAGAGCCCGATACGGGGCTTGAACTCATGAACAGCGACATCACAACCTGAGCCAAAGTTGGACGCTTAACTGACTGAGCCACCCAGGCACCCCTCAGCTATTCCTAAAATAAATTTTCTGTCCCCTCTTCTTTGTCTTCTGGTACTCCTATAATATGAATTTTATTGTTTGATGGAGTCATTGAGTTCCCTACTTCTATTCTTGTTTTACATAATTCTTTTTTCTTTTTGTTCAGCTTGGTTACTTTTCATTACTCTGTCTTCTAAGTCATTAATTCATTTTTCTGCTTCTTCCAGCCTGTTGCTCATTGTATCAGGTGTGTTTCTAATCTCATTTATTGCACACTTCATCTCTGATTGGTTCTTTTTTTATCTCTTTGTTAAGGGTCTCTCTGATGTCTTCCACTCTTTTCCCAAGTCCAGTGAGTATTCCCATGATCATTGCTTTAAATATTCCATCAAGCAAGTTATTTTTATCTGATTTGCTTAGATCTCCAGTCATGGCCTTGTCCTATTCTTTCATTTGGGATAAATTTCTCTGTCTTCTCATTTTGTCTAAGGCGCTCTGCCTATTTCTCTGTGTTAGAAAAGTCAGCTATATCTCCTGTTCTTGAAGGTAATGGTGTTACGAAGAAGAGGTCTTGTTCTGCTGTCTGTTCCTTGTAGTGTCCCCTGTTCCACAGGACCTGGTACTTCTGCGAGTGTCTCCAATGTGTGCTCCATGTGCACTGCATTTGTGTCCTGGCTGCTTTATCCTTCAGGCCAGTTGTCTGCAGAGGTTCTCTTTGTCGAGGGCAGTGGTTGGTCCCTGGCCTGAATCTGGCGAGTGTTTACTAGGTATGCTCTGGTCTGCTTGTGAAATGGGACCTATTGCCACTGCCATCAGAACAGAGGCTCTGCAAAACTCCCAGGTTGGCAGACATGGTGTGAGCTGGGGTTTGAGCCAGTCTTCTGGGGGAGGGGGCTTGCCACACTGGGACTGAGGCAAGTGAGACTGGGAAGGGTGGTTTCACCACAGCATGGGTGGGTGGAGCTTGGTGCAAGCAAGTTAGTTAGGTAGTGAGTGTCAGTGCTGTTTGTTCCTGTAGGTGGCTTCGTGTTTATGCTGAGAGACAGCAGAGGGAAATAGTGTCTGCCAGTTTCTTTATTCCCAGAGAGGTCTTTCCATAAACACTGCCTCTCTGGGACATACTCTGAAATGAGCAAATACTGCCTCCACTGTGCGCTCAGGTGCTCTTCAGATTGCTGTTTCAATGCTGAATGTCCAGGCCTTGTTTGCCTTCCTTCTCTCCAAGAGCAGCACAATGCCTTTCAGGCTCTGTCTGAGCCAAGCCCACTGACCTTTAAAACTCCAGGCTTTAAGCTTCACTGGTTGCAAGAACTCACAAAAATTGGCCCCTCTCACTTTACAAACCAATTGCTATGGGGATTTGTTTTCCCCATGTTGAGCTCCTCTGTGTGCTAGTCTGTCTCTAACCCTTTTGCACACTGCAGCGGCCTTGGCCTTTTTTTCTCCCAAGCCCCATCTTTGCACTTCCTACCTTTTTTGATGTGGCCTCTTCTCTATCTTTAGTTGTGGACTTTGTTCTGCCAGTCTTAAGGTCGATTTCTGGGCTATTTAGGATGATTTGATAGTTATCTAGTTGTGTTCATGGGATGAGGAGTGTCTAGGGTCCTCTTACATAGCCACCATCTTTCTCTTCTCTCCCCTGACTCCAGAGCTTTTAACACTTTGGTCATATGATAGGATCAAGCACAGTCTTCCCTCCTTTTTGTCAGTGTGAACCATGATTTGAACATGTTCTATCATACACTGGTAAGTGAATCACTGAGTTGCCAGAGGGAAGGAGGTTGGGAGGATAGGCAAAATGGGTGAAGAGCAGTGGGAAATACAGGCTTCCAGTTATGGAATGAATAAGTCATGGGAATAAAAGGCACTAGTGCTAGAATTGGTATTAAGGAAATGCTTGTTGACTAAGGAATCATAACTATACTGATCCCTATGTCTCATCTAAGAAAATTTTCAACATTCCTATATTCATGCATCTTTAATGAACTTAAACATAATCAAAGGGCTAGTGACTGAAGAGTATATCAGAGAGAGACTGTAGAATGTAGTAATAAGGTTATATAATGATTATGAGAATATAATTCTAGATCCAGATTACATCGTAGCTCCTTTTATTCTTTATTTTTTCTAAATACAATTTACTGTCAAGTTAGCTAACACACAGTGTATACAGTGTGCTCTTGGTTTCAGGAGTATATTCCCCCAAGTAGCTCCTTCATTTCTTAAAGATTGGACCTGGAAGCAAGTCCTTTAGTCTCTCTGTGACTCACCTTTCTCATCTGTAAAATGAGGAACATAATCATCCCTACACCTCATTAGGTTGTTTGGAGAATTACATGAATCAATATTTATACAATGTTTGACACTTCTTAGTACATAATAAGTACTCTATAAATGTTAGCTTTTCTTACCTAAATCAAATAGAGTAACCTGGCATATCTATGAACAAGGCAGTTTGGGAGAAGTCTAGTGATCTCTTTAACTTCAACACTACTGAAAACAGACATTTCCTGAGTGCCTGCTATGAGCTAGGTACTGAGACAGGGTTGGATAAAACTTGGTATCTGCTGCCTTTAGGAGTCTTTCATTTTCCTGCTGAAAGTCCTCGATAGTCTAAGATTTTGGTCACATCATTAGCATCTGTCCTAAGAGTTTCTTGTAAAAGTTTCAGTAGTTCATCATGTGATTACTCAACAAAGAGTTTTTTCTTCTGTACACAGTTATTGCTACTGGCATATTTCTCAAAGATGTCTGCAGGCTTTCCTAAGGTCTCAATTTCAAGTTCTTTTTTTTTTTTTTTACCTCAGGCAACTACTGATCTGTTTCTATTCCTAAAATTGTGTCATTTTGAGAATATTCATTAAATGGAATCCTATAGTATGTGAACTTTTGAGATTGGCTTTTTTCAATCAGCATGATGCCCCTATGATCCATTCAAGCATATCAATAGTTTATTCCTGGGGCACCTGGGTGGCTCAGTCGGTTAAGCATCTGACTTCGGCTCAGGTCATGATCTCATGGTCTGTGGATTCGAGTCCCCCCTCAGGCTCTGTGCTGGACAGCTCTGAGCCTAGAGCCTGCTTCGGATTCTGCATCTCCTTCTCTTTCTGCCCCTCTTCCACTTGCACTCTGTCTCTCTTTCTCTCAAAAGTAAATAAACATTAAAAAATTTTTTAAACAAAAAAATAGTTTATTCCTTTTTTTGCTGAGTAGTGTCCAACTGTATGGATGTACTAATTTGTTTATCCATTCTCCAGTTGAGAGACATTTGGATTGTTTGTAGTTTTTGGTGATTACAAATACAGCTGCTTTAAACATTGTCATATAGGTTTTCATGTGAATGCAAGCTTTCATTTCTAGAGGGTAAATGCCCAGGGATGGGATTGTGGGCTCATATATGTACATGTTAATTTTATAAGAAACTGACTAGCCATTTTTCAGAGTGGCTATACCAATTTATATTCCCATTAGCAATGTATGATAATTCCATTTTCTCTGTGTCCTTGTCAGCACTTGGTATTGTCACTATATTTTATTGTAACCATGCTAATAGGTGTGTAGTGGTATCTCATCTGAGCCTTAATTTGCTTTTCCTTAATAGCTAATGTTGAATATAATATATAAATAAATAAATATATATATATATTACTATTTTAGAAAGAAAGAGGTTGAGAAAGAGAGAGCATGAGCAGGGGAGAGAGTCAGAGGGAGAGAGAGAGAAAGAGACAGAGAGAGAGAGCATCTTAAGCAGGCTCCATCCTCAGCATGGAGTCCGACATGTGGCTCGATCTCAGGACCCTGGGATCATGACCTGAGCTGAAATCAAGAGTCAGATGCTTAACCAACTGAGCCACCCATGTGCCCCTGTTGAATATCTTTTCATGTGCTTATTTGCCATCTGCATATTTTTGTTCATCAAATATCTGCTCAAGTGTTTTGCTCATTATCTAACTGGGTTATTTGTTTTCTTATTTTTGAGTTTGTTAAATCCTTTATGAATTCTGGATATGATTCCTTTGTCAGATGCGTAATTTGCAAATATTTTCTTCTAGTCTGAGGCTTATTTATTTATTTAAAGTTTATTATCAGAGAGAGAGAGTACGCATGAGCAGGGGAGGGACAGAGGGAGACAGGGAGGGAGGGAGGGAGGGAGAGAGAGAGAGAGAATCCCAAGCAGGCTCCACACTGCCAATGTGGAGCCCAACATGGGTCACAAACCATGAGATTATGACCTGAGCCGAAATCAAGAGTTGGAAGCTTAACTGACTGAGCTGCCCAGGTATGTGGCTTATTTTTTTGAAAATTTTCTCATTAGATCTTTACCAGAGCAGAAGTTTTTAGTTTTGGTGAAGTCTAATGTATTCACTTTTTCTTTATGTATTATGCTTATGATGTCTAAGAACATGTCACATAACTCTAGATTACTGCAATTTTTATCTTCTGTTTTCTTGTAGAAGTGTCACAGTTTTAGGTTTTACATTTATCTATCTATCTATCTATCTATCTATCTATTTATCTTTTAGGCTTCATGTCCAGCATGGAGCCCAATGCAGGGCTTGAACTCATGATCCTGAAATCAACACCTGAGCTGAGATCAAGAGTTGGGACACTTAACCAACTGAGCCACTCAGGCACCCTTATGTTTTACATTTAGATCTATGGTCTACTTTGAGTTAATTTTTGTATAAGGTTTCTAAGGTTTAGGTTGAAGTGGTTTGTTTGTTTGTTTTTGTCTATGGATATCCAATTGCTCCACAACATTTGTTGAAAAATTTCTGCCGCTTCTTAATTGTGACACCTTGGGAAATCATTTAACCTCTCATGGCCTCACTTTCTTTCCTCAAAAATGGGGATGATAATAGGACCTAAACTCTAGGGTTGAAATGAGGATTCCAGACTATATGTGTAATCACCTAGCACACAGTAGATAGTAGTAGCCATTACTATTACTTACAGAGTTTCAAATTTTGGTATTTTATGTTATGATTTACAAAATTTGATGACATATAATACACTGTCTCTTTCAATCCCTTCCATGGATGTTGGAGAACATGGATCAGTGCTAAGGTAGGTTCTGGCAGATGGGTT
>CM053579.1:57355358-57389318 GCA_028646485.1 Cryptoprocta ferox
AGCTTCAATGCTTTTTTTGTTTGTTTATTTGCTTTTTACTTCCTCTTTTATCTGTTTTCTGAGATCATACATGAATTAATCTTTTGTGATAAGCATGTGGAAGATATCTTGAAAAAAGTATACCGTTATTGGAAAAGTTGTAATCACAATCAGTCAGACCAGAGATTCCTACCAGTCTGGTCAAGTGTGAAGTTTTACGGGCTAGATGTGGTGTCACTGGAAACCGATAGTGTAATTGAAATTGCCTCTGAGCTGCAAGATACAGCAAAACAAATATGTTTTATAACACAGTACGGAAGATCAACTTATTGCGGTGGTATATGTGTAAGCCTCTAAGATAATAATGGCACCTGACTTCAGTCAGTCCTTTGCAGTTTAGAAAGCCCTGTGTTGTTCCCTATTCAAATTGATTCTTACAACAAGGATGAGAGAGGCAGGGCAGGGATTATTATTAATATTTTACAGATATGGAAGCTGTCAGGGACTTGCAGCTGGAGGGGGCTGGGATATCATCCATATTGATCGAAGGCATACGCTCTGAGGCAGATTGCCTACTTGTCTACTTGTTTTTAAAGTTTTGTATTTTGGTAAAATATATGTAACATACAATTTGTGATTTTGAACATTTATAAGTGTACAAATTCAGTAGCATTACATTCAAAATGTTGTATAACCATCACCACTGTTTCTAAAATATTTTCATCACCCCAAACAAAAACTCTGTAGCCATTATATAAGTCCACATTAGACCTCCCCTCAGCCCCTGGTAACCTCTAATCTACTGTCTTTATGAATCTGCCTATTCTAGATATTTCATATAAGTGGAATAATGTAATATTTGTCTTTTTATAGTTGGTTATTTCACTTAGCATAATGTTTGCAAGGTTCATTCATTTTGTAGCACGTATCAGTCACTATGTCATTTCTTCCTAATGCCAAGTACAGAATGTTCCGTGGTGTGTGTGTCTATGTGATATATATAAAATATATTGTTTATCCATTCATCTGTTGAGAAGTGTTTAGGTTGCTTCTACACATTGACTACTGTGAATAGTGCTACTATGAACATTTGTGAACAAGTTTTTATTTGAATACTTGTTTTCATTCTTTTGGTATATACCTAGGAGTAGATTTGCTGGGTCATGTGGTTAATTCCATGTTTAGCTTTTTTTTAATGTTTATTTTAGTTTTTGAGAGAGAGAGAGAGAGAGAAATAGAAAGAGAGCACAAGTGGGGGAGGGGCAGAGAGAGAGGGAGACTCAGAATCAGAAGCAGGCTCCAGGCTCCAAGCTGTCAGCATAGAGTCTCAACTGTGAGAGCTCACAAACTGTGAGATCATGACCTGCGGCAAAGTCAGACACTTAACTGAATGGGCCACCCAGGCTTCCTCGATGTTTAGCTTTTTGAGGAACTTTGAAACTTTTCTACAGCAATGGTACTATTTTACATTCCCACCAGCAATATATAAGGGTTCCAACTTCTCCATATCTTCACCAAAACTTGTTACTTATTTTTTTGTTAAAAAACCACATTCTAGTAGGTGTGAAGGGGATATATTATTATAGATTTTATTTTCATTTCTCTAATGACTAAGAATGAGAAAATTTTCATATGCTTACTGGACATTTCTATATCGTCTTGGGAGAAATGTCTATTCAAGTCCTTTACTCATTTACTCAACTTAATTGATTTGTTTATCTTTTTTAAAAATGATTATTTTTGAAAGAGAAAGAGAGAGCATGTACGTGCAAGTAGGGGGAGGTCAGAGAGAAAGAGA
The DNA here is from genome assembly GCA_028646485.1 of Cryptoprocta ferox. NCBI lineage: Eukaryota > Metazoa > Chordata > Mammalia > Carnivora > Eupleridae > Cryptoprocta > Cryptoprocta ferox. The sequence goes on from CM053579.1 coordinate 57,357,136, forward strand.
GAGAGAGAGAGAGAGAGAGAGAGAGAAAACTAAGCAGGCTCCGTGCCATCAGTCCAGACCCTGATGCAGGGCTTGAACCAACAAACTGTGAGATCATGACCTGAGCCAAAATCAAGAGTTGGACACTTTAACCAACTGAGCCACCCAGTTGCCTCGGGTTGTTTATCTTTCTGTTGTTGAGCTGTAGGAGTTCTCTGTGTTCTGGTTATTAACCCTTACCAGATCTATGACTTCCAAATATTTTCTCCCATTTTTTAAAAGTTTATTTATTTTTAGAAAGACAGATGGCGCAAGTAGGGGAGGGACAGAGAGAGGAGGAGACAGAGAATCCCAAGCAGGTGCCACACTGTCAGCATGGAGCCTGATGTAGGGCTCGAACTCACGAAACCGTGAGGTTAAGACCTGAGCCGAAACCAAGAATCAGACACTTAACTGACTGAGCCATCCAGGCACCCCCCCCAAATATTTTCTCCCATTCTGTAGGCTATCTTTCACTTTCTTGATAATGTCCTTTGATGCACAAAAGTTAAAAAATTTTTTTTTTCAAAAAAAATTTGTTTAAGTTTTATTTATTTTGGGAGACATAGAGAGTGAAGGAGGGGCAGAGAGAGAGAGGGAGAGAGAGAATCCCAGGCAGGTTCCATGCTGTCAGTGTGGAGCCTGATGTGGGGCTTGAACTCCTAAACTGTGAGCCCAAACCAAGAGTTGGACACTTAACTGACTGAGCCCTAGGTGCCCTAAAAGTTTTAAATTTTGATGAAATCCAATTTATCTATTTTTCTTTGTTGCTCATGATTTTGTTATTATATCTAAGAATTCAATGTCAAGTCTAAGGTCATAAAGATTTACTCCCATGTTTTCTTCTAAGAGTTTTATGCTTTTAGCTCTTTTTAAAAATTTTTTTAAAATGTTTTATTTATTTTTGAGAGAGAGAGAGAGAGAGACACCATGAGCAGGGGAGGGTCAGAGAGAGAGGGAGATACAGAATCCGAAGACAGCCTCCAGGCTCTGAGCTAGCTATCAGCACAGAGCCCGACACAGGGCATGAACCCACGAACCGCGAGATCATGACCTGAGCCGAAGTCGGATGCTTAACCGACTGAGCCACCCAGGCACCCCTGCTTTTAGCTCTTATTTTAGGTTTTATCCACTTAGAGTAAATTTTGGATGTGATGTGATGTAAGGTCCAAATTCATTATTTTGCCTGTGGAAATACACTTGTCCCAGCCCCATTTGTTGAAGAAGTGTTCTTTCTCCATTGAATGGATTTGGCATCCTTGTCAGTTTCTGACTTAAAGTCTATTCTATGTATTAATAGTATATCTACCTCAACTCTCTTTTGGTTACTATTTGCAAATAGTCTCTTTTTATGGCTGAATAATATTCCACTGTGTGTATTTATACATATACATACACATATACATATATATACATATACATAGCAATCTATACATTCAATGCAATCCCTATCAAAATAACACCAGCACTGGGGCACCTGGGTGGCTCAGTTGGTTAACAGTTCGACTCTTGGATTTGGCTCAGGTCATGATCTCATGGTTTGTGGGTTTGAGCCTGACGTTGGTCTCTGCACTGACAGTGTAGAGCTTGCTTAGGATTCTTTCTCTCTCCCTTTCTCTCTACTCCTCCCCTGCGCTCTCTCTCTTTCAAAATAAATAAACTTAAAAAAATTAAAAAAGAATAACACCAGTATTCTTCACAGAGCTAGAACAAACAATCCTAAAATTTGTATGAAACCAGAAAAGACCTCAAATAGCCAAAGTAATGTTAAAAAAGAAAACTAAAGCTGGAGGCATCACAATTCTGGACTTTAAGCTGTATTACAAAGCTGTAATCATCAAGACAGTGTGGTACTGGCACAAAAACAGACACACAGATCAATGGAACATAATAGAGAACCCAGAAATGGATCCACAAATATATGGCCAACTAATCATCGACAAAGCAGGAAAGAGCATCCAATGGAAAAAAGACAAATCTCTTCAGCAAATGGTGTTGGGAAAACTGGACAGCGATATGCAGAAGAATGAAACTGGACCACTTTCTTACATCATGCACAAAAAGAAATTCAAAATGGATGAAAGACCTAAATGTGAGATAGGAAACCATCAAAATCCTACAGGAGAACACAGCAACCTCTTTGACCTTGGTTATAGCAACTTCTTATTAGACATGTCTCTGGAGGCAAGGGAAATAAAAGGAAAAATGAACTATTGGGACCTCATCAAGATAAAAACCTTCTGCACAGCAAAGAAAACAATAAAACTAAAAGAAAATTGATGGAATGGGAGAAGGTATTTGCAAATGACATATCAGATAAAGGGTTAGTACCAAAACCTATAAAGAACTTATCAAACTCAACACCCAAATACAAAGTATTGGGTGAATCCAGTGAAGAAATGGGGAGAAGACATGAATAGACACTATTCCAAAGAAGACATCCAGATGGCTAACAGACACATGAAAAGATGCTCATCATTGCTCATCACCAGGGAAATACAAATCAAATTCACAATGAGATACCACCTCACACTAGTCAGAATGGCTAAAATTAACAACTCAGGAAACAATAGATGTTGGTGAGGATACCAAGAAAGGGGAACGCTTTTGCACTGTTGTTGGGAATGCAAACTGGTGCAGCCACTCTGGAAGACAGTATGGAGGTTCCTCAAAAAATTAAAAATAAAACTATCCTATGACCCAACAATTGCACTACCAAGTATTTATACAAAGGATACAAAAATGCTGATTCAAAGGGGCACATGCATCCCAATATTCATAGCAGCACTATCAGCAATAGCCAAATTATGGAAAGAGCCCGAATGTCCATCAACTGATGAGTAAAGGAGATGTAATACACACACACACACACACACACACACACACACACACACACTGGAATACTACTTGGCAATCAAAAAGAATGAATTCTTGCCACTTGCAACAACGTGGATGGAACTAGAGGGTATTATGCTAAGCAAAATAAGTCAGGCAGAGAAAGACAAATATATGATTTCACTCATATGTGGAATAAAAGAAACACAATAGATGAACATAGGGGAAGGGAAGGAAAAATAAGATAAAAACAGAGAGGGAGGCAAACTATAAGAGACTCTTAAATACAGAGACAAACTCAGGTTGCTGGAGGGGAGGTAGGTGGGGGGATGGGCTAAATGGGTGATAGGCATAAAGGAGGGCACTTGTTGGGATGAGCACTGGGTGTTATATGTAAGTGATGAATCACTGGGTTCTATTCCTGAAATCAATACTATACTGTATGTTAACTAACTTGAATTAAAATAAATAAATTTTAAAAAAGAATTTGACAAAATTCATATGCTTGGAGAATAAAAACTTACAACAAACTAAGAATACATAAGAACGTCCTCAATCTGACAAAGGGTATCTATGAAGAACCTAAGCTAACATCATGCTTAATGGTAAAAGACTGAATCCTTTCCCCAAGATCAGGATCAGATAGAATGGTTTCTACTATCACCATTCCTATTCAACATCATCCTGAAGGTCCAAGCTGATGTAATAGGGGAAGTAAGAGAAATAAAAGATATACAGATTAGAAAAGAAGAAATAAAACTGTATTCACAGATGGCATGATTGCCCATGTAGAAAATCCCAAAGAACCTACAAAATAGCTACTAAACTAATGAAGTCAGAAGATAGAAGTTAATATACAAAAATCAATTGTATTTCTATATATCAGGAGTGAACAACTGGATAAACAACTTGGCAGTTTCTTATAAAGTTAAACCTAGACTTAACATATGACCTATAGCAATCCCACTCCTAGGTATTTACCCAAGTGAAATGTTTTTGTATGTTTACACAGAAATCTGTATGTAAATGTTTTTATAGCAGCTTCATTCATAATCACCAAAAACTGGAAAAAAAATCCAAGATATCCTTTAATACATGAAGAGATAAACTGTGGTACATCCATACAACGGAATACAACTCAGCAAAAAAAAAAGGCAGAAATTATTGATATAGGCAATAACATAAATGAGTCTGAAATGTGTTATGCTAAGTGAAAGAAGCCATACTGTATGTTTCTATTTATGTGACACTGATGCCAAGGGAAAACAATTATAACAGAATACACATCAGTGTTTGCCAAGTGCTAGGGATGTGGGAGGAGCTGACTACAAAGGGGGTATAGAGGAATTTGGGAAGATAACATAATTATTCTATATCTTGACTGTGATGGTGGTTATACAATTGTATGTGTTATCAAAACTCTTGGAACTGTACACTAAAAAAGGTAAATCTTACTGTATGTCAGATATTCCTTAATAAAATTGAAAAAAAAATCAATGTCATTTGTCATACTAACAGAATAAAAACAAACTATAAGATCATCTCAATAGGATTCGGAAAAAATCTTTGAATGTCCATTCATGATAAAAACTTTCCGCAAACTAGGGATAGACAGGAATTTCTTCAACCTGATAAAGGACATATACAAAAACCTACAGCTAATATCACACTTAATGGTGAAGGATTGAATGCTTTTTCCCTAAGATTTGGAACAAAGCAAAGATATTCCTTTTCACCTACTCTATTCAATATTTTACTGGAAGTTCTAGCAAGTACAATATGACAAGGTAAAGTTAAAAAAAAAAAGAGGTGTACAGAGCAGGTAAGTAAATAAAACTGTCCCCATTTGCAGATGACATGATTGTCTATGTAGACTCTATAAAAAAGCTATAAGTACCAACAAATATATCCAAACATTTGTAAATTGAAATAAAAAATATTTCTAATATCATAAAAATATGAAGTACTAAGGAATATATTTGACAAAAGATGTGCAACACTGTATGCTGAAAACTAAAATACTAGAGAGAAATTAAAGTTTTAAATAAATGAACAGATGCATTTTGTTCATAAATCAAAACACTTAATATTGTTAAGATAGAAATTCTCCTCAAATTTATGTCTAGATTCTATGCAGTCCTAATCAAACTCCCAGAAGACTTTTTGTAGAAAATGATAAGCTTATTCTAAAATTTACATGAAAATGTACAGGACCTAGTTTTCCCAAAACAATTTTGAAAAAGAATAACAACTTTGGGGAGCTTATACTACCGGATTTCAGAACTTATTATAAAGCTAGTGTAATCAAAACATGTTGGTACTGGCATAAAGATAGACATGTAGATCAATGGAGTAGGATCTAGAAAATGACCTATGGACAATTGATTTTCACAAAGGTGTCAAGTCAAAATGAATCAATCATAGACTTAAATGTAAAGCTTAAAACTATATAAATTCTAGAAGAAAACTTATAGGGAAATCTTAGTGACCTTGGGTTTGGCAAAGATTTCTTAAACAGGACATGAAACTCATTAAACATAAAAGAAAAAAAATGTCAATAAATTGGATGGCATCAAAATTATAAAGCCTTGTTTTTCAAAAGACACTGTTAAAAAAGGGAAGGCAAGTCACAGACCAGGAGGAAATTTTTATAAAACATCAAAGTCCTTTGTTGGATATATCTAGTATATATAAAGAATTCTAACTGAAAAGTGAGAAAAAAGACAACCTAATGAAAAAATGGGGGAAGATCTGAACATATATTTTGGAAAACATACATATGGCAAATAAGCACATGAAAAGATGCTCAACATCATTAGTCATAAGGGAAATGAAAACTAAACCAACAATGAGGGTACCACTACCCCTTCACTAGAACACCTAAGATTGAAAAGACTGACCATACTCAGTATTGGTGAGAATGTACAGTAACAAGAACATTCATAAATTGCTAGTAGGAAGGTATAACTCTTTGGAAAACAAAGAAGTTGCTTAAAAGTTAAAATATATACCCGCCAGCCAGTCCACTCCTAGGTTATCTTCCCAAAAGAAATAAAACATATATCCAAAGTCTTGTACACAAATGTTCAGTACAGTATTTGTAATAGCAAAAAACTGGAAACAACATAAAATGTCCATTAACAGGTGAATGGATAGCATATTGTGGTATAGCCATACAACAGGACGCCATTCAGCAATAGAAAGGAAAGAAGTATTGATACACACAGCCACGTGGATGAATCTTGAAATAGTTACACTGAATGAAACCCAGAAAAAGAAAATATACTGTATAATTCAATTTTTGTAAAATTCTAGAAAACAAAAAAGGAGTCTAGAGTGACAGCAGATTAATGGTTGCCTGGAGATAGGGAGGTAGAGGGGTGAACTAGGGAGCGGAGAAAGGGTTTACAAAGGGAAACAAAATTAAGTTTTGGTCATGATGAACATTGACATTATCTTGACTGTGGTGATGATTTCATGGGTGCATATCTGTGTCAAAACTTATTAAGTTGTACATTTTAAATATATACAATTTATCGTGGGCCATTCATACCTCAATGAAAATGTAAAAAAATTAACTGACCTTCAATAGAGCCAGGGATGAAAAGGATTCTCTACTCTTAATTTTTTTAACGTTTATTTTTGAGAGAGGGAGCATGAGCAGGCAAGGCACAGAGAGAGAGGGAGACACAGAATCCGAAGCAGGCTCCAGGCTGTGAGCTGTCAGCACAGAGCCTGACGCAGGGCTCAAGTTCACAAACTGAGATCATGACCTGAGCTGAAGTCCAATGCGTAACTGACTGAGCCACCCAGGTGCCCCAGGGTTCTCTACTCTTGGTCTTTCACATTTGTTCAAAGATATTCAAAGGTACCCTTAGGAAATCAGGCTTTCAGGTAGAAGAACTTCATATTCTGAAGCGTTTCATTCTAAACAAAAAGAAAGGTATTTTCCATTTTTTCCTATCCCCAATGTAGATGAGAAAATTAACAGTTCAAGCTGTCCATACCTTCACTCGAGCTGCAGTGCCTTCCATTCCACGGCTCTGAGTCTCTTTCCGCTTATCTGCAACCTCCCGTTGTTTTTGGAGAGCATCCTTGAGACGCTTGTTGGCAGCAGCTGCCTAAATAAAAACAGCTCACAGTATGTTGAATTGAAGGTTTAAAAAAACATTTTCATTTCCAGTATATTAGTAAAGAAAAATTTTAAAAATCTTTTTAGAAAGATATTTATTTATTTATTTATTTTGAGAGAGAGAGAGAGAGAGAGAGCGAGCGAGCGAGCACAAACAGGGGGAGGGGCAAAGAGAGAGGGAGAGAGTGAATCCCAAGCAGATGGCACAGAGCCCGATGCAGGGCTCGAACTCACACACCGTAAGATCATGACCTGAGCTGAAATCAAGAGTCAGGTGCTTAACTGACTGAGCCATTGAGGCGCCCCAGAAAAATGAAAAAATTCTATGGGTTTGACTCCCTATAGGAATCAAGTTTTAAGTCTCTATGTACATAATACTGGTGAATAACCACTGCTTCAGAGCCTAGGGGAGGTACAGATTTCAATGTACCACAGACTGAAAGCATCTGGGAATGTCATAAATTACTCTGTATTTTGTTTGGAAAGAAGCAAGTCCAATTGGGGGAAAAAATCCTTATCTGAATAGTACCATTTCCTTCAGATTTTTATCTGCTCACAGTTCATGACATAAACAGGGATTAAGACTTAAGAATTGCTGGTCAAGATTTATATCCCTGGTTTCTCAGGACACTGGCTAATTTAAGGGATACTACTATGTCAGCATTTAAGCCTGAAGGTAACAGTACACCCGACCCAGCAGATTGGATTTTCTTACCTCCTCAGTTTTCCGTCTGAGCACATTAGACTGTTTCTGGAAGTTTCTTTCAAGTTTGAGCAGTTCATATTGCCTCTTACGGTCCTGAGAAGAAAAAAGTCAGACTTTTAATTGCTATTCAGCTAGCTGACATAAAACTTTATAATGTAACTAAAGAGTCTTTCAGTATAACAGTCACTATGGAAAACAGGATTTAATTTTCCTCAAAAAATTAAAAATAGAACTACCATACGATCCAGCACAATCTCACTACTGGGTATATATTCAAGGATAATGAAATCAGTATCTTGAAGAGATATCTGTATCCTCATATTCATTACAGCATTATTCATAGTAACCAAGATATGAAAATAACCTAAGTGTTGACAGGTGAATGGATAAAGAAAATGTGGTATATGTATACAATGGAATATTATTCAGCCACAAACAAAAAGGAAATCCCACCATTTGCAACAACATAGATGAACCTAAAGGTCATTATGGTAACTGAAATAAACCAGACTGAAAAAGACGAATACTATATGATCTCACTTATATGTGGAATCTAAAAAAAGTCAAACCCATAAAACTAGAGAGTAATGGTGGTTACCAGGAACTGGGGGTGGGGAAAACAGGGAAAGGTTGCTCAAAGGGTATAAACTTTCAGTTATAAAATGATTAAGTTCTGGGGATCTATATATAATAGTGACTATAGTTAATAACACTGAAATCTGCTAAGGAGTACATTTTAAGTGTTTTCTTCTTTACACTGAAAAAAACAGGTAACTATGTGAGGTGATGGATGTGTTGCCAAGGGGAAATGTGACATCTCCAAATTTATTCTTCTCTTTTAAGATTGTTATGATTATGCTGGGTTACTTCCACTTCTGTATGAATTTTAGGATCAGCATGTGAATATCTGCAAATAAGCCAGTTGGAATTTTGACTGAGGTTGTACTGAATCTGAGATCAATCTGGGGAGTATTCCATCTTAAGTATATTAAGTCTTCCCATTCATGAACATGGGCTGTTTTTCCATTTATTTAGATATTTAATTAATTCAATGATGTTTTATAGTTTTTAGTGTATAGGTTTTATACTTGTTAAGTTTATTGCTAAGCATTTTATTCTTATTGATGCTATTATAAATGGAATTGTTTTCTTCATTTTCAAATTGGTTTCTAGCGTAAAGAAATACAATCAACTTTTGTACATTTAACTTATGTCCTCCAACCTTGCTGAACTCATGTATTAGTTTTAACAGTCTTTTTAGTAAATCCTCTAGCATTTTATACATACAATACAAGATCATGTCATCTGCTAACAGAGAGTTTTGTTTCTTCCTTTCTAATCTGGATGCCATTTATATATTTTTCTTGCTTAAGTGCCATGGCCAGAAGCTCCAAGACAATGTGGAATAAAAACAATGAGAGTGGATATTCTTGTCTTGTTCCTGATCTTAGAGGGAAAGTATTTTGTCTTTCCCCATTCAGTATGATGTTAACTGTGGGCTTTTCATAAATGCCCTTTATCAGGTTGAGAAGTTCCCTTCTACTCCTAGTTTCCTGAGTGTTTTTATTATGAAAGGGTGATGGATTTTGTCAAATGTGCTTTCTATGTCTATTGAGATAATCATGAAGTTCCTGTCCTTTATTGTGCTGATATTAAATACATTAATTTGATTTTCAGATATTAAGAAAGGCTTGCATATTTTCAGATGAACCTTACTTGGTCATGGTGTGTCATTCTTTTTATATGTTGCTGGATTCAGTTTGCTGATTTTGAAGATTTTCACATCTATATTCTATAGTTTTCTTGGAATGTCTTTGGTTTTGGTATCAAGGACATACTCATAGAATGAGCTGGGAAATGTTTCCTTTGCTTCTGTTTTTCAGAATAGTTTCCAAAAATTTGGTATTATTTCTTCTTTATTTTTTTAATTAAAAAATTTTTTACTGTTTATTTCTTTTTGAGAGAGAGAGAGAGAGAGAGAGCGAGCAGGGGAGGGACATAGAGAGAGGGAGACACAGAATCTGAAGCAGGCTCCAGAGCCCAATGCTGAACATTTCTGTCCATCTGCTAGCTTTGGGTTTGGTTTGCTTTTTTTTTTCCCAGTGTCTTAAAGTGGAAGTGTAGGTTATTGATTTTAGATATTTCTTCATTTTTAAAAAAATGTTTATTTATTTTGAGAGTGAGAGTACAAGTGGGGGAGGGGCAGAGGGAGAAGGGGAGAGAGAATCCCAAGCAGGCTCTGCACTGTCAGCACAGGGGCTTGATCTCACAAACCATGAGATCATGACCTGAGCCGAAATTAAGAGACGGACGCATAACTGACTGAGCCTCCCAGGCTCCCCTCACCTTCCCCTTTACATAAGCCATTCTTCAAGGGGAGAGCTCATATAATACTCATCTTTCTATTTTCCATGGTATCTAGCAGATATTACCTTGCATGTAGTAGACGTTTAAGAAATAGTTGCTACATTCATGAATGTGTCACATTTTGGGAGATAACTAGTTGTTTGAAGAGAGGCTTTAATGCTAGTCAGCCCAGAGAAGGCTTTGTTAAGTAGGCCTTTGAGAAGTTGTAGCTACTTACTCGTTCTTTTAACTGGATTACTTCTTTGTCTTTTTGTTGTTTCCACTGTCTAAACTTCTCAGCATCCTCTTTCATCTGACGCATCAATTGTACCCGCTGGTTTTTCATCACCTGTAAAAACAAAAACCAATACAGCTAATAGTCATCTGCCCTTATTCTAGGATGATGTGCAGATGGATAGACTATTAAGAAGAGAGAAAACTCAGAGCTAAGCTGAGAAGGCTGCCAACAGATTTTCTGATTAGGCTTGCAATACCCCTTGCCATGCTTGCACAGTGTTTCCAAGTATAGACTACACAGATGAACATGTTGAAGAAAATTTTTAAAAATGTACTGACAGCTAAATTCAGCCCTAAATTCATTGGACATAAATGAAATTTCAAGGAAATATCTACTAAGCCCCAAGAACAAATCCACCTAGCAACCACTATATTCTAAAGGTTTCAGTGTAAATGGCCTATAACTCCACTTTGCAGATGTCAGAAGTTGAACATTCAATAACTGAAAATATTCTCCAGGTGTCTGTCACTTTGCAACTACTTTACGAAATTATTCTACGTAATTATAGAAATTAGTCACGAAATACTCAGGTATCTTTCTCCTTTGGTTTCAGAGAATCTAACATCAAACTCTAAATGTTAAAGCAGGATTTTGTTGTTCAGACTCTAGATGACTACCAGAACAATGTCCTGTAAAAGGGACATTTGTGGAGTTTCACACACTTGCAATGATGGCCCTGCCTGGTACTTTCTCACTTGATAACACCTCCATAGTAAAATTCTAAATGGAACATCTATGTTTGTTTTAATGAAATAAACCCAAGGATGAGAGTTTCTTACCTGTATTTCCTGGTTCAGTTTGGAAACGGTATACTCTGTGGATTCTTTCAGCTTCAGAAGTTTGGACTGTTCATTGAGTTTCTTCTTCAGATCAGCTATTTGACCCTCTAGCTCCTGGAGACGTTTACGGCGGCGCTCACTCAACCTAAAAACAGATGCTATAGGAATGAAGACTAGCAGCAGCAAAGCCTTACTTCAAAAGACATAGACTCCCAGGTTCATAACCCTGATATATATAAAATAGGTGACCAGTCACATAGCCATCTTCAAATAATGAATACCACCCAAACCAAAACTGTCTCAATAATGAGAGCTCAATACCAAGAGTAAAACAACAAATGTTTTGAGTATATAATAATGCAATCGCCTTAATATTTCATTCCCCATCACTATGTTAAAAGGATGGTTCTTTGAAGATATTTCACTTTAGTTTAGCTGTAAAGGAATAATTCTGGTGATTATTACACTAGTCTGAGATAGAATGTAAACATTCAGCATAATATTTTAAGAACATTAACTTTAGGGGCGTGGGTGGGTCGGTCTGCTAAATGTCCGACTTCAGCTCAGGTCATGATCTCACAGCTCCTGAGTTTGAGCCCTGCATAGGGCTCTGTGCTGACAGTGTGGAGCCTGCTTTGGATTCTGTGTCTCAGTTTCTCTCTGCCCCCCAACCCCCTGCTCACACACACACACACACACACACACTCTCTCTCTCAATCTTAATCTCTCTCAAAAATAAATAAACATTAAATTTTTTTTTAAAGAACATGAACTTTAGACTCAACAGAGATATAATAGAGTCACGGAGTAAAACAGAGAAGGCAGAATAGCCAATAAGGCAGAGGTCTGAGGAAGCGCAGCATATTCTGGTTATCTGTCTTGGTTTTATTCTTAACTGACTAAGGGATGGCTAGATTGGTTTTTCATTTACTAGCCTGGACATTAATTCTATTCACAAGCTAATTTACAATCAGTGCAGAGACAAAAAAACTGTAGCTGTCTGGCAGGTCTGATAATCTTTCAAAATCCAGACCAAATGCTAACTTCTTATAAGGCCTTCCTTGATCATGCCAGCCTAAACTGATATCCCTTACCTCTGAACTCTTAAAGCAATTGCTGCCTAAGAAATTCATTTAGCTACTAATCTACTAATCATATACTGTTATGACATTCTTTCACTGTCATCATAAGGTGTTGTTGAAAATCTCAATTACTTTTCTTTTGTTTAGATCTTCTTTCCACAATTAGGTATAAATCATGTGGGGGCAGGAAATGGCTCTTATACTTGTCTATTTAATTTATAACTTCCTCACACACAGCAGGGACTTGAAATAATATTTATTGGATTTATTCTTACTTGGCTTGGTTAACATCCTTCTTTGTTGTCTGAAGTTCAAGAACCAATTCTTCTTTTTCCTTCTGCAGATTGATAACTTCCAATTCTAGATTTTTTATGTTATCCTAGAAATATTATGGGTCAGAGAGAAAGAAAAAGCATTAAAACGCATGAAAGAAAATTTACTTAAAAAAAAAAGGGGTGCCTGGGTGGCTCAGTTAAGTGTCTGACTTCGGCTCAGGTCATGATCATATGGTTTGTGAGTTTGAGCCCCCCTCCCCCTCACTGGGCTCTCTGCCGTCAGTGCAGAGCCTGCTTTGGATCCTCTGTCTCCCTCTCTCTCTGCTCCTCCCCCACTCACTCTCTCTCTCAAAAATAAACATTTAAAAAATAATAAAATAAATGAAGAAAGAAATCAACATTCCACATCTTAAGGAACTATGTATTCAATTTTACCACTTAAATTACAAACTAAAAACATCTGTACTTGATTTAAGGAGATGAAAGTTATACCTAGTGGAAAAAGTATAAACTTGGAATCCAAAAGCCTAGGTTTGAACATTGAGCCCAGCACTTAATATCTAAAGTCTTAATGAAGGTCATTTTATCTCTTTTTAGCCTTAGTTTCTATGCGGAAGAGAGTTCATATAGCAGGCCGGAGACAGCTGTTCTCAAAAAGTATTGTTTCCAAGATTGGCCCTTGGCTTAAGTGTGCGAACTTAGTAGAGTTCCCACCCTTTTGATAAGAGTGGCTCATTATGCCAAGAAACAGGCTCTTTTTTAAAGTTTATTTATTTTGACAGAGAGGAGAGAGAGCGAGCGAGCGAGCGAGTGAGCAGTTTGGGGGTAGAGAGAGAACCCCAAGCAGGCTCCATACTGTCAGTGTGGAGCTCGAACTGACAAACTGTGAGATCATGACCTGAGCTGAAATCAAGAGTCCGACACTTAACCAACTGAGAGTCACCCAGGTGCCCCAATAGACTCTTAACTATAGAGCACAAACTGATGGTTACCAGAGGGGAGGTGGCTGGGGTGAAATGGGTGATGGGGATTAAGGAGTGCCCCTGTGATGACCACTGGGCGATGTGTGGAATTGTTGAATCACTATATTGTATACCTGAAACTAATATAACACTGTATGTTAACTAACTGGAATTAAAATAAAAACTTAAAAAAAACTCTGGACTCCTAGACTCCAGAGAGCTTCCCTGACAACATTTCACACATTTCATACATGTCACAAACTATTGCTGGAGGAATTAAATAATACTGTTACTCCACTAGGAGAAGACTCTTGGAAGCTTCCATCTGGTTTCCTTCAGACTTTGCCCCACGTGCTTTTTTTTTGATTTTGTTTTGTATCCTTCCACTGTAATAACTCGTAGTTGTATGACTGTATGCCAAGTTGTCTGAGTCATCCCGGTGAATCATCAAACCTTGGGGTGGTCTTGGGGACCCCCAAGAGTTTCCTTAACTATGTGAACAATTAACACCACTTACCTTGCAGGGTTGTTGGGAAGATCAAATAAGATAAAGAAGGAAAGACATTTTGTAAATAGCAAAGTGCTGCACAAACATTCTTATATTCAGAACTTTCAAACATATATATTCAATACCAACTGCAGTTCTGCGTGCATTTAAGAAATGAATTCTAGAAACTGAAGTTTAATAGTTTCCAAGATTGGGAAAACCCAATAGATACCCCCCTGTTCTCATAACCAAAAAATTAAAGGGCACTGGCTGAATGAGCAGTTGGTAGCCAAGAAGATTATGTGCAGGTCTTAGACCAGTATTGAAATGACACAAAGAGGCAGGTTAGATGGGGCTGTATCAGAGAAGCTTTCTATTTTTTTTTAAACCTTTATTTATTTTTGAGAGACAGAGAGACAGAGCATGAGCGGGGGAGGGGCAGAGAGAGAGAGAGGGAGACATAGATTCTGAAGCAGGCTCCAGGCTCTGAGTTGTCAGCACAGAGCCCGACACGGGGCTCGAACTCACGAACCGCGAGATCATGACCTGAGCTGAAGTCGCTGCTTAACTGACTGAGCCATCCAGGCACCCCTCAGAGAAGCTTTCTAAATAGGCAAGAGCTGCTTTCCACAAAATATACTAAGCCATGCTAGTATCCAGTGAAAATCAGTCTCATTGCTTTATAGCTACCCTGCATATTTAAACTGGCAATAACATGTGTATGTGTGTATATATTTAGAGAAGTAACACATGAAAACATTCTCGTAAAAATATAATCCAGATACTACATATAAAGGGCGAGTCCCCTCTACTGCCCTACTCTTCCAAAATTCCAGTCCCCTATTCAGAAGTAACCACTGTTATCAGACTGGTCCAGATCTTCCAGACATTCTTCCTAGACATTTACATATTACATATATGGACATTTACATATTCTAGACATTTACATGTATATGTAAATGCCTTAAAATGCATAGCTAATTAATACATAAATATATTGTGGCAAATGTCTAGAGTATTTATTTAAATAGATACAAAAATAATGTGCATATTTGTATGTGTATACCTATTGAAATGTGTTAAAGGTAAGTAGAATTATACTATATGTGTATATTATTCTGTAACTTGCTTTTTTTAGTCCTTGAGATTTATTTATATCATTGCCTATAGATCTACCTTATTATTTTGCCACAATGAAATATTCTTGTGCATACCTCTGTACACACGTGCAAGGTTTTCTAGGGTAGGAACAAGTGAAATTACAGAGTCAAGGGGGTACACACTTTTAATTTAATTTTTTAAAATTTATTTATTTATTTTGAGAGAGAACCATCAGAGATGGGGGAGAGAGTGAGGAGGACAGAGGATCCGAAGCAGGTTACACGCTGACAATAGAGAGCTTGATGTGGGGGCTCGAACTCCCTAACCGCCAAGATCATGACCACAGCCGAAGTCAGACGCTTAACTGACTGAGCCATCAAGGCGCCCCTAGCACTTGCAGTTTTAATAGATACTGCTAAATTGTCTTTTAAAGTGGTAATTTCAATTTATACTCTTGCTAGTTATATAGGACAGTATTTGTTCCCTGTACCCTTGCCAATGTTTGCTATTACTGCACTTCAAAATTTTTACCAATTAGATGGGTGAGAAATAGTATCTTTTCATTATATATACCACATTTAGTCAAAACTGTCTCACTGACTCCACAAAGGGAGTTAATTGAGTCCTGGGTTACTATAACTCATGGCAATCTTCATTAATCAGAACCTATACCTCCTCAAATTTTTCTCCAGCAATTCTTCAGTGATAGAAAAACTATTTAGAACAAAAAACTACCTTTATTTTTTAGAAAGAGACAGTGATTTACAGGTGATGAAAAAGTACTATTTACAATAAGAATTTGTTTCCTCTTAACTTTAAGGTTTGGGAGCTCAAGCATATTGGATTCCAAGGGAAGAAAGGACAAGATATGTTACTATAGCTCTAGCTCATTCCTAGCACCTCCTCACAGAGTTAGAAGTACACTGGGGGAACATAGTCCCCATGTTTCCAGGGGAGAATACAAGAGATGAGTAATATCTCAACCTGACCATTAATCCTTTATTTACCCTGGAAAAGTCAAAATACATTCAACCTTAAAAAGGTGGGGTGCCTGGGTGGCTCAGTCGGTTAAGTGTCTGACTCTTGGTTTCAGCTCAGGTCATGATCCCATGGTTCATGAGATCAAGCCTGGCATCAGGCTCTGGGCTGACACCATGGAGCCTGCTTGGGATTCTCTCTCCCTCTCTCTCTGCCCCTTCCCTACTCTCTCTCTCTCTCTCTCTCAAAATAAATAAACTTTAAAAAAAGTAGGAAAGCAACCTAAAAAAGGCTGCATTTTACATCTTGCTAACATGGAAGTTTGAGCTGCATATTTAATTTGCTGTCCCTTGACATCCCACTAAAATGACCCCCAAAAGGGGTATAAATTAACAAGGATGAAGAGAGCAATCAAGAAATATAAATAAACTTAAAAAGATTTTTTTAATATTTATTTTTGAGAGAGAGACAGAGTGCAAGCAGGAGAGGGGCAGACACAGAATCCAAAGTAGGCTCCAGGCTCTGAGATGTCAGCACAAAGCCCAAAGCGGGGCTCAAACTCATGGACTGCAAGATCATGACCTGAGCTGAAGTCGGACACTTAACGGACTAATCCACCCAGGTGCCCCTAAACAAACTTTTAGAAGAGAAAAATAGTTGAGTGGTAACTGACTTAGCAGAGTGGAAAAAGCTAAAATAGGACTCCTATAGGACAAATGCCAAGAAGAAACAAGCCAATCTGTACTAGAACCACAGAGAGGAGCAGAGATTTCCTCTCTGGAGAGGCCCGAATCTGAGAGGCTGGATTCATAGATAGCACACGTAGCAGGAGGCAGGGATAAGGTTATCATACTCCTGAGAGGGGATTAAATAAAAGTCTGTACATGCCTGGACTGACTCCTTCAACTCCCTTATTTTCTCTAGGTTACCAGAAATAAGGCATACCACCACTCTTCCTATTCCACTCCAGGCAGGAGAATGAGATTTCTTTATTGGAAACTGACTAGCCCAAGATAAACCCATACATACAGAACTTCCTACTGGGTTTTAGTGTCCCACTGTTAAATATGAATGGGTAGCCACAGATCACTGGAAATTTGAGGAAAGCTTCTTATATGAAAGAAAAGACCAAACACCCTAAAGACAGGAATTTGGAGGACACAGAGGCAAGGCAGGAAGAATAAGAAAACCTCAACAAAATGTAATTTCTATTAGAGATGAGCACTGCATCCATGAAAAAAAAAAAGGATATAAAAAATGAGTGGATTAAAAACATCTTAGAAATTAATAGGCAAATAGGAAAAATTCACCAGGTGTGGAGGGAAATCACCCAGATAGTGGAATAAGAAGATAAAAAAATAGAAAATAGGAGGGAAGAGATAAGAAGAGACTACGTCTAAGAGATCCAATATCTGACTATGAGGAGTGTAAGAAAGGAGAACCAGGAAAAACAGAAAGGGGAATTATTAAAGAAATAATACAAGAAACCTTCCCATTAAAGGAGAATACAAATTTCTAGTATGAAAGGACCCACCAAGTACAATAAACAAGTCCCATACAAAGGAACATCATTGTGAAGTTCAATCACACTTGGCAACAAAGAAAAGGTCCTTCAAGTTTCTAGAGCGGGAGTGATGGTGGCAGTGGAATACAGATCAAATAAAAAGAATCAGGCATTATAATGGACTTCTCAACAGCAATACTGGAAACAGAAGATGGTGAAGGAAAGCCTTCACATTTTTGAAGGAAAATGATTTCCACTGTAGAATATAAACCCAGCCAAACTACGTACATATGTACGTAAGTACCTACCTACCTAACAACAACAACAAAAAGCTATTTTCAGGTATGCAGTGGTTTAAAACATTTCTCTTTCATGAACACTGTCTCAGAAAGTTACTGGGGTTGTATTTAACCAACACAAAGGGGTATCCCAAGAATGATAAAGACACAAAATCTGTTTCAACACAGAGATGAGAAGTGAAGAAGATTCCCAGGGTGACAGTCCCAGGTTGCTGGCTGGGCAGCAGGCCTACAGAAAGCAAAATAGGACAGAAAATTCCAGGAGGGTTGTCTTCAAGAAAGAAATGGATTGATGAATTATCTGGTATGTTTGACCATATTAGGAGGAGTTTTATAAGTCTGTAAAAAAGTTTGGAGATAAATTATTGCATAGAAGACTAAGTAAATGAAAAAATGAGGTTATTAACTCCGAGAAATACAAAAAGCCAAACAAGAAAGGAAGTGGAATCATATTATGCTATGTGGCTCAGCTGGAAAACATATTTACATAATTATAAAAATTTAAACACTAAATATTCATTTAATCAAAACTTGTGAGATTACCGTTCTGAGAGATAAGAGGTGAGGCGGTGTACATGGGTGGTTGTATAAGAGAGCTATATTCCTATCTTCCATAGTGGGAAATCAACTGATAATATCTAAAACTTTTTTCACAACTGTACTGAACTTATTATTTTTTATACAATAAAGGTTAACATTTAAATCATATTAAGTGGACAGCTCAGTGACATTGTACAACCATCACCATTCTCCATCTCTAGAACTGCCTCATACTCCTAAGAAGTACTGTCTACCCATTTAATCAGAATTTCCTGAGACCATTTAGTCAGAATTTCTGGAAGTAAAGGAAGCTACCCACAAAAGATGTTACATTACAAAATTATTGTGATTTTAATTAAACCCCAAGTTATTAAAATGTAATAGTAACCAAGTATTTTTTTCTTTTGTACTCTTGATCTCCTTCACCTATTTCACCCATCCGCCCACCCACTTCCCCCCTGGTAACCACTCGTTTATTTATTATATTTGAGAGTCTGTGTTTTTGTTTGTCTCTTGTTTGCTTTGTTTGTTTTGATTCCTGACTTGTACATATGAATGAAATCATATGGTGTTTGTCTTTCTCTGACTGACTTATTTACTAAGTCACTGACTTATTACACTCTCTAGATCCATCCCATGTTGTTGCAAATGGCAAGATTTCATTCTTTTTTATGGCCGAGTAATATTCCATTGTATATATATATACCACATCTTCTTTATTCATTCATCTATCAATGGACACCTGGGCTGCTTCCATAATTTGGCTATTGTAAATAATGCCGCAATAAACATAGGGGTGCATATATCTTTTCGAATTAGTGTTTTTGTATTCTATGGGTAAGTACCCAGTAGTGGAATTACTGGATTATATGGTAATTCTATTTTAATCTTTTGAGGAATCTTCGCACTGTTTTCCACAATGGTTGTACGAGTTTGCATTCCCACCAGCAGTGCACGAGGGTTCCTTTTTCTCCACACCCTTGCCAACATTTGTTGTTTCTTGTGTTTTTAATTTTAGCCATTCTGACAGATGTGAGGTGATATTTCATTATGGTTCCGATTTGTAATAATGTCTAAAATTTTTAAATAACATATTATACTTCCAACTCTTATCTACAAAAATGAATGTAAGTGTCAGAAGAAACAGCTTAAGCATTTAAAATATAAGCCTAGGGAACTGGACAGAAGGTAGTAGGGCAGGAATTTCTTCATTTTTCTGATTATTATACTGTTTGGCTTTTAAAAATGATATACATGCATTTGCCATAAATATTTCTTTTTTTGCATTTTACATAAATAAAAACTAAGTTAAAAAAAGCTAAACACCACTGTAAAAAAAAAAACCCCGGAAATAAAACCTCTAATGGCAACTTGGTTACTGTTTTGGAATACCCTAGGGGAATTCTATACTCTAAGGAAAAAAAGTGCTGAAAATTATTTAGGAGAAACACTTTTCTTGTTTTTACTCTGAAAACTTAGGGGAGCTGGGAGTAGAAGCTGCGTGAATACTATTGGGATTTCTTGGTATGAGCATATATGACCTGAGGGTGGTAGGATGTAGCTCATAGGAAAACAATCCACCCTTCCCTCTACCAGCCCTGCTAACATCACTTTGCAGATGGGAAACACTGGGCTACAATGGAAAATAAGGTCTGGTTAACCTTGTGGAATAACCTGAAAGCCAAAGACTTGTCTTTCAGTAAAGATCTGATTATTAATTAGCAAGGGCCAATTAGAACTACCACTAGGCACCTGGGTGGCTGTCAGTTGAGTGTTCAACTTCGGCTCAGGTCATGATCTCGAGGTTTGTGAATGCAAGCCCCACATCAGTCTCTGCTGTCAGTGTGGAGCCTGCTTTGGAACCTCTCTCTGTCTCCCTCTCTCTGCCCCTCCTCTGTACATGCACATCTGCGCTCTCTCCCTCTCTAAATAAACATTAAGAAAAATTAAAAAAAAAAAGAACTACCACTAGGAAAAACAGTTTAGTCATTGGCCAAGTCAAATGATATCCATTATTCTCTCTTTTTAAAAAAATTGTTTATTTTAATAGAGAGAAAAAGCACACAAGCAGGGGAGGGGTAGAGCAAGAGGGAGAGAGAGAGAGAGAAAGAGAGAGAATCCCAAGTAGGCTCTGTGCTGTCAGCGCAGAGCCCAATGTGGGGCTCAAACTCACAAACTGTGAGATCATGACCTGAGCTGAAATCAAAAGTCAGACACTTAACTGACTGAGCTACCCAGGCACCCCATAAGTCTCTTCCTAATTCACATCATAGCCAAGACCATCTACTAAGAGATGTACCTTTCTCAAAATCTCAGTATTGGTAGTAGAAGAAAATTTCTCCACAAGTGGAGACCACATTTATTATAACATCATCAAACTATTTATTAAATACCTACTGCATAAGGTAAGGTGTTTGATTAAATGAAATAAAATTGCAGGTTCCCTATCCTGAATGTATCCTTTTTTGAAACCAACAATACAATTCCAGTTGTACTGTGCACATTATGTTGTCTCAACGTCATCAAAAACAGTGTGCCTGGGGCGCTGGGTGGCTCAGTCAGTTAAGCATCCGAGTATTGGTTTCAGCTAAGGTCATGATTTTGCGGTCTATGAGTTCCAGCCCCGCATCAGGCTCTGTGCTGACAGCTCAGAGCCTGGAGCCTGCTTTGGATTCTGTCTCCCTCTCTCTCTGCCCCTCCCCTGATTACACTGTCTCTGTCTCTCTCTCTCTCAAAAATAAATAAACATTAAAAAACCCCAAGAGTGTGCCTGTTTTCTTCCCACACAGTTAGAGATGGCAGACATGAACAAATGCCGCTCTAGTAAATATTTTACCTGGTACTGGAACTGAATGGGCTGCAGTTGGTTGTCATTCTGAGTCATCTTTCTGGCTAGTGCCTCTTTCAGGGCAAGGGCTTTATTCAACTCAACCAGCTCCTTAGACATCTGAGCTTGACGTAGAGCATGCTGAGTAGTGAAAGCATCAGAAGACCTGCTGGTCTCTGGACTGGTTTCCACTTGCTGGAAAAGATCAAAATGATGATTTGTAAGAGAAACAAGCAATTGGAGATCTTTAGACCCTGCTTCATCAGGTCGGTCTCACAGCCACTTCTCCATTACCGGTACCCCTATTCTTTTAAAAATACGGCTTCTCATATATTTGCTTTAAACATCTGAAATGCATCGAGCCTAGCCTCTTTCCCTGTTCTTATAGCACCTTGCTTCTTACATCCTTTAACTGACTCTTAGAGTAAACTGAGTTTCTTGCTCTTTCCTTTATTGATCTAGCTAACATTTCTTACTTTCACCTCATTCTAAGGGGTCTTTACAGGAGAAAGAGTTCTGGAAATGGCACTTTAGGAATGGTGGAAATGGAGAAGAGGCTTCATTATCCCTTCACAATCCCGAAAGACTGGGAACATAATGGTTGCCTTCATAACTGAAAAGGGGGTGTTCACCCATCACTTAAAATAAAAATACTTTTAATCCAGACTGAAGGGCACATGCCAGAGGTCACATGATTACTTCCCATCTTTCTTCTTTCAGCATATGAAAAATACCGATACATGTTTGTTTTAGGGGCAAAAAGATGTCTCAAGGAAGCCATTGTCTAGTCTTTCATTTCGATTTTGCTTTCTAACCTTTAGCCAACATCTAATACATTTTATTTTTTTTCTAATACATTTTATCTATTCTTGCAACTTGAACACTCAAAATATTTCCCTTGGTTCTTTTAGCCCCTAACCATCCCATCCATAAGCAAAGTATGATGAGGAAAAAAAAGTCTCTTCCATTTCTTCTCTACTGCTTTTTTTTTTTGACTCTGCCATAATTTCCTAACTTATTTTCCCCCTCACTTTAACTTGCTAGACAGCTGATGCAGAATACTAGCATCTAACAAAAAGTCAGCAAGCCGGACTGCAAATAAGGAAAATGACATCCCTGAGAAGCCCTGTCATTCATTAGCAGTCATACTACTAGAAATGGAGTCTATCCAACTTCAGGATTTTAAAAAACTGGCATTTACACACAAGATTTCTGGATTTTCAAGGTAGTCTACGGAGGATAGTAGCAATCAGGGATTCTCTTCCTCAGCCGAATAAGAAATTACAGGAAATGGCACAGTTAAAGCTCCTAGTTCTACACAAAGCCAATTACTTACAGCTTCTGGTTCTACTGCAGTATCAATGGTTACAGCAACAGTTTCATCCTGCAATGGCAAATGATATTTGAGTTTAGGAAAAGACCCTGAAGTGAAGCTTACTAATGGATTTTATATTGGTTATTTAATTTTTTTTTCAAGTATACATAGAGACTCTTTAAGGTGCTGGACCATTTTGTGGCACATACATACACACCCAAAACCATTTCCCACCTCTTAAGAGTCTATCCTCATTATAAAGTCGATGGTGTAGTCTTTCTAAAAAGATAAATAGGGTCATGTGGCAATTGACGCCCTATTTTATAGACTCTATCCTTTATGTTTTTACCACTAAGTCTACCTCTACAATGTACAGGTCTAGCCAGTTCTCATGGACATACCACCCTAAAAAGAGACATATGAAATAAGGGCCATGCAGTAGAAAAGTGAATAGAAGGAAAGGTTATTTTGTATTTTTTATAGTCAAGATAGCAAGAGCCTACTCTAGAAGGAAATAAGTTCCATATAGGCAGATACCCCAGAAAATGTGCTCATGAAGCCAGACAAATCTCTCTCCCTCATATATCTAAGAATGAATCAATCCTATGCAGCTATTGCAGGTAGTGGTTACATGAAGGGAAAGGGCAAGCAAGCGCTGATTCCCTTTCAGAGGGCAATTCCTTTTTTGGGCACTGGAATGACAACCATCTAAAAGGGAAACCTAAAACAACTTATTAGGACTAATTTGTTTATAGGCTATCATATGAGCAAGCTCTCTTCTCCCCACTGGAATTTAGGCTTTATTTGGTATTGCAACATATGGATTACCACTTCTGTTTAAGTGATTCTGCAAGCCCTGGGAAGAAAGGATTTCCAGGAAGTCACATGATTAAAGAGGTCAAAGGTGAAAGAGCTACTGGCTCAATAGCAGGAAAAGAATTCAGGGTTAGCACATGGAGTCTCTGCATCAGCCCAGTGAAACCTTACATAGTTGTTGAAACTTGAATCTCAGTACCTTTAAGGCGAGGAGTGAAGAGGCCCTTAGTAAGTGCTATTTGTAAAGCACTTCCCCTATCCAGAAATTCCCAATCAGTAAGACTCAAAGAAAATTCAAAGGAAGTGCCAGTGTTACCACATCCTTTCTCATCATGACTTATAATACTGGTGATTCTCCAAGGACCAGACATATGAAATCCTTCTTGAAAAACAGAGCACTTCGATATATTATAGGTTGATGGTTACCCTTTCTTTCCTCCCATGTTTTAAGTTTCAGTAAATGGACTACTTACAGACCTATCCTAGATTAGTAAAGCCTGTAATGCTGGTTTTTGGGGACATTTTCTAGTACCTTCCAGAGGGTCAGGACTGAAGTAGATGGGTTAATCTTTGAAGAAGACATGTTACTGTGGTTTACCTTTTGGCTTTTGGCCCAATACAATTTTATAATGCCAAAGGTTAAGCTTTGATGACATGTTCTACACGAACTTGGTAGGATTCTGCCTTGATAATCCTGAATATAAATGTATAACAATGGGATTTATTTCAATCTAAAAGCCTCTTTCTCTCTCATTCTCAGATTACGATGGAGAACCTCTTGTAAGGTAAAAATATGTGATTTGCTGAAGGTGACGGTCAAGGGGACAAGGCTAGGGTATGTTGAGCTACATTAACCAGCAATGCCCTCCAATAGGAAGTTTGTGCTTGTTAGGCTGTAGGCAATCCCATTACCGGGCATGCAAAATGCTTTTTATGGAACTGGTCTTCAAGGAGGGAGTAAAAACAACAAAATTTGATTTTGTGGGAACTGAAAGGACTGCATGAATTTCCTCACAGGTGACTGCAGCAGGGAGGTTTGTTTGAATTGTATTTTCAAGGAAGAAATGGCACAGTTTAGTGCTTAAAGCCCCAGGAGGAAGATTTGGGAACGATGGTTGCCTTCATAACTGAAAAGGGGGTGTTCACCCGTCATTAATCCAGAATGAAGGGCACAAGCACTTACATCTGAAACATTCTTTCACTGTAGTGAGTCTTAATAAAAGCCACAGGATACATTGTTGTGTATGTCCAAAAAATACTTGGCTGGGAGGGTCTTGAAACAATAGACATGGAAACCTCTGATTCAAGAGTCCAGCAGGAGCCCTGGGCAAAAGAGTTTACTCCGCCTAACTGTGACAGTGGAGGGAAGCCAGGGACTTTATCAGTCCGTGGCAATCTTTAATACCTTCTTGCTGTATGTGCCAAGTGACTTTTGGTGGCAGACACAGCGATTCTACAGAATTCCTCTGAGTCAGCCACCACTAGCAACTTCCTTTACAGGCACACCAGGCACCAGTCATATCACGAGATCCTCACCTCGGATATGCCTTCTCTTATGTTATTAACTTGTTTCCATGGGTTTCCTTCATCTTTCCCACGTGACTCAAAGCCCCAGAAATGAGATGGTGTGAAATCCTCTAAGATCGCTGTGGTGTCCATGAACAATGGTGTCCTGGATCACTCTTTTGTGATCATATAAGCTTCAGTTCCAGTATGGTTCTGCAGCCTAGATTATCTTAATTCTGAGGCAGTTCACACAAGGTTTTTATACATCAGCTGTTTCAGCTACATTTAAGTGGAATTATAGATGGTGAAATTTAACCTCGTGATAGCCATTCTCTGGCATGTACTCTATAATTCAGCCACAACAAGGTCCTTATCACACTCTGAACTTTCAGCCAGTTTTGCTTTGGCATGTACCTTTTTCTCTGTATAGATTGTGTTTTTCCTGTTATCTGTGTGACAAACTTCTATTCCTTTTTTAGGGCCCAGTGTCTTCTGTACTGACTTCCTGAATTTTCTGGGCTGTTAATCACCCGTTCTTTCGTGTTGTCAGTACCCTTTGCTCACATTGCTAATGTAAGAGGACTAAAACAGAAAGAGAGGGTTCCTAATTTTCTTTGCTTCCTTCCCCCTTCTTTGCCACCTCTCCCACTTGAGAACTTTAACCAGCGAACAAACTACAAGGGTTGCAAAAACAACTCTCGAAAACAGCTGGACAGCTAGTAGGATGGGATTGCACCAATGTTCTTCATTTAAGCCAGAGGCATGAAAACTGGAACAGCCTCCAACCAAAAGTGTCACCGCAATTAACAACAAAACTGCTACCTGAGCCAAACCACAAGGACACCCCCCCCTCCCGTCTCACCTTATAAAACTCCAATCCTGCTTCCACTCAAGGAGTTACCTAGAGTTCAGGTGCTCCTTGAGTGCATCAGCTTTTAACGTCCTTTTTGAGTCACTTAAATTGACAGTACTTAGCAAGGTTACATAGCTACTGAGTGGCAGAATTGGCTTCAAACTAGGGTGTGTCTGGCTCTAGGGCCCAGGTTCTCAACTACTGTGGCCTGTTTGTTGGATAAATGAACTGTCCTATTGGACTGCTCGTGGTAGTTTTGTACAGCACTACTTATCCTAAAACACTGCTCTCAAGTCTTTTGGGAATTTACTCATTTAACTTATTGGAACTCATCCTAACCCTTTTTCCCACAATACTCTATGGTATTTTTAAAGGAATCTTTAAGAGCAAAATATAGGTGTAGATGATTTTGTGATACCCTTTTGACAACTCTAGAAAACACTAGAAAACACTGGGCAAGACCTGAGATTTACCTGAGATTTTACCACCATTCTGTTAAAGTTAAAGCCTCTGCCCAAGAGCTAGAAATCATCACCAGTCATTTACAGACATGTCACGGCTTCAGAATGATGAACAAGAGGTATAGTTGGAACAAAACCAACCATGGCCCCTTAACATAATATGACTTCAATTAAAAAAAGAAGCGCATATATGCCTGAGGGCTAAGATAGAGAAGGAACACCAAAACCAAAAATAAAAGAGGTTTTTAGGATGGTGCGATTGTAGGAATTTTTCTTCTGGGAAGAATAACAAATACCCACCACCCAAGCCCACCCACAACTACTATAGCAGTTCTAAAAATAAATAAAAATGGGGACTTACAGAACGATCATTCAGACTAATTTATTACTGGTTATAAAAGAGAGCTATGGTATTGCCTGGTTGCTCTACGCTATCTGTTAGAACCCAGCTTACTTAAGATCGAGGTAGAGTACAAGGCCTCTTATTAAGTTAGCCTACACTGAAAGGACAGCAAATCAATGCCAGCTGCCCATGTTACCAGGCAATTTTGCACTGCGATGATGTTGTTTCCAGTGTTTGATTAGAGTACTAAAATAGTGATGTGCCATTACATATGTAACCTAGGAGTGTTCTGATTTAACAAATTCAATATTAAGATCATACCCAATGATCCATGATCTCTGTCCTCAAACAGCTTACAATCTAGTTGTTTCAGCCAAAGGTACAAGTTAGATATGTTTATATGCATCAAGAGAAACAAACAAAAGCGATATCTAAACCGCCCCTATTTGGCTTACCGATAGCTGGGTAATCACTTGCTGCAGGTTACGAATTGTCTCTACATTTTCTTTTAATTCCTGGTCTTCTAAAGTTTCCAGTAGCTTTTGAAGATCCACTTTGCATCTGAAAGTTCAAATGAAGGAACCCAAAGGTTAATCATACTGCAAAGACCGGAACGTTAGTGATTGCATACTAAGGTGGTATAGGTCACTAACAAACATTTGGTATGACACTTACGCTGCATGCTGCCTCAGTTCCTCTAGCTTGGCATTCATTTTTTCATTTGCTTGTTCTGTCTGCAACAGAGACCCAGGAGATCATCAGTGGCAATGCCTGAGAGCCTCACCTAATTATGCCCTCTCTCCTACTCCTATGGATTAAAACCAAGGTAGAAAGGTTGGCTCCTTTGCTATAATAAGAGGATTTAGTGGGCTTTGTTAATTTAGTGAGAAATGTATTTTTTTTAACAGAGTCATGGAAATTAGCCCTTCAGTCAACATGAGCTACTAAAAATAACATCTAAGCAGCTGGGTCTTCTGCTTGCTATGAAGCACAGACTATGGTGTGGAGTGTGAAGCCTTAATTCCATATAGAATTTTGCAATTGGGAGAAAAAGCAATACTTCCTGGCATGCTACTCCCTGCTGTTTGCAAAAAACCCACTTACTTTAAACTGCCTCCTACACTATACTGTTCCCTAGCCCCAGCATAAGGGCATTTAAAACATAAAAGGGCCTTGCACTGAATACGAGTTGAGCATTTTTTTTTTCCAAGTTACACTATCTGCTATGGTAGGCTAGTTTTAGTAGGAGAGAGCAAGAAAAAGGGTGAGGCACAAGAATGGTGGTGAAGAAGAAATGGCCGAGGGAGCTATGTTTTGGGAAGGGTGATTGATATTTTTCATTTTATTTTAATCACAGTATCTGTAATGTGCTAGATGTTGTGACAGATTTGGGAAGGACAGGTTATATAGGACTCAAATGTGCTTGTTATGACGTTCTGACAGCACATCAAACAATAAGCCTTCACGAAGCCATTATAAACCTTATAAAGTTATTATAAAGCTTATAATGACTTCACAAAGCCATTATAAAGCCTTATAAAGTTCAGATGGGTATGTGGCTAGAGTAACAAGTACTGTCTGCTATGTCAGCCACACTCACATAGGTGTGAGACACAGCCTCTAGAGTTACTTCCAAAGCACAGAATGCAGCACTAGAGACAGAAAACTGTATATAAAAATCCTCTAGCTCCCATTTTCACCCTTCCCCTAGTAATAGACAATGGATATAGGGTTTGGCCCCCTATAAAGAATCTTTAAGCAGCTTATGCTTCCTTGACTAGAGAGCACGCTGATGTGCGAAGGTGCATAAATTACAGATGTTCAATTATGTTTTGGTGGAAACTCATTTTTGCTTTTGACAATAGTTGTGCTATTAAAGACTGAGTTATACTTAGACTAGCAAAAAAAAAAAGTTAGTGACAGAGGAAGCATGCACTGATCCAGGTTACTATCAGACAGGTAGTAGGTTACAGAACTGGTGTAATCAGTTACGTAGTGATCCACTATTTAGAAACAAACCATATGTAAAAGAATTAACATTAATTTCCCAGCTGTTCTATCTCACCATGGCAGCTGTTAGGACAGAGTATGAAATGTGATGACATTAGAGGAAGGGAGATAGAGAAGAACTAAAATTTTACTGAGGGGACACTTACTGGGTATTATGGATAAAGATTAAGTAGTACTTAAGGTGACAGAAAGACCTGGTTCTTTCCTCTCTGGCATTTTAGAAAAAATCTACTTTAAAATAAGATTCATGTGGATTCTTTGTGATGGATATATAGGTGCTCACTGTACGATTATTTTAACTTTTCTGTATGTTTGATCATAGGCCATATATTTACCCTAGAGGAGCTCCATGGGGGACACGGTAATATTAATCCATTTCTTTCCAGATAAGTTGTCTCTCAGAATGAGAAGCATGTTAAATATTTCAGAAACTAAAGCTAGTAAATGTCCAGATTGCTAGTTAGTCTTGGGTCCTCACCAAAATGATCCTCTCCAACATCTGGGCTGTCTGACCAGCTGCCTCACTCAAACCACGACTTAATTTTTCATTCTCCTCTGCCAGGGACTGATTCTTCTCCATCAGGGACTGTAGATTTTCTGATGGTTCCACACTAAAACAAAGAAAGTAAGATATTAGAAAAATACCTGTTGATAACACCTATATCAAAGGTGGATAAAAATATACTCCACAGGCCTTTTAGATTGTGAGGGACTGGTTTAAAATGAACCCCAAAAGTCTGGAAAAAAAGTGTGTCCATTCCAATCTGCCCTTCCAGTCAGGTAGTATATTGAATGAATAATAAACATATGTCTGAAATACACTGAATTAATGATTTGAGAGACAGTAATAATTCAGAACCAGACGTGGTTGCAACAGAAATGACTAACCTCTACCCTTGGCTCTTAGTTTAAGATATTTCTATTTGTGCCATGTAGTTAAGAAGTGAAGGCTAACTGTAGCTAAGATAGGTGTTCTCTCTCTTCTCCCCACCCTCAATCACTCATTAAAGGTTAGGGAAGCAGGGAAGAGGTATGGAGGAGGTAGAAATGACAAAGCTTAGGGTGAAATTTAACCTCAATAAAAGCCAACTGCCTATTTACTGAAGTTTAGGGAAAGAGCATTTAAAAAGTCAGAAAGTTGATATAATGACGAGTGGCCAGTGAGAGCACATTTCACAACCCTCCGTAAATAAGCGTTCCCTCTAAATGCCTGCCTTGCTCAAAACCTCTTGTTCATTTGTCTATCAATTTTAAATTGCTTAGAGTGGGTGCTGACAGCAATGGTGTCCATATCAAATAGGAGTGGATGGGAGTGAATGAAGTAGCTTGAAGGAATACATACAGATAAGAACCTTTGGAACTTATGCAGATTACTTGATACCAGTTCCAGACTAATTGAAAAGACCAACAAGAAGTACAGTTTTGTTTTTTGGTAATCTACTAGGATTAATTGTTCAAAAGCCTGGAAAATAGGTCTGGTGAAAAAAGATAAGAAATATGAAGATTTGAATCTGAAGGAGACTGAGGGGAAAAATGAATAGTTGTCAAGGCTATAATAAAGAGGAAAAAAAAGGACAGGGAACATCTGTTCTCAATCACAATAAAGGATTGAAAAGGATTTCAGGAATAGATGCCCTCTCACCCAGCTTAAGACCTCCAGGAATTCTTACAGAAAACTGTAGCATGCTTTTCATAAAAAACTTAATAGCAAGGCCAAACCATAGGTCTTACGTTATACCACTGAGAATTCACTAAGACTCTCATGAAAGAATGTTCAATTAAAATGTTGATTATAAAAATAAACTATTAGGGCGCCTGGGTGGCTCAGTCAGTTAAACGTTTGACTTTTTTTTTTTTTAAACATCTGACTCTTGATGTCAGCTCAGGTCTTGATCTCAGGGTTGTGAGTTCAAGCCCCATACTGGGCTCCACGCTGGGCGTGAAACCTACCTAAAAAAATAAAAAATTAAAAAATAAATGGAGGTGCCGGGGTGGCTCAGTTGGATGAGTGTCCGACTCACTCAGGTCATGATCCCAGGGTCATGGGATTGAGCCCCACGTCGGGCTCTGCACTGAGCGTTGAGCCTGCTTGGGATTCTATCTCTCTGTCCCTCTCCCCCACTCGTGTGGTCTCTCTAAATGCAAATAAATAAATAAATAAATAAATAAATAAAACTGTTGGCAAATTTAGTGTTATTTTAGATTGCTATGTTATTTCCTTATTGTTATTAAGCTGAAAACTTCCATGTTTCATTCATGTAAATTGACAAACTCCAAAGTAATGACACTTTTAACTCCATAATTTTTCCCCTCCTAAAAATTTCCAAGATTTTTTTAAATGGGGGAAAATACAATGGAACACCAGTGTTTCCTCTTTCACATGCCATTTAATTGCCTATGCTAGGAATTCAAGTTAGCTGAGCATGTGCAAATTGACAAACACTCACAGAAAATCAATTCAAGTTTTCATGAATCACATTCAATAAGAAAAGAATATAATCCTAACACAAAAAGCAAAAAAAAATTCATGTATATGAACTGTACATTTTGTGAAATCTTTTATGAAATGTTTCTTAAAATACACACATTTTTGAGAAAAGAAGTAGCACCTTTATTTTTCCGTAAAACATTGATCAGGTGAGTTCACTGTTTGATTCACCAACTGTTTCTTAGAATCTATTACTTATGTAGCTGAGACTATATCCTGTAGTATATTCTAGGTGAGGAATAGAATAGTTTTTATTAGTTTTGTGTTCATTAACCTTGTCTTACATAAAACAGGTCTACGCTAAACCAAAAGGAAAGGAAGATGGGCCAATTGCTTCTAAACTGGTTAAACTAGAATAGGTCTTTAAGAGACCTTTCAAGGGAACTCAGCTTTCCTCCATTTCTTTACTCAACATTCTTAAAATATTATCAGGAAACCAAGATTAAATTACCCAAAGATGGAAATTTATAAAGAGAAGGGTGGTGATCTCTGGGTGGTAAAATTATGGCAGTTTTAAGATTTATTCTTTATGCTTGTCATTTTATTTATTTATTTATTTATTTATTTATAGTTTATTGTCAAGTTGGTTTCCATATAACACCCAGTGCTCTTCCCCACAAGTGCCCTCCTCCATGACCATCAACCCTCTTCCTCTTTCCCCTCCCCCTTCAGCCCTCACTTTTTTTTCAGTATTCAAGAGTCTCTCATGGTTTGCCTCCCTCCCTCTCCCTTACTCTTTTCCCCCCCTTCCCCTCCCCATGGTCCTCTGTTAAGTTTCTCCTGTTAGACCTATGAGTGAAAACATACGGTATCTGTCCTTCTCTGCCTGACTTATTTCGCTTAGCAAGACACCCTCGAGGCCCATCCACATTGCTACAAATGGCCAGATTTCATTCTTTCTCATTGCCATGTTGTATTCCATTGTATATATAAACCATATCTTCTTGATCCATTCATCAGTTGATGGGCATTTACACTCTTTCCATGATTTGAGTATTGTTGAAAGTGCTGCTATGAACGGGGTACATGTGCCCCTATGCATCAGCACTTCTGTATCCCTTGGGTAAAGCCCCAGCAGTGCTATTGCTGGGTCATAGGGGAGTTCTGCTGATAATTTTTTGAGGAACCTCCACACTATTTTCCAGGGCGGCTGTACCAGTTTACATTCCCACCAACAGTGTAGGAGGGTGCCCGTTTCCCCACATCCTCGCCAGCATCTACA
>CM053579.1:57389818-57420163 GCA_028646485.1 Cryptoprocta ferox
TGTCTCACGTTCAGGTCCTTCATCCATTTAGAGTTTATTTTTGTGTATGGTGTAAGAGAGTGGTCTAGTTTCATTCTTCTGCATGTTACTGTCCAGTTCTCCTAGCACCACCTGTTAAAGAGGCTGTCTTTTTTCCTTTGGCTACGTTTTCCTGCTTTGTCAAAGATTAATTGGCCATACATTTGTGGGTCCAGTTCTGGGTTCTCTATTCTATTCCATTGGTTTATGTGTCTGTTTTTGTGCCAATACCATACTGTCTTCATGATGACAGCTGTGTAGTAGAGGCTAAAGTCTGGGATGGTGATGCCTCCCGTTTTGGTTTCCTTCTTCAATATTACTTTGGCTATTCGGGGTCTTTGTGGTTCCATACAAATTTTAGGATAGTTTGTTCTAGCTTTGAAAAGAATGCTGGTGCAATTTTGATTGGGATTGCATTGAATGTGCAATTTTAATTGGGATTGTATTGAATGTGTAGATTGCTTCAGGTAATAATGACATTTTAACAGTGTTTATTCTTCCGATCCATGAGCATGGAATGCTTTTCCATTTCCTTGTGTCTTCTTCAATTTCCTTCATAAGCTTTCTACAGTTTTCATGATACAGGTCTTTTACAACTTTGGTTAGGTTTATTCCTAGGTACTTTATGGTTTTTCGTGCAATTGTGAATGGGATCAGTTTCTTGATTTCTCTTTCTGTTGCTTCATTATTGGTGTATAAAAATGCAACCAATTTCTGTACATTGATTTTGTACCCTGCGACTTTGCTGAATTCATGGATCAGTTCTAGTAGGCTTCTGGTGGAGTCGGTCGGATTTTCCATGTAGAGTATCATGTCATCTGCAAGAAGTGAAAGTTTGACTTCATCTTTGCCAATTCTAATGCCTTTTATTTCCTTTTGTTGTCTGATTGCTGATACTAGGACTTCCAACACTGTTAAACAGTGGTGAGAGTGGACATCCTTGTCGTGTTCCTGATCCCAGGGGGAAAGCTCTCAGTTTTTCCCCATTGAGGATGATATTAGCTGTGGGCTTTTCATAAATGGCTTTTCTGATGTTTAAGTAAGTTCCTTCTATCCCGACTTTCTCGAGGGTCTTCATTAAGAAAGGATGCTATATTTTGTCAAATGCTTTTTCTGCATCTATTAACAGGATCATATGGTTTTTATCCTTTCTTTTGTTAATGTGATGTATCGCATTAATGGATTTGCAAATACTGAACCAGCCCTGCAACCCAGGAATGAATCCCACCTGATCATGGTGGATAATTCCTTTTATATGCTGTTGAATTCGATTTGCTAGTATCTTGTTGACTATTTTTGCATCTGTATTCATTATGGATATTGGCCTGTAGTTCTCTTTTTTTGTTGGGTCTCTGTCTGGTTTGGGAATCAAAGTGATGCTGGCTTCATAGAATGAGTCCAGAAGTTTTCCTTTCATTTCTATTTTTTGGAATAGCTTGAGAAGAATGGATATTAACTCTGCTTTAAATGTCTGGTAGAATTCCCCAGGGAAGCTATCTGGCCCTGGGCTCTTATTTGTTGGGAGGTTTTTGAGAACTGATTCGATTTCTTCACTGGTTATGGGTTTGTTCAGGTTTTCTATGTCTTCCTGGTTTGAATTTTAGTAGTGCTTGTGTGTTTAGGAATTTATCCATTTATTCTATGTTGTCCACTTTGTTGGCATATAATTTTTCATAGTATTTCCTGATGATTGCTTGTATTTCTGAGGGATTGGTTGTAATAGATCCATTTTCATTCATGATTTTGTCTTTTTGGGTGTTCTCTCTTTTCTTTCTGAGGAGCCTGGCTAGAGGTTTATCAATTTTGTTTATTTTTTCAAAAAACCAACTCTTGGTTTCATTGATCTGTTCAACTGTTTTTTTTGGATTCTATATTGTTTATTTCTGCCCTGATCTTTATTATTTCTCTTCTTCTGCTGGGTTTGGGGTGTTCTTGCTGCTCCCCTTCTAGTTCCTTTAGATGTTCTGTTAGATTTTGAATTTGCGCTTTTTCTAGTTTCTTGAAATAGGCCTGGATTGCAATGTTCTTTCCTCTTAGGACTGCCTTTGTTGCGTCCGAGAGTTTGATGGTTGTATTTTCATTTTCATTTGTTTCCATATATTTTTTAATTTCTTCTCTAATTGCCTGATTGGCCCATTCGTTCTTTAGTAGGGTGGTTTTTACCCTCCACATTTTTGGAGGGTTTCCAGACTTTTTCCTGGGATTGATTTCAAGTTTCATAGCATTGTGATCTGAAAGTGTGCGTGGTATGATCTCAATTCATTTATATTTATGGAGGGCTGTTTTATGACCCAGTATGTGATCTATCTTGGAGAATATGCCATGCACACTCAAGAAGAAAGTGAATTCCTTAGCCTCAGGATGTAGAGTTCTAAATATATCTCTCAATTCCTTCTGTTCCAATGTGTCCTTCCGGTCCATTGTTTCTTTAGTGATTTTGTCTGGTTGATGTATCCATTGCTGTAAGTGGAGTATTAAAAACCCCTGCAATTAGCACATTCTTATCAATAAGATTTTTTCTGTTTGTGAATAAGTGTTTTATGTATTTGGGTGCTCCCGAACTTGGCGTGTAGATGTTTCTAATTGTTAGCTCTTCCTGATGGAATGAGCTTTTATTATTATATAATGTCCTTCTTCATCTTTTGTTACTGACTTTACTTTAAAGTCCAGTTTGTCTGATATAAGTATGGCTAGTCCGGCTTTTTTGACTTCCAGTCCTATGATAGATATTTCTCCATCCCCTTACTTTCAATCTGAAGGTGTCTTCAGGTCTCAAATGAGTCTCTTGGAGACAGCAAATAGATGGATTTTGTTTTCTTATACATTCTGCTACCCTGTGTCGTTTGATTGGAGCATTCAATCCATTTACATTCAGTGTTATCTTATTGAAAAGTATGGGTTTAGATTCATTGTGTTCTCTGTAGGGTTCCTGCTTGTAGTGGTGTCTCTGGTACCTTGTATTCCTTGCAACATTTTCCTCATAGAGTCCCTCTTAGGATTTCTTGTAGGGCTGGTTTCGTGGTGATGAATTCTCTCAATTTTTGTTTATTTTTGAAAACCTTTATTTCTCCTTGTATTTTGAATGACAGGCTTGCTGGATAAAGGATTCTTGACTGCATATTTTTTCTTTTCACCACACTGAAGATTTCCTTCCGTTCCTTTCTGGCCTGCCAAGTGTCAGTAGATAGGTCTGTAACCACTCTGATAGGTTTCCCTTTGTATGTTAGGGCCCTTTTATCCCTAGCTGCTTTCAGAATTCTCTCTTTGTCTTTATATTTTGCCAGTTTCACTATGATATGTGGTGCCGAAGGTCGATTTAAGTTACGTCTGAGGGGAGTTCTCTGTGCTCTTGGATTTCAATGTCTATTTCCTTCCACAGATTTGGGAAGTTCTCTGCTATAATTTGATCAAGCACCCCTTCAGGACCTTTTTCTCTTTCTTCTTCTTCTGGAATTTGTATGATACAGATATTGTTCGGTTTGATTGTATCACTCCGGTCTCAAATTTTCCTTTCATGCTCCTGGGTCAGTTTATCTCTCTTTTTCTCGGCTTCCTCTTTTTCTATAACTGTGTCTTCCAATTCACCTATTTTCGTCTCTGTCTCTTCAATCCGTGCAGAGGCCCCCTCCATTTTATTATGCACCTCATTTATAGCATTTTTTAGCTCGTCACAGCTATTTTGAAGGTCCCTAGTCTTTGTATCAATAGCTCTTGTGATGATTTCCATGCTGTTTTCAAACCCAGGCATTAATTTTATAATAATTGTTCTAAATTCTTGCCCAGTTATGTTGCTTGTATCTGTTTTGAGCCGTTTTGTGGCTGTGACTTCTTCCTGGAATTTCTTTAGAGGAGAGTTCTTCCTTTTCTTCATTTTGGCTAGCTTTCTGTCTCTTGTCAGTTATAAAATCTCATTATGCACTGTGCACCTGTTAGTATTGCTATTTTAAAAGAGGCTCATTGACTGTCCAGGGCCTGTCGTTTCAGAAAGTGTTCTTTTAATGGTGTCTCTCGGTTTCTCTTGTTGTGCCTTTGGTTATTTTACTTCCCTGGTCAGTGATATTTGCGACTCTCCACCATGAGTACTTTGGCTTGTTTCCTGAGGTAGCCCTGAAAAGGAAAACAGACAGACAAACACACAGGGAACAATAGCACGCAAATGCACAGACAAATCAAACAAACAAGCAAACCAAAAGGGGAAAGAAAAGAAAAGAAAGGAAAAGAAAAGAAAAGACAAGAAAAGAAAAAGAAAACAATAAAAGAAGGGGACAGAAGCAACAAAAGACAAAGGACAGTCTAAAAGTGTGTAACCAGCCGAGGGGAGAGATAAGAATGAGATAAGGGAAAATATATCTGAATGGCAAGCATTGATCTAATCATGGCAATGCATCAATGTTGGTCTTTCCCGTGCTCCAGGGGGGGAAGGAGAAAAAGAAAAAACAAGGCAGCTCTCAGCGCAGATAGGCGTGGTTTGGGGTAGGTCAGTCTAAGGGGCTGCTCTCCAGGCCCCGCCTTGGTGGTTGCGGGGAGAAGGATGGCGGTACTCCAAGCCCTTCTTGAACCAAGCGTTGCAAGCCACTCTTTTGGGTCCGATCTCCCTGTGCCGTGGGCGGGCAAAGTTGTATTTTCTAAGCCCTGCCTCATTTCCAAATTGTAGTCCACACACTTTAATGCTACGGCCCGAGATGAGATGTACTTCTGCAGGTGGGCGTCTTCCTAGCTGGGATTGAGTAGGGGGACTGGGGAGCAGCTTTCTCCTGGTTCTTCCTGGAATTGACGCGCCAAGTCCAAGGAAAATGCACCAGGTAAAGGGGACGAATTTCTCTCCCAGCGCCCAGCGGTTATATATGGGATGATCATATCCCTCTCCATCCTGGGCCAAGGTTTTCTTTTCTCTAGGGACAGACAGATCTATAAGCGTTTTCTGTCTCTCTTTTTCTTCCCCTCGTCTCTCTGCAGCTCTGCGCTGGGAGGGGCTCCCTCCCCTCTGCGCCTCCGGGTCCCGGCCCATTTTTATTTCCCCAGTTCGTACTCAGTCAGGCACCTATGAGGCTGTCTTCTTTTTGGATTCTGTGTGTTTTCCTCCCACTCTTGCAGATCACAGTATTGTGGCTTCAGTCCTTCTCAGTTTGATAGATGCGGGCGGGTGAAAATTACAGAGCTCCCTACTTCTCCACCATCTCGCCCCTCCCCCCACGCTTGTCAATTTAAATGTCCTACAAGAAGCAACATATCCCTTTTATAAGAAGAAAAAAATGATTAAGAGTTATGGAAAGTAAGGATATTAAAAGAAAATAAGCTCACTCCTACATAAGAATAAACTCCAAATGAAAATATGAAATGCAAAAAATAAAATCAACATGAGTGCTAGAAGGTAACAAATTCCTCTCTAACCCTGTTATAGGGAAAGGCATTCTAATTATGAATCAATATCCAGAAGCATGAGAATGTAAACACCATACCCACTTTCGAAAAGAGTTTGGCAGTTTCTTAAAAAGTTAAACATATGACCCAGAAATTCTACTTCTAGATATCTACCCAATAATGTCCATACAAAAACTTGCAAGTAAATGTTCATAACAGCATAATTCATAATAGCCAATAAGTTGAGGGGTGCCTGGGTGGCTCAGTCAGTTAAGCATCTGACTTCGGCTCAGGTCATGATCTTCTGGTTTGTGAGTTCAACCCCCACATCGGGCTATCTCTTGTCAGCATGAAGCCTGCTTCGGGTCCTCTGTAACCCCCTCTCTCTGCCCCTCCTTCACTTGTACCCTCTCTCTGTCTCTCTCAAAATAAGTAAACTCTAGAAAAAGTTTATTTTTTTAAAGTGGAAAATACCAAGTGTTTGGCAAGGATATGAAGAAATTCAAACACTTGTGCACTGCTGGTAGGAACGCAAAATGGTATAGCCACTATGTAAAATAGCATGGCAGTCTAATTTAAAAAATTAAACAAAAAGACTTACTATATGATCCAGCTATTCCGCTTCTGGGCCTACACTCAAAAAGAATAGAAAGCAGGGTCTTAAAAGACTCATGGCAGCATATTCACAATAGCCAAAAGGTGGAAGCAACCTGAGTCCAATGAAGGATGAATGGATACACAGCATGTGGTATACAGATACAATGGGACATTATTCAGCCTTAAAAAGAAAGGAAATTCTGACACATGCTACAACATGGATGAAACCTGAAGATATTATGCTACGTGAAACAAGACAATCACAAAAGGACAAATATTGTATGATTTCACTCATATGAGGTGCTTAAGATAATTAAATGAAAGTAGAATGGTGATTGCCAGGACTTAGGGGAGAAGGGAAATTGGGGTGTTATTATTTAACAGGTACAGAGTTTCAGTTGTGTAAGATGGTGGTGATGGTTGTACAATATTATGAATGCACTTAATGCCACTGAACTGTATACTTAAAAATAGTTAACGTGGTGGATTTTATTTTATGTATCTTTTACCACAGTTTTTTCAAAAAGGGCCAAAGGATCAAAAAAACCTGATAGAAAAATGAGACATATGAACAGACAATTCACCAGAGAAAGAGATAAAAGTGGCCCTGAAACATATGAAAAAAATGCTGAGATCCACTGATAAATGAAAATTAAAACAAGATACTGAGATAGTATTTCTCACCTATCAGATTGGCAAAAAATTGAGAAGTACAACAACACATTCCACTGGTGAGATTATGGGGAAACAAGCACTGTCACACCCTGCCACTGGGAATGCACATTGGCATAACCCTTTTGGAGGGAGAATATGGCAATATTTGACAAAATCACACATGCACTTACCTTTTGCCTCGGCAATCCCACTTCTAGAAATCTACCCTGAAGATAAGCACTAATAATGAGAACTGAATAGCACAAGGTTATTTGCTGCAATATGTTTGTAATCACAAAATACTAGAAACAAACCTAAACGCCCAAACATAGGAAAGAGGATGAATTTGTATGTACAATAAGAGAAGCATGCAGCTGTACAAAATAATGAGGAAGGCTTTTATGAACTGATAAGAAATGATTTCCAGGCAATGCTGAAAAGAGCAAAGCCACAAAGACTATCTATGGCATATTACCAGTCATATAAGAAGAGGATATGAAAAAAATATATAGGTATATGCTCATTTGTAGAGGAGAAATATAGGAAAGCTAGACCAGAAACTAAAGAGATTGGTTCAATATGGAGGAGGGAGAATAGTGGTAGAAATAAGGGTGCAAAATGGTAATAGGGTAGCAGGGATGAAGATGGAATGACATCTCACGAAACATATGGTGGTAAAAAACACGTTAACATAAAATTTACCATTGTAACCATTTTTAAAGTGTACAGTTCAATAAAGTATAATCACATTATTGTGCAATGGCTCTCCAGAACTTTCTCATCTTGCAAAACTGAAACTCCATAGTCATTAAACAACTCCCTGTTCCCACCCACCCCCTCCGCCAATCTATTCTTTTACAGTTTTCTGCCATTACTTTTATTTCTATACTGTGTTTCACCTTTACCTATATGCACATAGACCTTTGCCTATGTTTTCTTCTAGTTCTGTTGTGGGTTTTTCTTTTTCTTTTTTTAATTGTGGTAAAAAAAAACGTATAAAACTTACCATCTTAACCACTGTTAAGTGTACAGTTGAGTAGTTTTAAGTATATTTACATTGTTATGAAACAGATTTCCAGAACCTTTTTATCTTGTAAAACTGAAACCCTCTGCCCATTAAACAACTCCTCTTTTGCCCTTCCCCACCCCCAGTCCCGGGTCACTACCATTCTACTTTCTGTTTCTATGAATTTAACTAAGTATCTCATGTAAGTGGAATCTTACACAGTAAGTAAAGATACTTACACAGTATCTTTTTGTGATTGGCTTATTTCACTTAGTATAAAGTCCTCAAGTTTCATTCATGCTGTAACATGTAATAGGATTTCTGTTCTTTTTAAGGCTGAATAATATTCCATTATATGTATATGCCACATTTTGTTTATCCATTCATCCACTGGTGGACATTTGTGTTGCTTCCCCTTCCTGGCTGTTGGGAGTAGTGCTGCTATGAACATGGGTGTGCAAATCTCTCTTTAAGACCCTGCTTTCAATTCTTTTGGATATATACCCAGAAGTGGGATTGCTGGATCGTGTGCTATTCCTTTTTTAACTTTTTGAGGAACCTCCATACTGTTTTCCATGGCAGTCATACCATTTTATAATCCCTCCAACAGTGCACAACAGCTCTAATTTTTCCACATCCTTGCCAACATTTGTTATTCAGTTTTTTTTACTATTAGCCATCCTAATAGGTGTATAGTGATATTTCACTGTGGTGCTCATTTGCATTTCTCTGCTCTGAGTATTTCTTCTTTGTATAACTCTGACTCTTAAAGCATGATAATATTTCATATACCCTTTGCATACCTGAAATATACAAACAAAACCAACCAAGACGTAGGGGGAACCCAAAATGGAATACAAACAGTAACTGTGGGAAACAGTATCTTGCCTGGACACTCTAAGCCTAAAGACAAAAAGAACTATACATAAATGCTATAATCTAGTTCATGAAAGTGTTTCTCACAGGAGTATGGGCTAGCAATTCTGAAACTACTGTATGTGTATCCCGGAACAGAACAATTAAGTAAATAGATTGCAGATAATAAGAGCTTGTGTATCACTGTTGGAAAAAGGAGTTATAAATAGGGGGAGGAGGAAGGCTAAAATGAACACTGTAGTGTTGGATTGGAATCACTTTTATATTGGGTATAAAATCATGGCTTTTAATATATAGAGAGACAGATATAAAAATATAAATATGAGCATATGTCTGCATTACTAGACATCCAGATATTTCTTCTCTTCCCACTGAGAGGGCCTAGAAGCAGTGACACCTCAGTAACAACAAGCATACCCAGCACCCAGGTTGGATTGCTAAACACTATTTTCCAATAAAAAAAAAATTAGGGCTCTTTTGAGATATGGTTGATTCTAGAACTGGGGAAAGGAAAACACAAAATGGGTGTGGAACATTTTGTAGAAATGCTTAAAAACTAGAGGGTGAAAAAAAAACTAGAGGGTGTATTTGAAGAACAGAAGAACCATCCTGAAGGAGCGCCTATTGGACAAAGCACAATCTGAGTAATAAAACGAATAATGATAGCATTGGATGTTAGCCTATAGAATAAAGTAAATACCCATGAGTCTATATGGATACAAATAA
This sequence comes from Cryptoprocta ferox, assembly GCA_028646485.1. Taxonomy (NCBI): domain Eukaryota; kingdom Metazoa; phylum Chordata; class Mammalia; order Carnivora; family Eupleridae; genus Cryptoprocta; species Cryptoprocta ferox. The sequence goes on from CM053579.1 coordinate 57,399,057, forward strand.
GTAATCAAATACATAAATGGGGGAGAAGAAACAGCTCTTCCTCACAGTAGAATTCCAATTAATAAATTTCTGAGGCCAGAACCCATGCCCCTTCTATCACATCAGGCTGCCTCAAAGCTAAGTAGCACGTTTGGCAAGATCCCTACCTTGATGCCAAGTGCTACCAGAAACTTTCGTCTATCGGGAAAACAACCATCAGAAGAAATAGCCTCTGCAAGAATATACATTTAAAATTAATCTATGACTCTTTAAAAAAAGGGGGGCGCCTGGGTGTCTCCACTGGTTAAGCATCTGACTTTGGCTCAGGTCATGATCCCATGGTCCGTTAGTTCAAGCCCCGTGTCGGGCTCTGTGCTGACAGCTCGGAGCCTGGAGCCTGTTTCAGATTCTGTGTCTCCCTCTCTCTCTGTCTCTCCCCCAATCACACTGTGTGTGTGTCTCTCTCTCTCAAAAATAAGTGAACATTAAAAAAATTTTTTTTTAAATAATAAAATTAGTCTATGACTCTTACTTTATAGATCCGGGCAGGGTACCTCCATGGGCTTGTAGCAACAAGACCTGTAGCTGTTGTACCTGGAAAAAGCAAAGAAAAATAGTAAGCTAATCACCAATCAAAAGGTACTTATCCCTTGTCAGCTAAATTACTACAATTAGCCATAGAGTAATTCTACTCAATTCCTATGAAATATAAGGCATATATTAGGCCTTACAGACAGAAATCAAGGTTGACGATTCAGTGATAAAAGTCCAAATAGCACTATATGAATAGCTAGTACTTAGAACATGAGTTGTTCCTTTTACCTAAGCATCCATCTTTATGACTTTTTACTGAGTGTCATTTTTAAGACATTTTTTTAGGTTGGGGTGCCTGGGTGGCTCAGTCGGTTAAGCCTCTGACTTCAGCTCAGGTCATGATCTCACATGAGATCTGACAGCTCAGAGCCTGGAACCTGCTTTGGATTCTGTGTCTCCCTCTCTCTTGGCCCCTCCCCTGCTCACACTCTGTGTCTCTCAAAAATAATCATTAAAAATTTTTTTAATTTAAGTTTATTTATTTGTTTTTGAGAGAGAGCGAGCGAGAGAGAGAGGTTCAAACGCTGGGCTCGAACCCACAAACTACAAGATCATGACCTGAGCCCAAGTCGGACATTTAACCAACTGAGCCACCCAGGCACCCCTTGAGCATCTATTTTTTTTAAAGCATATTCAGCCCTGGGCTAGGTAATGTGAGGGGGATACGAGAATAAACTCTTGTGTTTTATTCTCAAGTTTATAATCTAGTTGACAAAGACAAGCCTATGGCCTGAAATAGTAAGAGACAATACAAGACAGAAGATGTGAATTCATAAAGTACAGTTAAGTACGTTAGGGCTCTGAGAAGAAGCAAATATTAATAAAATTCCAGAACAGTCAAAAGGAGGCTTCTTGAGGCTGGCTCTTATAAAATCTTTTTTTTCTTCTCTCTTTATTTTATTTATATTTGAGAGACAGAGAGAGACGGCGTGAGCAGGGGAGGGTCAGAGAGAGAGAGGGAGATACAGAATCTGAAGCAGGCTCCAGGCTCTGAGCTAGCTGTCAGCACAGAGCCTGACGCGGGGCTCGAACCCACAACCGCGAGATCATGACCTGAGCCGAAGCCAGATGCTTAACTGACTGAGCCACCCAGGTGCCCCGAGGCTGGCTCTTAAACCAGAGTGCATGCACATTCATCTTCTCTCATTCCCTCCTATGATGAAAGAAGAGTTGTTCCGCCTCCGTCTCCTTGCTAGTGCTTTGCATCCCAAACTCTTCTTGCCTCCTGATGAACCATACTTTTATCCCTTCCCTCTTCTATATCTTCTACGTCTACCTTTCTACAGGGTCCTTTCTATTAAGATTAAAACATGTTTAAGTCTCTCCCATCTGAAAACAAAACAAAAGCACCCTTCTCAATCCCACTTCTTATACTCTTTTGCCCTATTTCTCTCCTTCACAAAGTTTGAGAGCACATTACATACCTGTTGCCTCCATTTCCTTTTGTTCACCTCTCTCACCTGTTCAACCTATTCGAATCTGATTTCTGCCCACAGCATCCCATTGACATAACTCTTGCAAGGTCACCAATGATCTGCATGTCACTATATCCTGTGGGCATTTTTCAGTCTTCGTTTTACTTGACTGTTTGGTAGTGTTTGGCTTACCAGATACTATCCTTTCCTGCTTTTCCTTCTACTCTTCTAGCTGATCTTCTAAGACTCTTGGTTAATCTTCACAACAAGTGTCCTTTAGATGATAAATCCTCAAAGCTCAGTATCAGTCTTCTTGCTTTATACTCTCTCCTTAAAGTCTCATCTCTATGGTTTCAATTACCATCTATAAATGGGGGACTCCCAAATTTATCTCAAACACAAGTATTTTTGAATTTAGAGCTTTATATCCAACTACGTATTTAATTAATATTTCCACTTAGCTGTCTGCTATCTCCAAACCTGGTCCTTTTCTAGTGCACTCAAGGTCAGTGAACATGCAGCTTCACATGCCAGAAATTTGGGTGTCGAACCCTCATGCCTTTATCTAAGCCACTGGTCATTTCTCTCCATCACCGTCACCACCACCCTAAGTCTAAGCCACCATTTAGCTCTCTCTTGGACCACTGTAGTAACTTCTTTTTTAAAAAATTTTTTAAAGTTTATTTATTTATTTTGAGAGAGAGACCACGCGAACAAAGGAAGGACAGAGAGGGAAGAAGAGAGAGAGAGAGAGAGAGAATCCCAAGCAGGCTTCGCGCTGCCAGCGCAGAGCCAGACACGGTCATGAAACTTTGAGATCATGACCTGAGCTGAAACCAAGAGATGATACTTAACCAACTGAGCCCCCCAGGTGACCCACACTGTATTAACTTCTTTAAGTGGCTTCCATGAATTCACTGCACGATAATCCATTTCCACACAGCAGCCAGCCCATCTTTTAAAAACATAAATTATCAGTATTACCACCCCACTTAAGATCATTGTTAACATAGTCGATGAGGCCTTGATGAGGTCTCTGCTTCTTCTCTAGTCTCATATTGGAATACTCTTTCCTAGCTCCCTCCACTCTAGCCACACTGGCAGTCTGTCAGTTCTTCAAGGGCACTATATGCCTTCCTAAATCGGGACCTTTTCAGACTTGGTATATGCCTGGCACTGTTCTAAGTGCTTTCCGTGTATTAATTCATCTAACCCTCACAAAAACCCTATGAAGCAGGTATAATTATTCCCATTTTATAGATAGGGAAACTGAGGCACAGAGAACTTGCCCAAGGTACATAGCCAGTGAGTTATAAAGGCAGGGTTTGAATGTGGGCAGTCTGACTGCGGTGTCAATGCTCTTAACCACTACACTTTGTTACATACGCTTTTTCTTCTCCCTGGATGCCTCTTCCTTGTTTTCTTTCCTTCTTTTCCTACTCAATCCCTGGGATCTCAGCTTCCCTGTTCAGAAGACCCTGTTCCATAATGTTATACTACCCTACATAGCACACTATCTCATTTAAAAATGGTATGTTGGTATGATTACGTGTTTGGTGTTTGTCACTCTCACTAGGCAGTAAGTTCCACGAAAGAGACTGTGTCTGCTTTGCTCAACAATGTGTCCCAATACAATAACTGGCACATAATGGCGTCAAGACATATTTATTGTTGGAATGAATGAACAAATAAATGACTAGAAAGAAGAGCGTTTTTGGCAATAGAAATACACATGAAAGAAAATGGAGGGGCAGAACTGAGTATGGTATTTTATAATTGAGATGATACTGTTAACAGGTAAATTACTTGTATTTTTTACAGTGACCCCTAGGAGGGAAGGAGATAGGGGAAGAGAAGGGAAGGGAAGCTTCACACTCACTGAATAGTAGCTATTATCACTAAGGAGGAAGGACAGAAATGGAGTGAGCACTAGACAGTTGGGAAATACTAGATTCCCAGTGGAATGAGTACCCTGGAAGGTAAGAAAACTTGACCCCTACAGGCCTGGGTCGATCCAACTACTCACCTTCTCATCTCCTCTACCAGAGCTACTGAGCTGTTACACAACCAGTTATATTGCTACCACCACAAATGCATGCTTCTAGTCAGCTACCTCTTCCATTTCCATGATTTCAAGCCCTTCCCTTTCCATGGTCTCTTCAGTCCCTCTACCCTATTATCTGGTTGCTTCCTCTTAGAAGATGACCTTGCTTCCAACTACACTGAGAAGTTAAAGGTCATCAGGCTGAAAATCCCTCAATTTTCCTTCTCCTCCCTCTAAATTATTGTTACTGTATTCTTCCTGTCCCAACTTCGTTTCTGCTAGTCTTGGTGGCAGGTATCCCCTCTACGTTCAAAAGCAAATCCCTCTTTATTTGTGCTCAGGATCTCAACTACTTGGAGAAGATCCCTTAGCAACTAGTCCCCATACTCAGTTTTAGTCTCTCCCAAATGGTTCTTTCACTTGTTCAAGTCTCTTCCATTTAAAAAAAATGTTTATTTTATTTATTTTGAGAGAGAGAGGGTTGGGGGAGAGAGAGAGGGATACTGTGTGAGCAGGGGAAGGGGAGAGAGAGAGAGAGAGAGAGAGAGAGAGAGAGAGGGAGAATCCCAAGCAGGCTCCGTGCTCAGCACAGAGCTCAATGCAGGGCTCCATCCCACAAACTGTGAGATCATGACGTGAACCAAAATCAAGAGTCAGATGCCCAACTGACTGAGCCACCCAGGCATGCCCCAAGACTTTCCATCTTTAAAAAAATACTTTTAATGTTTATTTATTTTTGAGAGAGAAAGAGAGAAAGAGGGGTGGGAGGGAGGGAGAATGACCAAGGGAGGGGCAGAGAGAGAGGGAGACACAGAATCTGAAGCAGACTCCAGACTCTGAGCTGTCAGCACAGAGCCTGACGCAGGGCTTAAACCCACAAACCGCACCATCATGACCTGAACTGAAGTCGGATACCTAACCGAGGCGCCCAGGCCTCTTGCATATTTTTAAAAACAAACAGACCTACATCCTTTGACCCTTGACTACCTAGCTATTGCCTTCTTTCATTTTGCCTTCTTGAAACTAGAGCCTACAACTTCCTCCACTTCCTTATCTAGCATTCACTGTCCATCCCGCAACAATCTGAAGCTCTTCTCACTGAAGTCACCAATAACCTCCTTGTTGATTAAAAAAAACCAATGGACATTTTCCAGTATTTTTTACTTTACACTTCTTTATAAATTTGTACTTTTTAAAAAATAACTTTGTACTTTTGATGGTCCTTGAAACTTTCCTCCCTTGTCTTCCATGATACCACTGTTTTTCTTCCTACCTGTTGGCTCTTTCTTAGTCTCTCTTTTTTGTCTTCCTTCTTTTACCCATTCCTTAAAAACTGCTGTTCCCCCAGAGTTCTGTCTTTGGCCTTCTTCTCTTCTTGGCCATTTACTCATTCAGCAAATATTTAGTGAGTACCTTGAATGTGCCATTTGATCTCATCCATTCTATAATAATTTCAGATTCCATCTAAATGCTAATGGCTCTCAAATCTGTATCTTCAGTTCAGACCTCTCTACATTAAACCCAAATGGCCAGCTATGTTTGAACAACTCTACTCACATGTCCCCCAAGTTCTTCAAATTTAAAATGCCCCAAACTGAATTTCATCATTTCCATAGTGTGTCTGGTTTCTTCCACACACCATTATTTTTATGAGATTCACCCATGTTTTTCACTGTGGTTACAAATAGTTAGTTTTTGTTTAATTTTCCCCCTTGACCCTGTTTTTCCTCCTGTATTCCCTGACTCAATGATGGGTACTACCATTTTAATCAGTTGTCCAAGCAAGAAACCTGAGAACAACCTTGATTCTCCCTACTGACCCTTCCACATCAAATTTGTTACCAAGCAAGTTCTAGACATTCTACCTCCTTGGGTTCTTTTCTTTCTTATTTGTACCCTCCTCTTTATTTGTACAGCCACTGTCTTTAGTTTAGGCCATAGTTCTCACCTGGGTTATTATGATAGCCTACAGTAGATCTGTGGGGAATATGTTCCAAGACCCCCGGTGGATGCCTGAAACTGTGGATAGTACTGAACTCTATATATACTAGGCATTTTCCCATACATACATACCTATGATAAAGTTTCATTTATAAATTAGGTAAGAGACTGACAATAACTAAAAATAAAATAGACCAATTATAATAATATACTATAATAAAAGTTATGTGACTGTGATCCCCCCCTCTCAAAATATCTTATTGTACTGTCCTTACCCTTTTCCTTGTGATGATATGAGATGATAAAATGTCTATGTGATGAGTGTCTAAGTGAGGTGAATGACATAGGCACTCTGTAGTGTTAGGCTACTATTAACCTTCTGACAATACGTGAGGAGAATCACCTGCTTCTAGTCCATAGGTGACCACAGGTAACTGAAACTATGGAAAGTGAAATCATGGGTAGAGGGGTACTAGTGTAATTTGTTTTTCTACTTCAAGTTATACCTACTTCTAATCTACTTTCTGTATACTTGCTAGTGATCTCCCTAAACCACGCATATCACCATGTAGCCCACTTACTTAAAATCTTTCAATAGCTTCCCACAACTTTCTGGTTGAATTTCAAATTCTCTAAGAGGTCATGTAAGGACTTTCGAGATCTGATTCTTGTCTACCTCTCGACTCGTTTCCCAATGTTCACTTTTTTATCAGTGAAATCTCCAATGGCACCCCCAAATCTTAAATATGACAATAAACATGTTAACAGGAATTACTTTAAGATTTTCCCAAACCAACAGAATGCTTAGCTAACATCTCTAAACTTATGGTAGAGGAGAAGCTGAGAAACAGAAGCTCTGTCATTCCACTCACATACTTAAAAATTTTCCCATCAAATATTAAGTCCCTTTTACCTGTTGCTTCAGATGATTAAGTTCAGCCGTCTGGGGATCGATATTAACGACAGGTTTGTTCTTGATTTTTCTTGCTCTGTCAGCATAGCGAAGAGTATTTAATGTTTCTTCTAGATTGGAGTCAGCAGGACTCACACAGGCTATCATAAGTGTATGGCTATTACCTCCTAGAGAATCTGAAAAAGAACAACAGGAGGAAATAAAATCAAACAAGCAGGATGCAAGTAAACCTATCCATTTAGGTCAGTGCCTTCAAACTCAGAGCTCTAAGAAAAAAATTCTTAATAATCTGCAAATTTCCTGTTAGTAAAAATACTAAGATTTTTTGATGTGTAAATGATATAGTTTAGAATCCTATTCCATGTGTCCCTGTTTCTAAGACTGTGATTTCAGCAGTTAGTTGGGTTAAAACAACTCGGGGCTAGCCCAAGTAAGTTAGGGAGCTACTGTTGGAATTAAACATTCTTAGGATGCCCCCTCTAGGTAGGTTTTAATTCTTCTGGGAATTTTGCTTATCAAGTACTAATAAACAGTAATCAAGTTCATTTTCGGTTACAAACTACTAAGTTCAGTTGGCATTCTGTAGATTTCTTGGCTCTCAAAGCAATCTATGAAGACACCTTTCCATTATCTTACAAGCCTGCTTGCCAACGGGTCTCTTTCCGATTTGTCAGTTAGACAGCTCTGTATGGGATAGTCCAAAAACCTGTTTACTGATCCTGTCTTCACCTTCTCAGCACTATTACTCTGAGTTACTCTCTTATTTTTAGAGGCACTCTGGTCTTACCTTGAAGCAGTCGAGTCAATTTGGAATCTCTGTAGGGCACAAAGCCACCCTTTTTGTCATCTCCAAGAGCACTGATTACATTTCCCAAGCACAGGAGGCCTCGGTTAATATTAATGCCTAGTAGCAGGAAACACAATTTTAAATTGCTTGGTAAAGCATCAAACATATACCTACATAAAATAAAAACCCCACAGAAATATTAAATAATCAGTCTTTTTTAAAATTATTTTTTAAAATGTTTATTTATTTTTGAGAGAGAGAGAGAGAGCGCGAGTGAGCGAGCAGGAGTGGGGGAGGGGCAGAGAGAGAGGGAGACACAGAATCTGAAGTAGGCTCCAGGCTCTGAGCTGTCAGCACAGAGCCCCATGCAGGGCTCGAACTCACAAACCGTGAGATCATGACCTGAGCCCAAGTTGGCCGCCCAACCGATTGAGCCACCCAGGCACCCCTAAATCATCAGCCTTAAGGAGACTTCTTAATCCTGTTTGCTTTTCTGAAGACAAAGGTCTAAATGTTGGATATGCACAACTGAATTTGTTGACACTTCTTGCCCTTTCCCATGGAAACAAAGTAGACAGATAACTATCACCATGACAACAACCATTTGTATGTTTACTTTTATATCCATTCCCACTTTTAATTATCAAATTAGTGCTGAGAAATTAGATGAACAGCTATTTTTTTTATCATGTCACTAAATTATTTTTACTATCATTCTAACTTTACAGATAAGGAAACTAGTTCAGAGTTTCTATGACTTGTCTAAGGTCAAACAGCTGGTGAGTGGTAGGCCTGACATTCCATCTTGGGATTTCAGTTAAGTCCAATGCTCTTTCTTTCACACCACACAGGAATACATTTTCTCTTGTTGCTTTAAAAAGGGTAAAGATTCTTTTCTGCTTCTTTAATTCCAAAGTTTGCTTTTTAAACCCTGTAATAATCTCTGAGGTCCTTCTAAAACTTCTGACCTTCCCATGATTACATTTACTGTGAAAAGGCTACATAGTATAGTGGTTAAGTGCATGGGCTTTAGTGTCAGATAGACCTAGGTTCTAATCCTGGCTCTATCACTGACTACCTATATGATTTTGGGCAAGTTCTACTCTAAAATGCGGCATATCTATCTACCTCATTGGGTTTTGGTGGGGAATTAAATGAGATACTTATACAAAGTGGGGCACCTAGGTGGCTCAGTTGGTTGAGTGTCTGACTTCGACACAGGTCATGATCTCGTGGTTCATAGGTTCAAGCCCTGCATCCGGCTCTCTGCTGTCAGCACAGAACCTACTTCAGACCCTGTCCCCCTCTCTCTGCCCTTACCCCAATCATGTGCTCTCTCTCAAAAATAAAAAAAAGATAATTATACAAAGTTAAATGATAAATAAATGGTATCATTTTTGTTAATGCTACTCCACCTTTTATTCACTCAGCCATACTTTGAACGCCCATATGATCAGAAACAACTATATCTACAAGATCCTGAGCTCCAAAACTCCTCTCTGACTGCATTCTACTAGTCTTTCATTTCTTTCATGGATCCTGCTCTTCATCCTTATTGTGATCACCAATTTACTGACACTTTGTAATACTCCCAGTAGATAATCCTCTCCTGGGCCTTAAACTACCTATGCTGGACCCTGTGATCAATCATTTCAGTTAGGCTTCCCCAAGTACTCACTAGACCCATGACCTTCTGCCTTCCCATCATGTTAATTCCCAGTCACACATTAAACCAACTATGGTGTGTGTATGTGTGTGTGTGTGTGCGCACGTGCATAAGTTTCTGTAGGCTGCAATGCTGAAGATAGTCACATAACTAAATGAACTAGATCCATTCATTATAAAACATTGCTATCTGATTTTCCTGAACCCTTTGTCAATTGGCAATCTTTCCTTCCTCATTCCTATTTCACCACAGCAGCTATTCTAAACACTCATCATTTTCAAGACTGTAAATCTACCTTCACTCTATTAGTGGATGATTTAAATAAATACATTGTGGAGATCAAAATTATCCTCAAGGGAAGGTTTCCCTCTCCTCACCTCACAGTCTTTTCTTTGCTGTTATTGATTACTTCATCCTTCTCCTTGTTTCAGAGGAGTAAATAACCACCCTTAGTTCCCCTTTAGCCTATTGGTGTCTCTAGTCCCCCACTTTCTCTGGGACCCTGAAACCTTTGATCTTCTCCCTCTCTCTTAGATCTTCAATTTATTTTCCCTTCACTAATTCCTTCTTTTCAGTCTATATACATGCTCAAATCTCCCCAATCTAAAACAAAACCAATTCCTTCAAGCAACCATTCCTATCTTTTCCTTTTATTGCCAGCTGAAAGGGATACCATTTTTTAGGCCATTTATCCTACCCAGGATGTGAAGGAGAGTCTTCTGAGATTTATCAAAGCTGCTCACCAATACCTGTACTAACCCTTGTATTAGTCCATTCCTTTCTTTTCTTTCCCGTTTGAGCCAAACAGAATACAGTTCCATCTCATTGGCTCATATCCCATCTGGGATGTTAAGGAAGAGACTGCTGAGGTTTTTCAAACCTGCTGAGCAAAAAACTTCCATCTATAGTTTCATACAAGAACAATAAAAAAAATCTAGACGAACCCTGAGAAGAATCTATGGCAACTCTGATCTAAGCAAGAATCATCCACTTGTGTATAAAGAGGCTGTTTTTTTTTTTCTTTTTCAAATGAGAATTGGAGCTTTGGAATAGAAAAGAGCAAGGGAAATGAATGTCTCTCTAGAAAGAAACCATCACAAAACAGGATTTGATTTTCTGTTAAGAGATTTCAAATGATGAGTTCTTGACATGGATGGAGTATATACATCATAAACACTGGGAAGAACATGTTTGCAGAGATTTAAATTTCTGATCAATGATGGCTATGGAGAAAAAAAATGTCCAGATAAAATTATAAAACCAGAAGTTTTTCTAAGATTGAGAATAGATCAAGCAAGGAGAGGATCAGAATACTACTTGACATTTTTGGGTGTTTACTTACTATGGCAACAAACAAATTTTGCTTTTTAGGGGACATCTGGCAATATCTGGAGACATTTTGGTTGTCACAATTTGTGGGGTGGCAGGGAGTGCTACTAGTATCTGGTGGGTAGAGGGCAAGGATGCCACTAACTATCCTTCAAGGCACTGGACAGCCCTCCAAATTATTTGATCCGAAATGTCAATAGTGCCACAGCTGAGAAACCCTGCTCTATAGGTGAAGAAAATATCTACAAGCCTAAGGCAAGTAGCCAAGTAAAATGGGGTGAAAAATGGAAGTAATATAGTATTGATATGGTATGCCTAGTCAGAAAGGGAATAATCCTGCAACGGATCACAAAACTTACAGGAGTAAGTACTGAGAAGGGATAGAGTGGACAGGAATTTGATTAGAAGACAGAATCTTGGTTCAAATTCTGCCTCCGCGACTTACCAATATGTGTGAGCTTGTGTAAGCCACTGAAACTCTCCTTTATTCATAAAACAGGTGTAATACATACCTTACCTCGGGGGACTATGATAAAAATCAAGTGTGATCTACAAAGTGCTACCTACATGTAAGTTTTTAATAGGGTAGACAAACTTGGATTATTTGGATCTCTACTAAATTACATGAGGCTCAAAGCAGAGCACCTGACAAATTCCTAATCTACTCTGATGACAGTTTCTTCACTCAGAAGATACTGTGAGTGAATAAGGAAATGGCTGCTTCAAGCTGATACACATGGAAGAACTGATTATATAAGTAAAATGATGGGAATCTGTTTGTTGGGAACTGAGAGGCACCGTCATACACCAGTATGCTAGATGTTAAGAAAACAGATCTCCAAAATTCAGGAAAAAAGACAGCTAACTTCCTGGGAACAGGACGTCTAAAAGGGAAAAAGGATAGAAGACTTTCAAAACATAAAATTGTAATTATCTAGTTACAAATTATTCCAATAAAAAATCGATGTAGCTTCACAGAAATCAATGTAACAAACTCATATACAAAAAGAACATGTAGCATTATAGGAAGTTTGACCACCAGCATTTCTCTCCTCTTCCTCCTTAAAACACCACTAAAAGGAATTTTAAAAGTACTCACCCACGAGATTACAGAACATAGGAGAGAAATATCAGTGTAGAGGAGGTTTCAACATATTTTTAGAGTACAGGTAGAGAAGCAATAACTGACTTAGCAAGATGGAAGAAGCCTCAATCTAAAGAGCCTTTGGAGAGACAATAATGACGACAGTGACAATAACAGCTAAGTTTATATAGTGTTTACTATAAGCCAGATACTATTCTAGGTACTTTATACATATTAACTCATTTAATCCTCACAATATATGTATAATCATACCTATATTGACAGATATAAGAGCTGAAGCACAAAAAGGTTAGGGAAGTTGCCTAAGGTTACAGAGCTAATAAGTGGCAGAGTCAGGACTCAAATAAAGGCAGTCTGGTTCCAAAGTCCACGGAAATCTCTATGCTCTATGGAAATGAGCTGACTCAGAGGCACCAGGTACACTGGAAAGGGGACAGACTTGAGGCTGAAAAGAGGGCATTGGTAGAAAATGCATATAAAGAACTCTGGAACTCTCAAGTCTCTGCCCCAGAGCGATGCAACTAATGTGTTCCCCATTCTCCATCATTCCCAGGTTATTTAATAGGATGGTTTTTCTAATACCCATCCATTAAATGTTGATATTCTCTTGAAACTGTCTTAAGCTCTTGGCTTACTATATATATTCTCCCTAGGTTATTTTATACAGCCTAAAGTTCCAATAAATACCTATAAGAATGACTCCCTAATCTGTATCTCCAAACCAGACCTCTCTCCTGTTATCCAAAGCTATATTTTGGCTGTCTACTGAATAACCTCCAGTGGGTTGTGCCCACGAGGCATCACATAACAATACTGGAAAAAACAGAATTCATCTTTCAGTGTGATTCTATTTCACTTCCAGCACTGTTCCTTTCCATTTTCTTGCCATCTAACCAGTCATCCAACAAACAGCAAACCTGAGACATCCTGGACTTGTCTTTTTTCTCACCCCACACATCTGAGTCCTTTTCATTGAATACTTAGTGAACAGGTACAATGTTTCACCACTGTGCTAGTATTAGAGATACAAAGATGAATAAGTCACAATTCCCACTCTCAAGGAGTTCATAATCTAAAAGGAGAGACAGACACACAAACAAAAATAACTGCAAATATAACATTAAAGGAAGAGATACATATAGTCGAAATGGGTTCTCATAAGAGGGAGTGGTAAACTACCTGGGAAGGTAACAGACGGCTTCAGAAAAGAATGAAAAATTTGAGCTGAACTGTGAAGGATGACTAGAACAGTGCCAGTGGAGGAGGGAAGGGTAGGAAAGAACAGTGCAAGGGCATTCCAGGCCGAGGAAGTAGCATATGCCAAGGCACATATTTGTGAATATGTGAATACAATGCAAGTTATAAGATGGAGAGTGACAAATAATGAGGTCAGAGGACAGCTTGGGAGAGATCATAAGTGCATGACAGATAGGTCAGTCTCAGGTATTTGTATTTCTTCCATAGGGCAGTGGTTTTCAAACTGTGTCCCTCAGAACCTTAGGGATACTTTAGGGAACCACAGAGATTCGTCACTTTAGGGAATTGCAGAGATTCTTAGAGTTTCTGCAATGGTCATTTGGGTTTTGTTTTTAAGTTTTTTTTTTTTTTTTTTTTTACTGTGGTAAGATAGGAACACATGGGTGGCTCAGTCAGTTAAGTGTCTGACTTTGGCTCAGGTTCATGAATTTGAGCCCCACATCAGGCTCTGTGCTGACAGCTCAGAGCCTGGAACTTACTGTGGTAAGATATAAGTGACATAAAACTTATCATTTTAATCATTTTTAAGTGTACAGTTCAGTAGCACTAAGTACATTCACACTGTTGTGTAACCATCATCACTACTTACAGTCATTCTAACTATTTTAAAAACTGCCTTTATACAGCTCACTCCAGTGTGCTGTATTTCAAATCTTAACATGCTGGAGTATACCAACACATTGTCTTGTGCAGCAAGGTTAATTAATTTTTCTGCAGTCTTTGAAAATACCTCTAATATATGTGCATGTCTGAATGCCTTGCAAATGTGTATTTTAAAGCTGTGGCTTTGCATAGACTTTTTCCTGGCCACATGCTCGCTCATGGAAAATTGTGCAAGTTATTCTACCACTATAGTACAAGTTTGTACTACACCAGGTAGAGGCAGTTCCTCAAATTCATGCACTCATCACTGCATCATCGTCAGTTGTGTAGTACCAAATGGATGTTCGCAATCTACATGTCCACTGACGGATGAATGGATACACAGAAGTCGGTGTACACACATATATACATACAAAGGAATATTATTCAGTCATAAAAAAGGACATCCTGCCTTTTGCAACATGGATGAACCTTGAGAACACTATGCTAAGTGAAATAAGTCAGATGGAGAAAGACAAATACTGTATGTTCTCACTTATACATGGGATCTAAACAAGCTGAACTCACATGAAGAGTGGAATGGTGGCTGCCAGAGGCTGAGGAGTGGGAGAAATGGGGAGATGTTGGTCAAAGAGTACAAACTTCTAGATAGTAGATGAATAAGTTCTGGGGATCTCATGTAAAGCATGGTGACTATAATTAACATTATTGTATTATATACTTGATAGTTGTTAAGCGAGTAAATCTTAAATGCTATCACCATGCACGCGCGTGCACACAAATGGTAATTATATGAGGGGATAGGGGTGTTAACTAACCTTACTGTGGTAATCTTTTCACAATATATACATGTATCCAATAATCACACCTTAAACTTGCATATAGGTCAATAATATCTCAATAAAAGCTGGAAAAAAGATTAAATGAGATAGCACATATGAATCACTTAGCCAATGGCACTCAAAAAAAAACAAAGATAGTTTCAGTGCTTCGTGTAAACTTTGCAAGTATCCTGTTAAACATTTATAGTTATCACATAGCATAAACTAGAAAAGATATTGCTAGTGATACAATTTTGGATTTAAATGTCCTCTATCATGTGAAGCTCCTGGCTCAGGTAAGTAGTTGAGGAGAATCCTGAGATTGTAATTTGGGCTGTTAAAAACTGTTTAGGGACATCAGGGTAGCTCAGTCGATTGAGTGTCCCATTCTTAATTTTGGCTTAGGTCACAATCCCGGGGTCATGGGATTGAGCCCCATATCTGGCTCTGCACTGAATGTGGAGCCTGCTTAAGATGATCTCTCTCTCTCCCTCTGCCCCTCTCCTCTGCTCGTGTGTGCTCTCTCTCTCTCTCTCTCTCTCTCTCAAATTAAAAAAAAATAAAAGTGTTTATAATTCATAGCTACATATCAGTATGAATCAGGATATTCTTGGTAATGTGTCACCACAATAAATTATGGGAAAAATTAGATGCAAAACCTTAAATAAGATTCTGTCATCCAGAATCCCCATTATGTCATATACTAAGAATGAAGAATGTTCACTAGAGCTTACTTTATAATAGTGAATGTCTAGAATCAACCTAAATGTTCATCAGTAAGGGAATGGTATAATAAATACAATGGTATATCTATACAATATATAGACATGAAAAAGAACATGGTAGAGCTGTTTAAGTTAACATGAAACAACCTCCAACATATATCATTCAGTGAAAAAAATAAAGGGTAGAACAGAGTACATTATATGCCTGTATTTGTATAGAAGGAGAAAATACCTAGAAATGTGGACTGGGGATTTGGGGAAAGAGAAAAAATTGCTTTTCATTATAGTGCATTTAAAAAAGTTTTAATTTCAAAATAATTATTTAGATTCATAGGAAGTTGCAAAGAAATGTACAGGAAGGTCTTGTGCACCATTCACCGAGCCTCTCCAATGGTAACATATTGCACAGTATCAAACCCAGAAAATTAACATTGGCACAATCCCCAGAGCTTATTCAGATTTCAGCAGTTTTTACATGTACTGTGTGTGTGTGTGTAGTTCTGTACAGTTTTATCACATGTATAACTTCAAGTAACCATCACCAAAATCAAGATACAGAACTGTCCTATCACCACACAGCTTTCTCATGCTATCCTTTATACACACACCTACTCCTTTACCCCCCAATTCCTAACCCCTGTCAACCATTAATCTGTTCTCCCCTATAATTTTGCTATTTCAAGAATGTTTAAATGGCATCATACAGTATGTAACCTTTTGAGACTGGCCTTCCCCCTCGCCCCCCGACTCAGCATAACAATAATCCATTCAAGGTGTTGTCTGTATCAATAGTCATTCCTTTTTAAAAAAATTTTTTTAATGATTATTCATTTTTGAGAGAGAGAGAGAGAGAGCGAGCACGCACACAAGTAGGGTGGGGGCAGAGAGTGAGGAAGACACAATCTGAAGCAGGCTCCAGGCTCTGAGCTGTCAGCACAGAGCCTGACGCGGGGCTCAAACTCACGAACCACAAGATCATGATCTGAGCCTGAGTCGGACACTTAATCGACTGAGCCACCCAGGTGCCCCAACAGTCATTCCTTTTTACTGCTGAGTAGTATTACATGACATGGATGTACCGCATTTTGTTTAACCATTTTCCTGCTGATGGACATGTGAATCATTTCCAGTTATTACAAATAGAGCAGCTATGAACATTCACGTATGGATTTTTGTGTGAACATACACTTTTTCTGGGATAAATGTCCAATAGTACAATTGCTGTATTGTTTGATAAAAACATATTTTGTATTTCACAGAGTGACTCTACCTTTCTACATTCCCACCAGCAATGTATGAGAGATCCAATTCTTCCACATTCATGGCAGCATTTGGTATTGTAACTACTTTTTCTTTTAGCTATTATGGGAGGTGTGCAGTGATATCTCATTGTGGTTTTCATTTGTATTTCCTTAATGACTAAGGATGCTGAACACCTTTTCATGCAGTTATTGCCATTTGTATGTCCTCTTTGGTGAAACATCTGTTTGTGTCTTTTGCCTACTTTGTAGTTGGATTGTTTTTTTTTTATAATTGAGTTTTCAGAGTTCTTCATATATTCTAGATACAAGTCCTTCATTGTACTGCATTTTTTATTGCGGAAAATTCTATGATATGCCAGTTAACATAAAGAAAGAAATTGTGACCATGAACTAGCTATAACATTATTTGAAGACTGACTTATACAGTGTTATAAATCTGAACTTACAAAATAAATTTATGTGAATTTAAAATATATTCTTTAATTTATTTCAACTGTTAGAATTTGTTTTAAGATTTCACTTAAAGAAGAGTTCCTCTGCTTTAAAAGGAAGGCAGATAAGAACATCTGCTGTAGATGATAGAAACAAATGAAAAGTTTTAAAGAGGAGGTATACGTGATTGAATTTGGATTTGGTAAATATTACTTTGGTTGTCAGTAGGGAGGTCGATTTGGGAGTAAAAAACTGGTGTTTTAAGAAACCATATAGGGGGCGCCTGGGTGGCTCAGTCAGTTGAGTATCTGACTTCGGCTCAGGTCATGACCTCGTGGTCCATGGGTTCGAGCCCCACATGGCTCGAACATGAGGAGCCTGGCTAGAGGTTTATCAATTTTGTTTTTTTCAAAAAACCAACTCTTGGTTTCATTGATCTGTTCAACTGTTTACAAATAGAGTAAAATGTTAATGGTGGAATCCAGATGTTAGGTTTAGGGCTGTTCTTATAAAATCTTTTAACTTTGTTCTATCTTTGAAAAATTTCATAATAAAGTGTTAGGAAAAAACACTCTGGAGCACCAGCTGATGCTGTGCTCCATATTAGAGGTTTCACAGTTGGGTGACATCTAAATTGTGAATTGAAATATTACTAAGACTTGCCGGTCAGACCAAAAGGGAGCAAGAACTCAGGCACTCAGTCAGGATCAACTATGTGTCAGGCACTATGGAAGGCCCAAAGGATTCAAAGATGAATGAGACAACTTTGCTTGGCTTGCTGTCTACTGGGGGAGTGAGTCATTTTAGGAGCTGACCGTATGACAGTGTTGGGTTAGTTTTACTATACGAAAGAGGTGAGCACAAGATGGAGGGGGGACTGAAGGTGGTCAAAGAAAGTTTCTTCAAGGGGATGAAATCAGGGCTGAGCATTGAAGGGCAAAAAAAAATTAGCCATGTGAAGACAGAAGGAAGGCATTTCCAGTAAAGGGAGAGTAATGTACAAAGAAGCACAGACAAGAGAGAACTTGGCACATTTAGAATGGCTAAGCAGATTGCAAGAAAGGGGTGGGGAGAGGAGAAGCTGGCCAGGTAGGCAGGGCTAGAGCACAAAGGTCATGCCAAGCAGTGTACTACAAAGTGAGGAGCCCTGAGGAGAGCTCTAAGCAGGGATATCCAGTTTAGGAAAACAGCCTGGCTGCTGACTGATGGAAGGCTTGCATGGGTGCCTGAGTGAAAAAGATAGGGAAACCAGATGGAAAGCTTGCTATAAGCTAAGAAATGATGAAGGCCTGGACTAAGACAGTGATAGTGGGGTTAGAGAAAAGAAAGTGATTTGAGAGATGAGAAAGTAAGACTGGAGAACTTGGTGAATGATGGGATTGGGAGAAGGAGTCAGAGTGAAGGAAGGGCATAGCTTGATGCCCTCATTTCTGGCATGGGTGACTCAGAGCATATTGGTATTATATACTGAAGGTGATGGAGGGCAGCTTTCGCAGAGGCAGGGAGGGATGAGGAGTTCAGTGTTAGATATATGGAATGGGAGGTGTCTGTGGGACATCCGTGAGCTGCCCCACAGGCAACTACCTTTAGAGGCTGAAATGTAGATGTGAGACACAGGCTGGAGCTAGAGGTCTGGGATGGGCAGCGTGTAGGTAGGAGTTAAAAGCATCTAAGTGGGTGAGACCACCTACAGTGGTGCAAAGAGGTGATGGGCTTGAACAGTGGGAAGAGAAAGGAAAAAAACTCCAGGACAGAACCTGAGCTGGTTCAGGTATGCGTGGGAAGATGAAGAGGAGCCTGAGAGAGTCCTCAGAAAACAGGAAGCCCAGGAGAGGGCAGTGTCACTGATCCAAGGGAGGTAGGAGACTGTCCAGATGAAGAGGCATGGTGTCAGACACTGCGGAGTCACCAAGTAAGAGGAGGACTGAAAAGAGCCTAATGGATTCCGTTTTTCAGGTCACTGGGTAACCTCAGCAGGGACAGTTTCAATGGGATGAGGATGGGGGGCTGGCAAGCAGAGTGAAAGGTAAAGGGAATAGAACAGTAGTAGGAGGATGAAGGATTTTGTTTTGTTTTAAAATGGGTGAAACACGGAGACAGGCAGGATGGCGGAGAAATAGGGAGTTCCATACTTCCCACCTGTATCTCTCAAACAAAGAAGGGCTGAAGCCAAAGGACTCTGAACTGCAAGAGTCTGGGAGGAAAAGAGATGGAGTCCACTAAGAAGACAGCCTCATAAGGCTACCTCAAGAAACAAGCCAAAGTACACATGATGGAGAGTCCCAAATATCACTACGAGTAGGGAAATAAAATAACCAAAGTCTCAACAAGAGAGACCAAGGGACACCATTAAAAGAACACTTCCTGAATGGACAGGCCCTGGACAGTCAATGAGCCTCCTTTAATATAGCAGCACTTGCAGGTATAGAGCGTATAACAAGCTTTTAAAACTGACAAGAGACAGAAAGCTAGCCGAAATGATGAAACAGAAGAACTCTCCTCTAAAGAAATTCCAGGAAGAAGTGACAGATAAAGAATTGGTCAAATATGGAAACCAACCTGACAATAAACTATAAAGTTAATAAAAAAAATTGGTCAAAACAGAAATAAGCAACATAACTGACCAGGAATTTAGAACAATTGTCATAAAATTAATCACTGGGCTTGAAAAAGGCATGGAAGATACCAGAGAACTATTGCTACAAAGATTACGGACCTTAAAAATACCTGTGACGAATTAAAAAATGCTATAAACGAGGTGCATAATAAAATGGAGATGGCCACTGCATGGATTGAAGAGGCAGAGAGGAGAATAGGTGAATTAGAAGACACATTTATAGCAAAAGAGGAAGCCGAGAAAAAGAGAGATAAACTGATCCAGGAGCAAGAAAGGAGAATTTGAGACCTGAGTGATGCAATCAAATGTAACAATATCTGTCTCATAGGAATTCCAGAAGAAGAGAGGAAAGGAGCTGAAGGGGTACTTGAACAAATTATAGCCAAGAACTTCCCCAATCTGGGGAAGGAAACAGACACTGAAATCCAAGAGGCACAGAAAACTCCCCTCAGACGTAACTTGAATAATTGATTTTCTGCATGATATATCAGTGAAACTGGCAAAATATAAGGATAAAGAGAGAATTCCGAAAGCAGCTAGGGATAAAAGGCCCCTAACATACAAAGGGAGACCTATCAGAGTAGTTGCAGACCTATCTACTGAAACTTGGCAGGCCAGAAAGGAATAGCAGGAAATCTTCAATGTAATGAACAGAAAAAAATGCAGCCAAGAATCCTTTATCCAACCCTACAAGAAATCCTAAGGGGGACTCTATGAGGGAAATGTTGCAAGGAACACAAGGTACCAGAGACATCACGACAAGCATGAATCATACAGAGAACACAATGACTCTAAACCCGTATTTTTCAATAACACTGAATGTAAATGGACTAAATGCTCCAATCAAACGACACAGGGTAGCAGAATGGACAAAAAAACAAAATCCATCTATTTGCTGTCTACAAGAGGCTCATTTTAGACCTGAGGACACCTTCAGATTGAAAGTGACGGGATGGAGAAATACCTATCATGCTACTGGAAGTCAAAAGAAAACTGGAGTAGCCATACGTATATCAGAAAAACTGGACTTTAAAGTAAAGGCAGTAACAAGAGATGAAGAAGGCCATCCATCAGGAAGAGCTAACAATTATAAATGTCTATGCACCAAATTCGGGAGCACCCAAATACATAAAACAATTAATCACAAACATAAGCAATCTTATTGATAAGAATGTACAAATTGCAGGGGACTTAAATACTCCACTTACAGCAATGGATAGGTCAACCAGACAGAAAATCACTAAAGAAACAATGGACATGAACGACACATTGGACCAGATGGACTTGACAGATATATTTAGAACTCTACATCCTGAGGCTAGGGAATTCACTTTCTTTTCAAGTGCACATGGTACATTCTCCACAACAGATCACATATTGTGTCATAAAGCAGCCCTCCATAAATATAAACGAACTGAGATCATACCATGCACACTTTCAGATCACAATGCTATGAAACTTGAAATCAATCACAGGAAAAAGTCTGGAAAACCTCCAAAAATGTGGAGGTTAAAGAACACCCTACTAAAGAATGAATGGGCCAATCAGGCAATTAGAGAAGAAATTAAAAAATATATGGAAACAAATGAAAATGAAAATACAACAATCCAAACTCTT
>CM053579.1:57420663-57438206 GCA_028646485.1 Cryptoprocta ferox
GCAACATGCAGAAGAATGAAACTAGACCACTTTCTTACACCATACACAAAAACAAACTCAAAATGGATGAAGGACCTGAATGTGAGACAGGAAACCATCAAAACCCTAGAGGAGAAAGCAGCAAACAGCCTCCTTGACCTCAACCGCAGCAATTTCCTACTCGACACATCTCCAAAGGCAAGGGAATCAAGAGCAAAAATGAACTATTGGGACCTCATCAAGATAAAAAGCTTCTGCACTACAAAGGAAACAATCAACAAAACTAATAGGCAACCTACAGAATGGGAAAAGATAGTTGCAAATGACATATCAGATAAAGGGCTAGTATCCAAAATCTACAAGGAACTCACCAAACTCCATACCCAAAAAACAAAGAATCCAGTGAAGAAATGGGCAGAAGACCTGAACAGACACTTCTCCATAGAGGACATCCAGATGGCCAATAGACTCATGAAACGTTGCTCAGTGTCACTCATCATCAGAGAAATACAAATCAAAACCACAGAGATACCACCTCACGCTGGTCAGAGTGGCTAAAATGAACAATTCAAGAGACTATAGATGCTGGCGAGGATGTGGAAAAATGGCACCCTCCTACATTGTTGGTGGAAATGTAAACTAGTGCAGCCCCTCTGGAAAACAGTGTTGTTCCTCAAAAAATTAACAATAGAACTCCCCTAGGACCCAGCAATAGCACTGCTAGGGATTTACCCAAGGGATACAGGAGTGCTGATGCATAGGGGCACATGCACCCCAATGTTCATAGCAGCACTTTCAACAAGAGCCAAATCATGGAAAGAGTCTAAATGTCCATCAACTGACGAATGGATCAAGAAGTTGTGGTTTATATATACGATGGAATACTACATGGCAATGAGAAAGAATGAAATCTGGCCATTCGTAGCAACGTGGATGGAACTCGAGGGTGTTATGCTAAGTGAAATGAGTCAGGCAGAGAAGGACAGATACCATGTTTTCACTCACATGTGAAATGAGAAACTTAACAGAGGACCGTGCGGGAGGGGATGTGGAAAAAATAGTTAAGGAAAGGGAGGGAGGCAAACCATAAGAGACTCTTAAATACTTAGAAGAAACTGAGGGTTGATGGGGGTGGAGGAGAGGGGAAGGGGGGTGATGAGCATGAAGAAGGGCATTTGTTGGGATGAGTACTGGGTGTTATATGGAACCCAACTTGACAATAAAGTATAAAAGAAAAAATTAAACTACAAAAAAATAGAGTACACTATCATGATGAACACTGAATAATATATAGAACTGTTGAATCATTATATTGTATACCTGAAACTAAAGTAATACTGTATGTTAACTGTACTGGAGTTAAATAAATAAATAAAATGTCCAAAAAATGGGTAAAACACATCAGTATGCTTCTTTGGGGGAGGAGGGGAAGCCAGTAGAAAGGGAGAGGTTAAAAACACAGGAGGAAATAGGTGCTTGATGGAGCCAGATTTGTGAGGCAGTGAAGAGGGAAAAAAATCTAGCAGAGAACATAGGAGTACAACAGCACAGATATCTGAAATGAGATTAGTGTTTGGAAACGATGAGTAGACTGCTGTGATTGGAACCTTGTAGTTTGTAGGTAAGTGGTGGGAGATAAAGCTGGAAATACAGAGGGGCCAGAAACTGACAATGTAGTCCCCTGGTACTAGGAAATCTCAAGGAGAAAAAAATATATATTAGAAGATGGAATGGTTACAAGGGCAACATCGAAAAAGGGCAACATCGAAAAATTGAAGACTTAAGTTGGACCTGGAAAACATGGCTATGTTGTAGATAATTTGATGGGGGAGGAGAGCACGGCAGCATTCTGGGAGAGAGGAGGAGACGGTTGTGATGAAAGTGCACAGAAGCCAGAATTAGCCGGGTATCTTATGAAGGCTGTGGAGCTGGGGTGGTGGGTGTGGGCAGGGGAAGCTGTGAAAGACAGCTGAGCAAGTACGCTGGGACCAGAGTACATGGGGCCTCAAAGCCTGGCTATGGGGTTTAGACTTCATCCTGGAAGCAGTGATGTTCCACTTAGTTTCTAATCAGTGAAAGTACCATGTACAGAGTGGTATTTTAAGGAGGGTAATGTAGGTATGGTATTTAGAGTGGAATGCCTCCTCAGAGCCTCCTAGGAGGCTCTTCTCCAGGTGTGCAGGGTGAAGGCACAGACTTTGCAGAGGCAGCAAGAACAGACTGGAAGTGGGCGCATCTCCACAATATTACTAAGGAAGAACTAACAACAGGTAGTGGGTACTCATTCCCAATCGAGGAGATCATGGTGGGTGCAAATAATTAGCATGACGGAATAGGAAGAAGAAAAAGCAAATGAGAATGAAAAGGAATAGTTTGAGTTAGAAAAAGAACTAAGAGAATGAGGATTTACAAACCAGGAGAAGTTACAAGAAGGGTGTGTTCAAATGTCAAAGCCACGAAGAGGTCAGGTAAGATGAACACTGAAAACAACCAATTCGTTTTGGTAATTAAAATATAACTGATGATCTTTTACACAGTGGTTTTAGCAAGGTGGATAAAGATAGACTACCAAGAGAGTGAATCAGGTTCCTAGATAGACAAAAATCAATATTAAAAATAAGTTTTATTTCCATGTACCAAAAACAATGTCAGAATATAAAATTTTTAAATATTCTACTTATGCTAGTTACATGAGTTTGTTCAACTTGTGAGAATTCAGCAAGCTATTTGCTTACATGTAACTTCCTGGTTTTACATTATACTTCAATAAAAAAGATTTTATAATATCACTTCTAAACCCACAACTACATGGTCAATCTTCAACACAAAAGAAAGAATGTCCAATGGGAAAAGGACAGTCTCTTCAACAAATGGTGCTGGGAAAACTGGACAGCTACATGCAAAAGAATGAAACTGGACCACTTTCTTACTCCATACACGAAAATAAATTCAAAATGGATTAAATGTGAGGGGCGCCTGGATGGCTCAGTCGGTTAAGCATACAACTCTTAATTTCGGCTCAGGTCATGATCTCATGGTTGGTGAGACTGAGCCCTGCATTGAGCTGGGCACTGACAGTGTGAAGCCTGCTTGGAATTCTCTCCTCTCTCTCTCTCTTTCTCTCTCTCTCTGTCCTCTCCCCACTTCTTGTTCTTGGGCTCTCTCTCTCTCACAAAATAAATAAATAAACATTAAAAAAAGACTTAAATTTGAGACTTGAAACCACAAAAATTCTAGAAGAGAGCACAGGCAGTAACCTTTTTGACATTGGCCATAGCAACTTCTTTCTAGATATGTCTCTAGAGGCAAGGGAAACAAAAGCAAAAATACACTATTGGGACTTCAACAAAATAAAAACCTTCTGCAAAGTGAAGGAAACAATCAGTACAACTAAAAGGCAACCTATGGCATGGAGGAAGATATTGCAAATGATATATCTGATAAAGGGCTAGAATCCAAAATATATATATATTTTTAAAATTTATTTATTTATTTAGAGAGAAAGAAATTGCAAGTGGGGGAGGGGACAGAGAGAGAGAGAAAGAGAGAAAAGAGAGAGAATCCCAAGCACAGTCCATGTTGTTAGCGTGGAGCCCACCACAGGGCCTGATCCCATGACCTTGGGATCATGACCTGAGCCAAAATCAAGAGTTGAAGGATCAACTGACTGAGCCACCCAGGTACCTTAATATTCAAAATATATTAATAACTTATAAAACTCAACATCCATAAAACAAATAATCCATTTAAAAAAATGGGCAGAAGACATAAACAGACATTTCTCCAAAGAAGACATATTGATGGCCAACAGACATGTGAAAAGAAAGATGTTCAACATCACTTACCATCAGGGAAATGCAGACCAAAACTACAATAAGCTATCACCTCACACCTGTCAGAATGGCTGGGGTCAACAACATAAGAAAACAGGTGTTGGCAAGGATGTGGAGAAAAAGGAACCCTCCTGCACTATTGGTGGGAATGCAAACTAGTGCAGCCACTCTGGAAAACAGTATGGAGGTCCCTCAAAAAGTTAAAAATAGAACTATTCTAAGATTCAGCAATTGTACTACTGGGTATTTACCCAAAAAATACAAAAACACTAATTCTACCCCTATGGCATTATCTAAGATAGCCAAATTATGGAAGCAGCCCAAGTGTCCATTGATTGATGAATGAATAAAGTGGTATATACATACAATGGAATATTATTCAGCCATAAAAAAGAATGAAACCTTGCCACTTGCAATGACATGGTTGGAGCTAGAGTATTATGCTAAGCAAAATAAGTCAGAGAAAGACTAATACCATATGATTTCAATCATATGTGGAATTTAAGAAACAATACAAATGAGCAAAGGGAAAAAGAGAGAGACAAACCAGGAAACAGATAATTATACAGAACACAATAACAGTTACCAGAAGGGAGGTGGGTGGGGGCTAAGTTAAATAAGTGATGAGGATTAGGAGTGCACTCTTGATATGCAATAGGTGATATATGGAATTGTTGAATTACTATATTGTACAACTTGAACTAATGTTAACTAAGTGGAATTAAAATAAAAAACTTAAAAATATATATCACTTCTAATACTGTCAAAATACAAATTACCTATCAATAGAACAAAAGATGTATGGGGCGCCTGGGTGGCTCAGTCGGCTAAGCAACCACCTTCAGCTCAGGTCATGATCTCGCCGTTTGTGAGTTCGAGCCCCACCTCAGACTCTGTGCTGACAGCTTGGAGCCTGGAGCCTGCTTAGGGTTCTGTGTCTCCCTCTCTCTCTGCCCCTCCCCCAATCACGCTCTGCCTCTCTCTCTCTCTCTCTTTCAAAAATAAATAAATGTTAAAAAAATTTAAATGTTAAAAAAAAAGAACAACAGATGTAGAAGACATCTACAAGGAAAACTATCGCACAATAATAAAGAAGTCCTAAGTAAATGGAGAGATATACTACGGACATAGATTTGGAATTTAATTTGACTTAATGAAATAGACTGCCCAGAAACAGACAAAACATATTTGGGCCTTAATATATGACAGAAGTGGCACTGCTCAGCAGTGGGAAAGGACAGACTTTTTAATAAATAGTGCTAGGACAAATGGTATTTATGTGGAAAAACAAAATTGGATCCTCACATCATACCATATATAGGAAACAGTTCTAGGTGTATTAAAGACTTAAATGCAAAAGGCAAAACTGTGAAGCTTTTATTAAAGAATCTAAAAGAATATTTTTAAGACCTTGCAGTACTGAAGGATTTCATAAACAAGACCAAAAATACAGGAATCATAAATGAAGAGAGTGAAAAGACAAGCCAGAGACATTTGCAAAACATGTGAGAGTGGGGAGGTTTGCAATAATTACAACTGAACAGTGATTAGAATCTATACTTTTTAAAATCAGTAACAATAAGACAGACACAATAGAAAAACAAGCAAGACTAGAACAGGTATTTTATAGAAAAGAATATATGTGGCCAAAAATCATAGAAAAAGGTGATCTGGGGCAAGTGGGTGGCTCAGTCAGTTAAGCGTCAGACTTGGCTCAGGTCATAATCTCACAGTTCGTGAGTTCAAGCCCCACATCAGGCTCTTTGCTGACGGTGCAAAGCCTGCTTGGGATTCTCTCTTTTCCTCTCTACGTCCTTCCCTCTTTCTGTCTCTCACAAAAATAAATAAACATTTAAAGAAAAAGGTGATCAACCCTTTTAATATTGAGGTAATGAAAATTAAAACCACATGAGATTTCTCACTCCTCACTAGATTGGCAAAAAAATTTTTTTAATGTTTATTTTAATGTTTATTTTTGAGAGACAGAGCACGAGTAGCGGAGGGGCAGAGAGAGAGGGAGACACAGAATCTGAAGCAGGCTCCAGGCTCTGAGCTGTCAGCACAGAACCCAACATGGGGCTTGAACCCACGAACTGTGAGATCATGAGCCGAGCTGAAGTTTGACCCTTAACCGACTGAGCCACCCAGGTGCCCCATAGATTGGCAAAAATCTTAAATTCTGACCAAACAGAGTTGGGGAATATAGAGCTACAGGGACGTTCATATACTGGAACACTTTGGAAGACAGATGGGTATGTAGTCTATGACCCGGTAATTCTCTTTCTCAGTATATACCCCAGAAAATTCTTACCCATCTGCATCAAGGTATATAAACAAGAATGTTCATAAGGGTGTTGTTAATAATATCCCCAAACTAGAAACAAATATACTATCCATCAACAGTAGAAAGAATAAATAGTGGTATAGTCATATAATGGGATCCTATACCAAAATGGAAATAAAGGAACCACAGCTATATGCAACATAGATGAATCTCTCGCTCACAATGTTGACTGGTAGATGTAAGACACAAAAGATTACATACAGTATGATTCCAGTTATATAAAGTTAAAAAATAGACAAATCTAAACTATGCTACTTAGAGATTTATACACAGGTGGCACTACCATCAAGGAAAGCAAGGTAATTACCATCACAAAAGTCAGGAGTGGTGACCTCTAGAGGGAAGAGGGAGGTCATGACCTGAGAAGGGTATACACAGGCGCTAGAAATGTTTGGTTTTTCATCTTATGTGATAGTTACATAATATATAATTGTTCACTTAATAATTATTTATTAAACTATATATATCATCTATGTAATTTTCTGTATGTATTATATCTCATCAAAAATGTAAATAAGAGTGAATCACATGTGTTGCTAAGCAATGTTAACTTTTTTGAGGACTTGGCTCTAAAGGGAAGGAGATAGGGTAGCAGTTACAGGAGGATTCAGGATTGAAGGAATTTGGGTGCATATGTTCACCAAAATATATATACAAGAATATTCATAGCAGCACTATTCATAACAGCCCCAAACTGGAGATTACCCAAATGCTTATCCAGCAGTAGAAAGGATAAATAAACTGTGGCATATTCACCAATGGAATATATATAGTGATGAAAATGAACTACAACTACATGCAATAATATGGATTAATCTCAAAAGCACAATGTTGAGTCAGGATTACTAGATTTAGCAAAAGTAAAAAAATACAGGACAACCAGTTAAATTTGAATTTCAGATAAACGATGAATCATTTGTAATATAAGTATGTTCCATGCAAAATGATTCATCGTTTATCTGAAATTCAAATTTAACTCACCATCCTATATTTTCTCTGGCGACCTTACATTGAATGAAATAAGTCAGACACAAAGGTTACCCTGTAGGGAAGAGAGAGACTGGAAGTGGGCATAAGCGGTATGCTTGTAATATTGTTTCTTGATCACCACTTATGCATCAAGCTGTATAATTAAGATGTGGGCACTTTTCTGTATGTATATTATACTTCAATTGAATGATCTATGTTATCCATCCATTTATTTATAATCTATCTGGCAGGGATCTGAATATGTTTTACAGAGAAAAACTTAAGAAATGTACAGCACCCACACTAACTAAAGCGAGAGAAACACTTTGAATGGGTGATTTAAACCAGAATATAAATGGTCTATAAATATATAAGTATGCTTGACTTCACTAATAACTATAGAAATAAAAATGAGATACCATTTTTCACTTATCAAGTTGGTAATAAGACTTAGAGAAGGTAAAAAACTTTAGAAAACTGAATAATCTCATGACTTCATGGGAATTTGGTAGTATATTTACAAAATTTAGATGGATTTTTGGGCAGATGGTAGGTTAAAGGTATCCCAGGATCCCCTCTATTCCCAAGTCTGATCCATCCACTCTGTTCTTGAGCCAAGTAGGTGCTGTAGTCAGCCAAGAGAATGAGGTCCCAGGATGGGCCTTAGACCTGATAGTAAAAGGTGATGCAGAGATTTTCATCTCTGGAAGAGATGAGAACTCTGAGCCAAGGGCTTAGGATTTGATGTAGTAGAGCTAATGTACAAGGATGGGAACACGGCTTCTGGTGAAGGCTTGGCCTGCAGGACTCTATGAACTCCTAGGGAATGGTCAATATTGTCTATGTGAGTATGCCAGGTTTCTCTGGATCTGAAAATGGTGAGAAGAAACTGAAAAGTTAGGTTGGGTGCTTTCCACCTTGAGACAAGGACAGCACCAGGGAACAAGATTATAGAAATGCTTCCTCCTGATACCTCCCAACGGTGTGAGAAGCTTACTGACATGACAACATGCTCACTGCCACAGTGGCTGGCTCATGGGCAGAATCCACCGTGACCTTTCCACTCACACAGCTGCTGGGACTTAAGACACTTGAGCTCCAATGAGCAAAGGAAAATAACAACCCACATAAGGGGACCCCAAAGCCAAAGAAAGGACAAGCAGAACACTTAGAGCAGGCCTTTCATGACACAGGGTTGCTGAGAGAAACAGACAACTTGAGCTTAAGAGACCTCTCTAGGGGCACCAGGGTGGCTCAACGCCTCGGTTGAGCATCCAACTTTGGCTCAGGTCTGATCTCACAGTTTGTGAGTCCCGCATCGAGCTCTGTGCTGACAGCTCGGAGCCTGTAGCCTCCCTCTCTCTCTGCCCCTCCCCTGCTCGCCTGCTCGCTCTCTCTTTCCCTCAAAAATAAAAAACATTAAAAAAAGATCTCTCTAGGTGATTAAGTACAGCATAAAAAAGACTTTCTGGAACTGAAAGAATTAAACACTATTTACCAAAACCAGGAGCACTTATCATTCCAAATATTAAAACACCAAAACCATTCCAATTAAAATCAGAAACTAGATCCTCCTGAAGAAAGCAACTTCACAAGCCCAGGGTGTATCCTTCAACATCCTTCTAATTGCTAATAAAAAATAGGAGAATCATAGGAATAAATATTGGCAAAGTGATCATTTTCTTTTAACTGATATGATTTTACAGACCCAAAACCCAAGACCCTAGTTTAAAAACTTACAACAGAGCCCTCTGTATCAGGATGAATGAATCTCACAAACATAACATTGAGCGAAAACGAAAGACAAAACACCAGTGACAAAAGAACACATACATTATCACTATGTATTCTTAAGGGATACAAGAATAAGGCAATGAACAGATAAGATAAACACCACACTTGGGATGGTAGTTAAATTCACTCCTGCTCCCCACCACACCCGTCAGATGCAACCTGCCCTGATTCCTTAGCACTCACTCGACAACACGCTCTGGCAAAGATGATCAAAAACCTCAATGGACAAATGCATCTGTCTCTTCTCAGTCCTCATCTTATGTAACCACTCTGAAACATCTGACACAGGTGACAATCCCTCTTTTCTAGAAACTCTTACCTTGGCTTTTAAGCTACTACTATTCTCCTGCGTGTCTCTTCACCTTCTTTAATTGGCTATTTACTCCTGACTCTTATACATTGCTCCTCACTAATATTTAGTGTTGGTTCTCTGTTATCTAGTCTTTCTCTATACAACTCTCCATGGGCAACTTCACCCATAGATTCCAAAGATTTATCTCCAGCTCAGATGTTGCTTCTTTTTTTTTTAATGTTTTATTTATTTAAGTAATACTTACACCCAGTGTGGGGATTGAACTTATGACCTGGGGATCAAATTTACCACCCCAAGATCAAAAGTCACATCCTCTTCTGACTGAGCCAGCCAGGCACCCCCCCCCCCAGATGTTGCTTCTAAGCTCTAGTTCTGAATTTCCCATTTACTCCTGGATTTTTCTAATATGCATTTCAAATCTGGCATGTCCAAAATCAAACTTATTATCTTTCTCTTTGCAGTCTGCTCTCTATATACCTATGTCTTCTTTTCTTGCTAATTTCCCTTCAGCTAATGGCATCTCCCACTTGATCTGAGTTTATTTTATCATAAACTTCTTTGCCTCACAAATCAAATCTACTTGAGTACACTGCCTTCCTCCACTCCCAATAATGCAATATGCAACAAAATTCTGATGGGCCATATCCACACTCTTAAAATATCCAAGAGCAGCTAGCAACTTTCTAAGCTCTCAATAGGTAGAAAATGATTCCCTCTAATAGTGGGGAGCTTCGCTTTGGGAATGATATTTTATTAACCAAAGAAAACTTACTTCTGCTAGGACAAGTCATACCCTGAAGCCTCTTCCACCCTCAAAATCTACCTCAAATGTTGACAAGCACCCTAGCAAGCTCCCTAGCGTCCTTAGTTCATCTGGGCTTATCTATAAATATCAGTAGGGCACTTATACTCCTTACTAACCACCATCCAGAGCAAGTAAAACACAGGAGATAGAATTGGTGATTATTAAGGGGCTACTATATACCAGGAATTACACTGCATGTTTTACATATATGAGTTCACTTAATTCTCACATCTCTGTGGGGATATGTGTATATTTGAGTCCTGTTTTACAAATGAGGAAACTGAAGCTTTGAAGCTAAAATGTGTAACCCAGAATGTGTATGCAAAACTCTAATGCAATTGAGTGAAATTCCTTTGAGAGCCCCTAAAAGTCTTTGAAGATGCTGCCAAGTGAGCAGCCACTAACCACCTGTGAATCTATCACTGGGGGGCTTGAGAGTGCAAAATTTTTGAGAGATTGAAAGCAGCTGTATAAGACTAACAGAAGAAAAAATACATACAGGAGAGAACTGCTGTGAAAAGGTGGCACCAACTCTAGGGGTAGTGCAGATTTATAGGGGATTCAGCAAACACAAGAAAGCTTTGAGACAATGTTCATGGTAATTGGTTGGGGTACCAGAGTAGAAGCAGGCCACTGGGCTAACAGCCAATGACATAGCAGGAATAACCAAACACAAACATAAAACATATGTAGGATAAAACCCTTTGTTAAAAGAGAACATCAGGGGCGGGGGGTGGGCACCTGGGTGGCTCAGTTGGTTAAGTGTCTGACTTCAGCTCAGGTCATGATCTCGCAGTTCTTGAGTTAGAGCCCCACGTTGGACTCTGTGCTGACAGCTCAGAGCCTGGAGCCTGCTTGGGATTCTGTGTCTCCCTCTCTCTCTGCCCCTCCCCTGTTCATGCTCTCTCTGTCTCAATCTCTCTCTCAAAAATAAATGTTAAAAAAATTAAAAAAGAGAGCATTGGATTGGGTATGAATGGAAGGAAGGAAGGAAGGAAGGAAGGAAAGAGAGAGAAAGAAAGAAAAAAATTAAGTTACATGATTTTGATAAGAGATGCAAAAACATATACCAGGCAAACGCTAACAAAGAGAAAGTAGGTGAAAAAATATTAATCAGACAAAACAGATACAATCCTCTGAGAAGATATAAGCCATGATACTTTATGCAGCTAGCAACATAGCTTCAAAATATATAATTGTAATAACATTGTATGGTGACAGATGGTGACTGCACTTATCATGGTGAGCACTGAGTAATGTATAGGATTGTTAAATCACTAAGTTGCACACCTGAAACTAATATAACATTGTATGTCAACTATACTTCAATAAAAAATAGCTGCAAAAAACGTGTGTGTGTATATATATATAATGCATAAAATGCATATATATGCATATATCTAATGTATAAATAAATATAAGGAGAAACTGACAAATCCTTGGTCATGGTGTGACAAAATAACATATTAAGCAAATAACGAGAAAGAACATGAAGGATCTGAATATAATTAGAGAGTTTATCTAATAGGAACATATACAACTACATACCCAACAGAAAACACACTTGTTTCAAATACACATGGAATACCAACAAGGACCAAACAAGAATCAGGCCAAATTTCAAATACAAGAAATCACACACATTTATTGATCATAATGCAATATATCAGAAATAAGCAACAATAGGATATGTACAAACATCTTCTACATAACTCTTAGGTTAAAGGAAAAATGAAAAAGGCAGTATGATCACCTAATTTAGAAATTAATAGAGGACTATTTCTCAAAATTATAAGACCATATCCAAGTGGTACTTAGAGGAAAATGTATAGCTTTAAATGTATCTTTTTAGAGAACAATAGAAAACAAGTGAGCTATGCTACCAAAAGAAAAATAATCAAATGGTATACATAAAAGGAAAAAAGAAAAAAAATCTATCCTGAATGTCATTTAGGCTCTAGATCCAGCTACCAATTTGTCGGAAATACAGAGGAAAGAGAAACATGTTAAAACTACATGGGGATGCAATCAGCAAAATTCAGACTACGAGAAATTCTACAAGACAACCTGATTTTTTCAATAAGTATTCCAGGAAGTTGAGGGGTAAGGAGGGATAGAGGCGATACCCACAGACTAAAAGAGACTTAAAAGACCTATCAAATAAGAGCAATGTGTGGACTTTGTTTAGATCCTGATCCAAATAAATAAAATTAATGAGACTATTGGAAATTTGAACACTGACATTTATTTATTTATTTATTTATTTATTTAATGTTTATTTATTATTGAGACAGAGAGAAACAGAGCATGAGTGGGGGAGGGGCAGAGAGAGAGGGAAACACAGAATCCGAAGCAGGTTCCAGGCTGTGAGCTGTCAACACAGAGCCTGACGCGGGGCTCTAACCCACAAACCGTGAGATCATGACCTGAGCCGACGTTGGATGCTTAACCGATTGAGCCACCCAGGTGCCTCAAGATATTTAATTATTATTAGTTTTTAGGTGATTATATTCTTAAAAGAGTTTTTTTTCAGATACAAACTGAAATAAATTAAAAAAATATATCTGGGATTTGCTTCAAAATAATATCAATGGGAGAAAGTGGTTAGGATACAGATGAAACAAGACTGGTCATAAATTAGTCATTGTTGAAAACTGTATGACAGGTACGTGGGGTGTTCATTATACCCTCCTGACTTCTTGAAAAGCTTAAAAAAAGAGAGAGAAGAGAAGAACTAAGCTTTCAACCCAGAAAGCAATACAAAAAAAATATAACAAAATAAAACAACTGAGAAGGAAGCCATTAATAGAGAGCAAAAAAAAAAAGAACAGAAAAAAGGAGAGTTAATGAACAAATCTGTCAAATGTGTTAGAAAAAAAGAGAAAATATATAAACAAATGAACTAAAAGTAGAGACATAATTACAGATATAGAGAATAGAGATTAAAACTATAAAGTAAATCCATATGCAAAATTATGCCAATAAATTTGACAATCTAGACAAAGTGAATACTTTTCTAAGAAAATATAAATTATCAAAATTGGCTCCAGATAAAGAAAATCTAATTATTCAAGAAAACTTCAAAGATAATTCCTATGTTACTGTACCAGACCACAGAAAAAAATCAAAAGCTTCCCAACTAATTTTATACAGTTGGCAAAACCTTCAAACCAAAAGTGGATAAGAGGGGCACACATACAAAAAAACATTACAGGCCACTCTCTCATTGGAACATATATGTAAATGTCCTAAATTGAAAATTACTACATGAAACCCAGCAATGTACAGAAATAATAACTTAAATGGTCAATTGGGGACGATTCACTAATAGAAATGATATTTTTAAAATTCACTCTAACAATAGGTTAAAAGAAGAAAAACTACATGATCATTAATTCCCAATGATAACACTCATTTCTTATTTTAAAAATATGTAATTCTTAGCAAACTAGGAACGAAAAGTCACTTCCTTAACTTGACAAAGGATGGCTGCCAGACACTGGCAACATTCTGGCTAGAGTAAAAAAAGAAAAGAATGAGAATGACTACTATCACTGGTTATTCATTCTTGTACTTGAAATAAGATATAAAGTACATTAGGAAGAGGCCAAAGCGTCTACTTGAAAATAACATGAATACCTACCTAGAAAACCCAAGAAACGCAACTGCCAAATAATGAGGAAACTAAGAAACCAATTCAGCAATGTAAGATACAATACCAAAATTTGAAAATTAATACTTATCCTAGACAGGATTAAAAAATAAAATAGAAGAAGCGATATTCAAAATAGCAACACAAACTATAATACTCCAGAATATGCCTACCAAGGTAGGTGGTGTAAGAATTATATTAAGAAAACTATAAAAGCTCACTGAAAGACATAAAAGAAGACTTGAATAAAAATGCAGAGACCATGCTCCTGGAGGGGTAGGCACAATTCTCCTCAAGTTAATCTATAAATTGAATTCAGATTTTATGAAATTTGTGAATTTTTCATAGAACTTGACAGCCTGATTCTGAAACTCATCTGGAAGAGAAAATAATCAAACTGGTTCTGATAAAAGAACAGTAAGGAGAAACTTGCCCTCCCAGGGATTAAAATATACTGTAAACTACATCTATTAAAGGGCTTAAGAATAAACAGATACACTAATAGGACAGAATGGAGTCCAGAAATAGACCTACACATGTATCTTCAACTCAATATATCAATATACTAAGTCAAGTCAGTGGGTAAAGGGACTTCTCTTTAATAAATGGTGCTAGAACAACCAGATATCCGTGTGGGGTTGGAGGAATGATCCTCAACCCCCATCTCACTTTAGAACCAAAAACTAATTCAAGATAGACTACAAAACTAATGTAAAAGTTAAAACTATAAAGCTTTAAGTGGAAAACATGGGAGATTATCTTCGTGACTCTGGGCAGGCAGAGATTTCATGGACAGGACACAAGCTTTTGTGCTAAAAGCTTTTAGAGCTTTTCTAAGCATTAACGAAAAGAAATGAGAAACCGAACTTCATAAAAATTAAAATTTCTGCTCATCCAAAAATATCATTAAAAAGACAGATAAGCCACAGATTGTAAAAGAATATTTGTAATATATATTATCTGACATTTGAATCCAGAATATATAAAGAACTCTCACAAACCATCAATAAAACGACGAATAACTCTCTTTGTTAAAATGGGTAAAAGACTTGAATGGACACTTCAAAAGATAAGATATATAAATAGACAGTAAGTACATGAAAAGAGGTTCAACATTGTCATCTTTGAAATGCAAATTAGAACCATGATGAGACACCAGTTGACACTCACTCTAATGTTGTTAAGACTGTGATGAACTGGAACTCTCATACATTGCTGGGCTATGAAATGGTACAAACTATGTTAGAGAACTATTAGGCATTTTCTTATACAGGTAAGCATACATCTACCTCTTCTACTCCTAGGTATTTACTCCAGGAGAAATGAAAAGATATATTAACAAAAAGACATGAATGCTCAAGGCAGCCTTATTCATAATAGCTAACAACTGGAAATGTCCCAAATTTCCATCTAAAGGAGAATAGAAAGTGGTATAATCCAAATACCAAATAGTGGTATAATACCAAATAGTGGTATAATCATATAATGGAATACTACTCAGCAACACAGAGGAACCCATCATTAATCAAAGGAAGAACATGGACGAACCTCAAAAAAAGCCCACAACTAACCACATTATGGTAAACAAAAGCAGCCAGGCACATAAAAATGATATGATTCCATTAATATGAAGTCTAAGAACATGCAAAATTAATCTATGGTGACAGAAGTCAGAGAGAAAGTGGTTGCTGAAGATGGAAAATGGGGGGGGGGGCGCCTGGGTGGCTCAGTCGGTTAAGCATCCGACTTTGGCTCAGGTCATGATCTCACAGTTCATGGGTTCGAGCCCCATGTCGGGCTCTGTGCTGACAGCTCAGAGCCTGGAGCTGCTTCAGATTCTGTGTCTCCCTCTCTCTCTACCCCTCCACCCCTCCCAAAAACTAAATAAACATTTAAAAAAATTTTTAAAAAGAAAAGAAAAACCCTCAGCTAACATCATACTTAATAGTAAAAGACTGAGTGCTTTTCCCCTAAAATCAGGAACAAGACAACAACATCCATTCTGACCACTTCTATTCAACATTGTCCTAGAGGTTCTAGCCAGGACAATGAGGCAAGAAAAGGAAATAAAGACATTCAGACCAGCAAGGAAGAAGTAAAATTATATCTGTTCACAGATGTCATGAACTTGTATACAGGAATCCTAAAGAATCCATTAAAAGAAAGACCTTTTAGAACTAACAAGTTCAGCAAAGTTGCAGATACAAGATCACTATACAAAGCTCAATGAACAATTTGAAAATGAAATTCCATTTACAATAGCATTGAAAAGAATAAAATATTTAGGAATAAGTTTAACAAGCATAAAACTTATAACCTGAAAGTTAAAAAAAAAGTACTGAAAGATATCTAAGAAGATCTAAATGAATGAATGGAAAGAATTTGAGGTTCATGAATTGAAAGACTTAATATTAAGATGGCAATGCTTCCTAAATTGATCTACAGATTCAACACAATCTGTATGAAAATCCCAGCTGCCTTCTTTGCAGAAAATGACAAGCTGATCCTAACATTCATATGGACATGCAAGGGACCCAGAAGAGCCAAAACAATCTTGAAAAAGAACATAGTTGGAGCACTCACACTTCCTGATTTCAAAACTGACTACACAGTTACAGTAATCAAGATAGTATAGTACTGGCATAAGGACAGACATACAGATAAAAGGAATAGAATTGAGAGTCCAATTGTTCTTGACAATGATGCCAAGACAATTCCGTGGGAAAGAATAGTCTTTTCAACAAATGATGCAGGGATAATTGAATATCTACATGCAGAAGACTGAAGTTTGGACTGCCACTTCACACCATATATAAAAATTAACTCAAAATGGATCAAACTTAAATACAGCATCTAAAACCATAAAACTCCTAGAAGAAAGCAAGCATAAATCTTTGTGACCTTGGATTAGGCATTTTTTTAAAGATATGACACCAAACACACTATAAGAGAAAAAATAGATGAATGGATGTTATAAAATTTTTTTAAATTGTGTGCTTCAAAGGATATCAACAGTAAGTGAAAACATAACCCAGAGAATGGGAGAAAACATTTGCAAAGCATGTATCTGATAAGGGGTTAGTATCCAGAACACACATAACCTGATAAGGGATTAGTATAAAGAACACACATTACTCAACCATAGAAAGATAAATAATCCAATTGAAAATGGGCAAAGAATCCGAATGAACATTTTTCTAAAAAGATATACAAATTGCTGATAAGCACATGAAACAATGCTCAACATCATTAGCCATCAGGGAAATGCAAACCAAAACCACAATGAGTTATCACTTCACACCCACTAGGATGGCTACAATTAAAAAAATAACAGGGCTGCCTGGGTAGCTCAGTCGGTTAAGCATCCAATTTTGGCTAGGTCATGATCTCATGGTTCGTGAGCTCAAGCTCCATGTTAAGTGAGTCCCACTTCTCTCTCTCTCCCTCTCTCTGCCCCTGGGGGGATTCTCTCTCCCTCTCTGTTCCTTGATCACTTGCACCCTCTCTCTCTCAAAAATAGAAAACTAAAAAGAAAAGAATGGGGGGAAAAGTATAAATAAAATCAAAACCAAAAAGAAGTAATAAAAGTAAGAATATAGAAGAATTAGAATCCTATTTTTAGAGAATTAGAATTAGATTTCTAAAAGTAACAATCCTAAAAAAGTTAAAGTGGTATAGCTGTTGTGAAAAACAGTCTGGGAGGAGCGGGCAAGATGGCGGAGAAGCAGGGAGCTCTGTAATCCGCGCACACCCGTATGGATTGAACTGAGAAGGACTGAAGTGATAAAACTTGGATTTGCAAGTGGGGGAAAGAAGAAACAGACGCCAGAAAGAAGACAACCTCAAAGATGCCT
>CM053579.1:57438706-57474434 GCA_028646485.1 Cryptoprocta ferox
AAAGGTAATGGGGGGTGATCGTCTTGGTGGAGGTCACTTGTGGGGAAGAGCACTGGGTGTTATATGGAAACCAACCTGACAATAAACTATAAAGTTTAAAAAAAAAAGAAAAGAAAAACAGTCTGGCAGTTCTTCAAAAAGTTAAACACAGAGTTACCATATGATCAGCAATTCCACTCTTAGGTACAGACCCAAGAGAAATGAAAACATACACCCACTTGAAAACTTGTACATCAATGCTCAGAGCAGTATTATTCATAATAACCAAAAGTGGAAACAACTCAAATGTCCATCAATGGATAAATATATATGAATACATATTAATAATTATTAATAGTAACCTATTAATATATTCATGTAATAGTATATTGTTCAGCAATAAAAAGGAATGAAGTGGTGATACATGTTACACAACATGGATGGAAAGCCTTGAAAACATTAAGTGAAAGAAGCCAGTCACGAAAGACCATATATTGTATGATCAAATGTTTATGAAATGTCCTGAATAGGCAAATCTGTAGAGACAGAAAGAGGATTAGTTATAGACAGGCAGGGTGGGAGTGGGGGGAGGCTGGGGAAAAATAGGGAATGACTGCTAGTGCGTGTGGGTTTTCTTTCTGGGATGATGAAAATGTTTTAAATTTTACTGTGGTGATGGTTATACAACTTTGTGAATATATAAAAATTACTGAATTGTACAGTTTAAAAGGGTGAATTTTATGGTATATTAATTACATTTTAATTAAAAAAATAAAAAGTTACCATATGACCCAGCTATTACACACTTTGGTATATATCTAAACAGAAATTAAAACATTTCTCTATACAGGGGCACCTGGGTAGCTCGGTCGGTTGGATATCTGACTCTTGATTTCGGCTCGGGTCCTGATCCCAGCGTCATGGGATCAAGTCCCATGTTGGGCTCCGTGCTGGGCGTGGAACCTGCTTGAGATTCTCCCTTTCTCTCCCCCTCTGCCCCTTTCCCCCGCTCATTCTGTCTTGTGCTCTCTCTAAAAAATTAAAAAACAAAACAAAAAAAATTAAAAAAAAACATTTGTCTACACAAAAACTTATACAGAGATGCTCAGAGAGCAATATTCAAAATAGCCAAATTGGATACAACTGATGAATAGACAAACAAAATGTTGTATATCCATACAATGGAATATGATTCAGTAGTCAAAGGGAATGAAGTATGGATGATCCTTAAAAACTTTATGTTAAGTGAAACAAGCCACCCCCAAAAGACCACATATTCTATGACTATATGAAATACAGGCTATAGTTGCCTAGGGCTAGAGAAGGGGGTGGGAATGGGGAGTGACTGCTAATTGGTATGGAGTTTTTTTTGAGGTTGATAAAAATGTTCTAAAATTAGATTGTGGTGATGGCTGCACAACTCTGTGAATATACTAAAATCCACGAAATGTACAGTTTACATGATTGACTTTTATGGTATGTGAATTATATCTCAATATAGCTGTTAGAAAAACTCAGAACTGTAAACCTAAAAAAAGACAGATGCAGAAGAACCTTTAAAAATAGTATTAAGAAGGTTAAATCTCACAGTGCAAACACAGAACAAAAAGGGCACTTTTAAATACATTCAGAACAAAAAGCTGAATGAGGAAGAAATAGGTCTCTGCCCTGTGCCAGCAGTATAATAATGATATACGACAGAGGTAAAATCCCTCAATTACTATTTTTGCTTCTGCATTCTCAGTTCCCAAGAGGGAAATGAAGCCCAATATGAGTAAAGAGGTAGTAAGTGAGAACTGAACTACTTTAATAGGAGTTCAAATATCTTGAGCCAGAGGAATTATTACCAAGGAATGTGAAAGTAATTTCAAATGAGAATGCTGAAGCTATGTCAATGATCTTTGAGGAAGCACAGAGAAAGACGTTCCAGAAGACTGGACAGATGCAATTTCAATTTTCAAAAAAAAGAGGTAGAAGTTAATTCTATAAATTATAGACCAGTAAGTTTGACAGAAGTCTTCTAGATTATTACAGATGGAATATTACAAGGATGGCTTGCAAGAACAGAAGAATAAGCGCTAGAAGGCAGCTTGAATCCAAGAAGTCAATTTAGGCTAATCCTTATTTCTTTTTCTTTAATTTTTTAGAAAGAGAGCACACGTGAGTGAGGGAGAGGGGCAGAGGAAGAGAGAGAGAGAATCCCAAGCCAAGCGTGGAACCCAACACAGGGCTCACTCAATCCCACAACCCTGAGATCATGACCTGAGCTGAAACCAAGAGTCAGATGCTCAACGGACTGAGCCACCTGGGTGCCCCTATTTCTTTTTTGTATTGTTACTGAACTGGTAGTTGTGAGAAATATGGCAGACATAGTATACCTGAACTGTGGCAGGCATTTGGCAAAATCTTTTATGAGATCCTTAGGTACAACATTGAGAAAGAGGAGCTGGTTGTTAATTTTTGTTAGCTAGATTAATAATCATTGAAAGATCATTCCCAAAGCATGCAGATTACCAGGCCACTAACATGCTAGACAAAGGTGTCTAATAGCATACACCATGGGGTTCTTTCAGCCTTAGGAGCTTCATCGCGTATATCCAACAACTTAAATGAATATCTGGAAACCATGCTGATGAGGTTTGTAAGTGACAGTGTCTGAGAAGGACAGTGAATACTTGAGATGACAGAATCAGGGTACTGATTTTAATCATAAGTAGTTGGGGTGCAAAACAGAACAAAAACTAAAACTTGCCTGGACCAGATGAAATCAAACCCAGGGCCAGATCCAAATCTCATCCCTACATTAGAAAATGAGTGCAAGGGAAAGAAACAATGTTTCACTATTTCTGAAATCAGCCTCAAACCTGAATTGCAGCTACTGTTAGAATACGACCTGAAATATTTCAGTAAAGGCAGCAACAACACAATAAGAGTACTGGAGGCTTTTATCTATAACTGTGGCCTTAATTTTTCTCACCCTCTTTTAGACGGTCCCCTTCAGCCTTGGTTTTCTTCTGTCTTTCTGATCCGGCAAGGTCTACAAGATGCAGCTTAGAGCGAAAGCTGCTATTCCTATGATGACAATAAGACACCAGTGAGAATGGTAC
The DNA here is from genome assembly GCA_028646485.1 of Cryptoprocta ferox. Lineage (NCBI taxonomy): Eukaryota > Metazoa > Chordata > Mammalia > Carnivora > Eupleridae > Cryptoprocta > Cryptoprocta ferox. Next base: position 57,441,793 of record CM053579.1, read on the forward strand.
GTGAGCTTGAGGGTAGCTGAGTGTCAAAGCTGACCTGCTGGCTCTCGTGTTCTTCCAAGTCAGCCCAAAAGGCTCCACTGGTTACTAGTGCTCAGAGTACTGACCTCTGAGGATTTGTCATATCAGCCACAGAAGCAACTTAATATTCAACTTCAATTGAACTAAGTTAAAAATGTTGACTCTTGAAGCTGTAACTGTAACTTACTTGTCACTTTTCTTTCTTTGCTCAATGGAGATTGTAAAGATGGCATGAGATCTGGATGATTGGGAGTTCATAGCTGTGGAGGCCACAGTTCTACAGTTGTTGCCCTGCTCCAAACAGGAAACAGTATCCAGAGCAACTAAAACAGTCTTCTCAGTGAGTCCCACAATCTAATTCAAAGAAAGAAAAATCTTTCCTTAAGATTCAACTTTATTTATTTATGACTCCGTGTTAAATACTTCATCAGAGATACAGGGATTTGTAGTTTAAAAAAAGAATGTTTTCATGTTCCAATAGAACCTATTGAGGTTCTATTGAACATAGAACAGTTGTGGTAATGAGAACTATTTTAACTAGCAACTCTGTGATCGCTGCAAACCAAGGTCTCCAGTCTCCCCTAGGGACTTCCAAAACAAGGGTCCCAGACAATACTGGAGCTAGAAGAGATCTCTAGATTTTAGGATAAAGCAATGGATAGGTGACTTCTGGAGAGCCCCCAAGTGAAGGTAAGCTTTGGCTCCAAGAACCGCAAGGGCAACACAAATAGTTATGGTATTTCTCTTTGCTACTTTCTCCATGTGACCCTATGTTCCTCCCTATACCTCTGACCTGTTTTATACTTCATTTTCACTAGTGGAAATGTCAGGAAAATAGAGTCCTAGGCTTGGTACATATTCACCCAAGAGAATTTGTACAAGTTAAAATCTCTTGGAGTCTCTGGAGATTGACCTAGATGATTATAACGTCCCTTCTAGCCCAAATATGCTATTATTTTATTACTCCATAGCTCCCAAACCTACATCTGTGGCCCTGATTTCTAGTCCTTCATTTCGAATTGCCTGCTACTAACACTTTTAAAATAGTGAATTATAAACCAAACTCCTCTTCCTTCTACCAACACTGATTCTCTCTGCTACTTCTCCACTTCTATTATTATCTCTGTTCTCAAAACCTCAGATTCACCTTCAATTCTTTTTCTCCCATTTTTCCATGTCTCATCTATCACCAGCTCCTAGTCATTTTTCTATTGCATCCATCGCTTCCTTTTCCTTTCCTCATCTACTTGCCTAGTCCAGGTCGAACTTACTTCATGCGTGAAGAATAAGGCAAAGTTTTTCCAACTGGACTTCCTCATCCTAGTCTGTCTCCTTTTCTTTTCTTTTTTGTTTAATTTTTAAATGTTTTATTTATTTTTGAGAGGGAGAGAGACAGCGTGAGCAGGGGAGGGTCAGAGAGAGAGGGAGACACAGAATCTGAAGATAGGCTCCAGGCTCTGAGCTAGCTGTCAGCACAGAGCCTGACGCGGGGCTCGAACCCACAAACCGCGAGATCATGACCTGAGCCGAAGACAGACGCTCAACCGACTGAGCCACCCAGGTGCCCCGTCTCCTTTTCAATCCACTTCGGTTTAGTCTCTCTACAATCCTGCTTCCTAAAATGTCACCAAATTACTAAGTCCTGTGCTACATAATGAGGATCCAAGGCGATTTTTCTCTAAAGTTTATTTTGAGAGAGAGAGAGTTTGCATGCACACATGGGTGGGGGAGGGGCAGAGAGAGAGAGAGAGGAAGAGAGAGAATCTCAAGCAGGCTACACGCTGACAGAGAACCACAAGATCATGACCTGAGGTGAAATCAAGACTCAGCCGCCTAATCAACTGAACCACCCAGGTGCCCCCCAAGGAGATTTTAAAGACACTTCCCTAACCTCCAGGAGCTAACATAGTTGGAGAGATATATACATAAGATAAAATTTCGGTAAAAGTGGCCATACCAATCCCACTTATAAACTGTTCACAGGGATGGAACACATGAAACTCGAGTCTGGCTTCATAATCTGGTCCTAACACATCTATTAATTCTCAACCCAAATCCTCTAATCCAGACAGACTGGTGTAGTCTTATTACCCCCAAGAGTATTTTTCCTGCTTTCCTGCTTAAGCTGCTCCTTACTACAAGGATACCCTTATTTCTTTTCTCTCCACTTCTATTCCATTCTATTCCATCTATCCCATCTGAAGTGTTGACAAACTTGTTCTTACCCACTCTAATTTAAGTCAGAAACTCACACTTCTTTGTACTGAAAATTTTACCTCAAATAATGCTTGGGATTTAATTCCTGCCTTAGCATGCATATAAAAGATCTTGGAACTGGGCCAAAACCTGACTCAGTACCAATATTCTTTCTGGTGACAGCACGCATTTTGCCTAGGTTTCTTATCCCCACTATCTAAATTGTCTCCCTGTATTCCGAATTTTTCAGGCTTTCAAATAAGTCTGACCCTTCAAGTCTTGATTTAATAACTGGTTAATGACTTAATAACCCAGAAGGAAAAAAAATCAGAAGTACAGCTGCTCCTCATGTACCTGTACCCTAAACCTTCAACTTTCCATGCAGGGAAGAGAGGAAGGAAAAGATGAGTAAGATAATATTTTACCAATTTTTCCCAAGTTATATAGACTCATCCACTTCCAGCCTTGGATTCTCCACTCCTGAATACTCAAGCTGGAGCTAGATCCAAGCTCTGCGTGTTTTCGATACTAGCTTCTGGATTTGGTCCACTCCCATATACAAAACTCCCAACCTTGCCTCAAATTTTCTGTTCAGCTCCTCATCCTGCATCTAAACCATATGACAGAAGCCTCTCATATAAGTGATCTCTTCTTCCTATGGTACTTACGGATTTTAAATTTTTTATATTATTCACCTTTTTTCCTTTTTAAATATCATCCCACAGCCTAGCACAATGTCTGTTATAGTGCTATGCCAACAGAATTTTCTGTGACCATGGTTATGTTCTCTATCTGTGCTCTCATATAGTAGCCACCAGCCACATGTAGCTAGTGGGCACTCGATAGGTGGCTGGTGTGATGAAGGGACTCAATTTTAAATTTCATTATATTTTAGTTCATTTAAGTTTAAATAGCCATTTGTGGCTAGTGGGTACTGTACTAAATAGCCCAGTCTTAGAACTCTGTATATAATAAATATTTAATTGATATTAACATTCCTTCAAAAGGTAACAGGAAGATAACTATCAGTTTGTTCTCTGTATTTAAGAGTCTCTTTTGGTTTGCCTCCCTCCCTGTTTTTACCTTGTTTTATTAGGGGAGTGGGGTGGGCGGTTGGGCTAAATGGGTGATGAGTATTAAGGAGGGCACTGGGTGCTATATGTAAGTGATGAATCACCAAATTCTACTCCTGAAACCAATATTGCACCATATATTAACTTGAATTTAAATAAAAAAAAGAGAAATAGGTAACAGGAAGATGATAAAACTTCCTTCCCCACAAGAGCTCCCATCGAGGAATTCTAAATTAACGAAGGTAATTAAGATCCCTCAAAATCCGAAAGACTGAGATGTCAGTAGTCATTTAAAACCACAGTGGCAAATAAAAGGGATGTAAATGTTAGTAGTGGTCAACATTTTTCAGTAACATCAAATGAGAGACAAACATACCTTTATGCCTTCCTTCGGATCTTCCCGTATATTTATTTGAGAGGCTTTCTCACGAGATGGGCATAGAAGATCCAAGATTTCTTCATTGTAAATCTGGTATTGTTAAAAATAAAGTGGCAAACACGAGACGTTAATAGTGGTAATCTTGGGTGATTTTTAAAATTCTTTGTGACTTCCTGTATTAAAAAACTTTTTATAACATATTATTCTTATAATAAAGAAAAGGACTTTAATCCTACACGTAACCATTTGATACAAGAATGAATTCACATACTAGTTGTAACAAAATTGAGACTGCTCTCTTACGATAGTTTCTTGGGAATAGCGGACACAATGAAAAGTTACATGGGTGACCAATTCAGTTCTTTGATGGTGTCATGACAGCATCACCTTCCTGACTGTTAAAATGTAAGTAATGGGTCCTTAGTGGAGGGTGGAAATGAGCAGCAAACAGGAGAAGTGGCAACCAATATTTCAACAACCAGAACTCTAAGAACTTAGAACAGTGTTGAGCACATAGTAAGCACCATATTTGTTTGCTATTATGGCTGTTACTATTTAACATATGAGGTTCTTAGGTAATTTTTACATTTTATTACCTTGACTACAACTGGGTTAATCGAGATAGTCAAGAAAGCTAATCTTAATGATGTTTAACTCCCCATCTTCCAACTCTACACCTCCTATACATATTAACATATTAAGATTCAACTCCAGGATAAAGTATTCACATACAATATATAATTGCATGCTTAAATTATATATGTTTAATTATTGCTTGTTAAAGATATCATTGCTATGGAACCAACCAGCTAGTTTCTGAGAAGCCATAAATTTCCTAAACATATGTTTGATGTCATAGGTTAGATATAACTGGCCAATATACTTGTAGAGTGATATTCACCAGAATGAAAACCCCACGAGGGTAGGGATTTTTATGTTTTGTTCACTGATATATCCTAAGTACCTAGAACAGGCCCTGTAACATAGTAGGTATTTAATAAATATCTGTTGAATAAACACATTCTATTATCACATACACAGCTCAATACTTCACCCACTTTTTTAAAAATTTTTTTATGTCTTTATTTTATTTTGAGAGAGACAGAGAGTGAGCAGGGGAGGGGCAGAGAGAGAAGGAGATACAGAATCTGAAGCAGGCTACAGGCTCTGAGCTGTCAGCACAGAGCCCGACACGGGGCTCGAACCCACAGACTGTGAGATCATGACCTGAGCCGAAGTCAGACGCTTAACCGACTGAGCCACCCAGGCACTCCCTTCACCCACTTTTTATAATAACATTCTTCCTGAAACTAGAAGCATTATCACTTAGGCTTCAAAACAGTAAAGGGAAATCAAATATTTTTCTGCATACTCTACAGGGAATCAGCAGCGGAGGCCAAATTGGAATTAAAGAATTCCTATTATCTTTTTATATGGCGATGCCAACTCCTCTAACAATCAGATTAAACAGACTATTCTGACAAGAAAAATACTGGGTGGGAGCCAGATCCAACTGAGCCAGTAAATTTTCTCTATCAATTTATTAAAATGTAATTTACTAAAAATGCAATTTACTAATTTGAGTCATGCCAGGAAAAACATAATTTGGATTTATTTTTTCTACCCAAAGTTACATTTGAATTCTGTATGATTAAAGATAAATCACTTACCTCCAAGTATGATACTTTCAGAGTAAATTCAAAGTCACTCTTTTTATCAATTTCTTTGAAGAGCAATTGTATTACCCTAGGAATAACCCCAACTGTTGGTTCATTCTCTTGCTCTGCAGTGTATGCACTTCCCATTGAATAGGTTTTTCCAGAGCCAGTTTGCCCATAGGCCAAGACGGTTGCATTGTATCCTGGCAAAATAGAAGTCACATGGATAGCGGTGCTTAAATATTTTCAACCCATCAATATACTCAATTTCCGTCAGTGATTATTTGCAACAAAATTGAGACTGCTCTCTTAAGACAAGGGTCTCTTAGGACTAGCAGACATAGAGAAAACTTAGATGGGTGCCATGATTTTGCATTTGTCCAAACAAGCAAAGAAGAAAAATACCAACCCCAGAATATGTGCCCTTCTTCATGACCTATAAAAGCTAGGAAGAAAAATATTTATTTATTTGTTTGTTTGTTTTTGAGAGAAAGAGAGACAGAGCATGAGCAGGGGAGGGGCAGAGAAAGAGGGAGACAGAATCCAAAGCAGGCTCCAGGTTCTGAGCTGTCAGCACAGAGCCTGATGTGGGGCTTGAACTCACGAACCGCTAGATGATGACCTGAGCCGAAGTCGGATGCTTAACTGACTGAGCCACCCAGGCACCCCAAGGAAGTAAAACATTTTAAAATATGGGTGAGATAATGAAGGTGGCCCAGTCACTGTCAAAAAGCCATCCAGAGCTTTATAATTCTACTTCTAGCAATTCTGAATTATGGGAATTAAATGAAAGTTGTAGAAGTTGCATAAATAGAAGGGATTCCAACATATATGTTTTTGATTACCAGTCTTCATATGAAAAGGCAACAAAGTGGATTTTTATAATGAGTGAAAGCATCCGCTCTCTATTTAAACTCTCAGAGTACATCTGGACCATATTATCAGGCTCCTTATAGACATGTCATCATTTTAGTATGATTCAATGTGATATATATCCTTGGCCTTTTTTTCTTTTTAAAAGAACTTGTTTGTCTAAATGAAGACCTTGATATTCTGAAAGATCATAAGATGTTAAATCAAGATTTCCACTGTAATAAATAGCTACTATCACCTGGCACAACTACAGGGCAAAAGCATAACATTCCACAATCTTCTACAATACCACAGATGTGTGTATATAGTAGTAACTGGGGAAACCAAATTTCAGTACTTTTTCCAAGATATTTGGGGCTCTCTGGTATTAGGAATTCAGAGTACAATAGGATGCTCCTAAGCTGAGTGAAAAAACATTGGCTTTGCCTTTGCAACTGGGAGCAATGTTAATCAAATGTATATTAGAATCACTACCTACTTTATATTGCCTCTTAAGACTATAATTTAATTCTCATAGTTTCACAAGTTAAGATAAAAGTAGAACTATAGTACTCTTACTAAACTGTGAAGGTACATTCTGAGGAAGATGACCAGATAATGAAGGGCCTGGGAACCATATTGTTTCTGGAATAACCAAAGGAAAGGAGGGATGGTTAATTAGAAGAGACTTAGACAGAATCATATAATTGTCTTCCAAATGTGTAAATAGGATAAAGATTAACTTTATAGTGGAGAAGCCTGGCAGATAATACTGTAATCAAATGATCAAAATGAACATCAGCAGTAACAAAATAAGTTATCATGTGCTGCCCGATAAGATTCAAAGGGAAGAATACAGCACCACTCTGTGATATTCCTACTAAAGATATACAACTTGAATCTAATCATAAATAAACATCAGACAAACCAAAATTGATAAACAGGTTACAAAATAACTGGCCTGTGATTTTAAAAAAAAGACTCAAAAAACTTTAAAATGAAAGAGACTATACAGTGGCAGTACAACTATATACAACAAGTGTTTTTGAACGAGATCCTTTTACTCTAGAGGACGTTATTGGGACAACTGGTGAAACTTAAAAGAAGTCTGAGGACTAGATGGTAGTAATACAGCAACGCTAATTTCATGATTTTGATCTTTATATTATAGTTATGCAGGAGGAAGTCTTTGATTGTAGCCAATATACATACATATTCAGGGTGCATCAGGTCAACAAGTCATCTCAAATGATACAGGAAAAAAAGTTCTTTATGCTGTTTTTGCAACATTTCTATAAGTTTGAGATTATTGCTTTAATATTTATTTTTTTTAAGTTTATTTATTTTGAGAGAGACAGAGAGAGAGCAGGGGAGGGGCAGAGAGAGGGAGACAGAGAATGCCAAGCAGGCTCTGCACTGACAGTGTGGAGCCTGACTTGGGTCTTGAACTCACGAACTGCAAGGTCATGACTTGACCTGAAATCAAAAGTCCAATGCTTAACCGACTAAGCCACGCAGGTGGCCCTGATTTAATATTGAAAAAATTTGAAACAAAGTGTTCAATGTGTCCTGAGCCATAACATCATTTAAAAAGGTGGGGAAAAAAAGCACATGACTAGCTGTTGCCTGGAAAGAAGGCTTTTATTTATCTAGAGGGATGAACTAACATCACTGGGTAGAAAATATAGGGAAGCAAATTTCATCTCAATATAATCTAACCCAATTAGAGTTGTCCAAAATCCAACCAATAGGACCCCCTATTGTGAGACAGTGAGTTCCCTATCCCTATTTTAAACGAATTTTAAATAGGCATTGTAAGTTCACTTAGAGATACTGCTGGAAAGTATTTTTCTTTGGCTGCAAAGTAAGACTAGATGATGTATAAATGTGCCTTTCATCTTTAAGGGATTGGTGTGCCATACTTCTACTTCTTTTACATAGATCTCTGCTTCGAATCCTGAATAACTTCTGTACTAAAATAACAATAATTAGGGGTGCCTGGGTGGCTCATTTGGTTGAGTATCCTTTTGGCTCAGGTCATGATCTCACTGTTCTTGAGTGTGAGCTCCACAATGGGATTGCCGCTGTCAGCGCAGAGCCCGCTTCGGATCCTCCATCCCTCTCTCTCTGCCTCTCCCCTACTCACTCGCTCCCTCTCTCAAAAATAAATAAACATTTTAAAAAAAGAATAACAATAATTAGACACCTCTCAGACACTGCTCCCTTCTTTAGAACCCTGCTATAGTCTTCAACAACACAAAAGCCTTAGCTTCTTTAATAAAGATTATTAACTGGTCAGAGTATTCAGGGGTTTTAGAAAATATCCTTCTTCATCTAAGGATTCTACTCATCATTCAAGACCTATCTCGAAGATTCCCTGTGCTATGAAATTCACCCCTAATCCCCCAAGCAGAATTAGTGCCATCCTTATAGTTATCATACCACTTTGAATGCAGTGCTACTTCTATAGCAGGACTGATTCTACTGTATATTTTTAACTTTTGAAATGTCTTTTCTTAGGGGCGCCTGGGTGACTCAGTCAGTTAAGCGTCTGACTTCGGCTCAGGTCATGATGTCACGGTTCGTGGATTCCAGCCCTGCATCTGGCTCTGTGTTGACAGCTCAGAGCCTGCAGCCTGCTTCAGGCTGTGTCTCTCTCTCTGCCCCTCCCCGGTGCTCTGTCTCTCTCAAAACTCAAAAGTAAATAAACATTAAAAAATAAAATAAAATAAAATGTCTTTTCTTAAAGATAAGTGCAAAAAGATTAAAAATTTTTATGCATTTAAAATTATGTATGTGGTCATCCACTTCCACTCCTACCCCTGGACTTTGAACTCCTCCAGGGCCTGGAAGCTATATAATTTTTCTCTGAATCCCTCAACAGGTTTTGCAGTACCTGGGCCTTAGTAGGTTGGCATACCGATCATCTTCAGCACCCATCAAAGAGCTTAGAATCTAATGGAGTTCCAGGACAAACAAACAAAAATATATGTACAAGGCAAAGATGAGCAGAACCCCACAAAACAAATATAGAATCAAACTAGCCTCAAGGATACAGACTTTCACAAATGATACTGTGTTAGTTCCTAGGCTGTGGGCTTTTTGAAGGCAGGGCTCAGGTTTCATTCGTTCCTACATTTGCAGCACCCAGGCACAGTGCCTGACACAAAATATATAGTCGAGAAGCTGTAGAAGAATTACATTGCCTTACCTTTAAATACGCCTTTTATGAGTGGTGCTACTGCTGTATTGAAGACTTCTTCCTGTTCAGTAGAGGGGTCAAACACAAAATCGTAGGTAAAGGATTTGTCAGTACCAACCACCACCTAGAGAAAGCAGGGGACAAGGAGTAAGAAAAAAAAAATGAAAGGCAAGACCACGCCCCTGACTACCATTTGGCCCCAGCTGTTCAGAGGCCGGCTCAGGACTCTCCAACGCACCTGCGGCTCTCCGGGTACAAAGGAAAGGCACATCTGGCAGCCCTCACTAATCTCTTTGGGGACCAGAGGGCGACATCGCAGTGCCACTCTTACTGGAATTCCCTTCACCTCTTCCTTCATGATCCTACCGTAGCACCGTCACTGCGGAGAGAAAAGAAAAGACACTTGCTGATGAATTTTGGTAGGTCGGGAGGGGTGGGAGTTCCCGTCCTCCTCAGAAGGTGGGATAGGTTAGTTACGGAGCGGTGGCAGCCTCCCCGTCCCAGGGGGATCGCTGCCTCAGGAAAGTCACTGTCCCTCAGTCTTGGCCACGACAGGGCAGCCCGTCAGCCCGACACTCTGAAGAGAGCGAAGTAGAGTCTGAAATGAAAAGGAAAGCGCCCAGCGGAGATGACGACAAAGAACCAAAAACCCACGGTACCGGGAAAGGCAGATCCTGAGCTAAGGTGTGCCCCTTTCACTCACCAAACTAAACGTCCCTTCCCCGGTCTCCCGCCGCCCTGTCTCAGCCGGAGATTTAACCGCCAAGTTTCAAATCGGTCCCTGAGGCGCCAGCCAATCGGAGCACAGACAGCTTGCGGGCACAGCACGCACGTCGGCGCACGCAGGAAGACGCGTTGGGAAGGGGAGGGCCTGCGCGCCGCACCCTGAACCCGCCCTTTCCGATCCATCTGAGCATCCGTTTCCGGTTTCCAGAGTGAATTGGGGGCGAGCGGAGCCTCAAGTGCCTGAGGCGTGCGGGTGGGTGAAGTCGTACGGCATTTACCACCTCCTGTGAGTGGGACTCAGGCAGGATGCGGGGTCCTGGAAGGTGGTGAAGGAAGCTCGATCTGGGGACCTCCACCATTACTGATCACATCTAGGGAATGTGGGGGCGGTGCCTTGCCCCGAGTCCCTGTGGACAGTTGGAGTCAGCCCTCCCTTGGACTTCGACAATAGATCTTTTTAGATGCTCCTGATTCCCCCTTCTCTAGAATGAAGACGGTAACATTTATTTGCAGTATTGTTGTGAGGAAGGAGATCGTCTCTATGGATTACCTAACCGATTGCTTGGCATCCAGATCTTAAGCAAAGTTAATAGGTTTCTTCCATCTTTTTTCTTCCTTCTGTCTCAATCTTTGTCACCTAGAAGTGGGCTGAGTGCATAGACTGACAGCCTTGTGATGGATTGAGGTTGTTTCCTGGAACTTGCTGGACTACTTTTTGAACCGTTTTTTATCAACTTTGAGTCACCCTTCCTTCCATTCCAGGGCCTTGCTGGAGATGGACAGCCGGATTCCTTATGATGACTACCCGGTGGTTTTCCTGCCTGCCTATGAGAATCCCCCAGCATGGATTCCTCCTCATGAGGTGGGAATGCTTGAGTAGGGGATTTATCCCTTTGGGCATGATATGATATAAGAAAGGTAGGATGGCAGGGTTAGAAAGCTCAGTGGAGGGTGAATTCTAGCCTTTCTTGTAGCCAGGGGACCCAGAAGTTAGATTCTGAGCAACTGGGCCCATTGGGGTCTTCTTATGTTATCCTCCTGTCACCGTCTATTCACACCAGAGAATTCTGGAAATTCAGAGCCTTAGTTTCTATCTTGTCAAGGTAAAGAGGTGGGGAGCTACTGGGCTGCTGACATTTCCCCATACTAGTCATCTACCTGTTTGGACAGTGTTATCTGTTCTACTTAAAACTAAGTCCATGACCACACCTTTTCCTGACTTCAAGGTGATATACTTATATTCTAGATGAAGGTGGATGTAAAATCTAAGGCTGGTAGTAAGATTTCTGGGGTTGCTGTGTCTTGCAGAGGGTATACCACCCAGACTACAACAATGAATTGACCCAGTTTCTGCCCCGAATCGTCACACTGAAGAAGCCCCCTGGAGCTCAGGTGAGCTTATGGAACAATTGAGTTCTATTCCAGGCTAGCTCTGTCCATACCAGGCCCAGAAGTTGGCAGTGGTTGAGGGGAATGAATGGGAAAGAAGGTAGGGAGGTAAGGAAACTTTCTAATGAGCAGAAAATCTGAGATACCATTTCCACAACTTCGACCTCTCTCTGAGGAACACATAAGCCAAGCTATCTTACAGTTGTGCAATTAGATGTTCTTGTGTTTGTGGTCTATATTAAGTCATCTCCCTTTTTGTGCTCTTACAGTTGGGATTTAATATCCGAGGAGGAAAGGCCTCCCAGCTAGGCATCTTTATCTCCAAGGTATGTGTGCCTGGTAGGAGATCTGGATTGCTACTTCCCTTTGTTATCAGATTGCAGACTCCTAATGTCCTAAAGCCTGGGAGAAAGATGATTCAGTAGACTTACAGAAGGGGCATAATGGGGACACCCTTTCCCATTTAAAACTTCTCACCTGGTAAACCCTCTGTTTCTCTACACTGTCTCTCTCTCTCTCTCACACACACACACACACACACACACACACACACACACGATAGCACCTTACATTTGAAGAGCACTTAATTTTAATTCCAGCCTTTGAAATGATCTCACCCCAATCTTATATATCCTCTCCTTACCAACAAACAGGTGATTCCTGACTCTGATGCACATCGAGCAGGACTTCAGGAAGGGGACCAAGTCCTGGCTGTGAATGATGTGGATTTCCAAGATATTGAGCACAGCAAGGTGAGCACAGCGTTCGTGCTGTGGTGAGGCAGGAAGCCATCCCCGGTAGGAAGGTTGGTAGGAAGGTTGGATGGGATTAGACTGATCTGTAACTTGATCAGAAGGAATCTCTGCTGGGGTGCCTGGGTGGCTCAGTTAGTTAAGCATCCAACTTCGGCTCAGGTGGTTATATCCCGGTTCGTGAGTTTGAGCCCTGTGTTGGGCTCTGGACTGACAGTGTGGATCCTGCTTGGGATATTCTCTCTCTCTCTCTCTGTCTCTCTCTCTCCCTCCCTCTCTCCCCCCTCCCCCTCCCTCCCCCTCTCCTACTCGCACTTTCTCTCTCTTAAAATAAATAAATAAACTTTTAAAAAAGGAAGGAATCTCTGCTGAGGAAGTATACTAGGAAGAAGCAGCTATTAGTGACCCAGAAGGTTGGAGTGGCAGACTTTCTTCTGTTATGATGCTGTCCTGGGTCATATGTACAAGCTGCTGTGTTCCTTCCAGGCTGTTGAGATCCTGAAGACAGCCCGCGAAATCAGCATGCGTGTCCGCTTCTTTCCCTACAGTAAGTGCCACTCTCTTTTTAATTTATCTGGCGGGGCCCTGGGTAGGAACTCTTTAAATACTGATTACTAAAGGCCCCACAAGTAGGGGAAGGGGACTTGGGAGCTCAGGCCTGCAAATAACCTGCTCATTTCTTCCTTTCCTTTCTTCTTTTCCTCAGATTATCATCGCCAAAAAGAGAGGACTGTGCACTAGAGAGTTGCAGCCCATAGCCCTCCACATGGAATTTTCTAGGATAAGCTGGCTAGGCCTCAGGGAAGCCTCTTCGGAAACTCTAGTCTCAGCCCCACCCTGACAGATCAGAGTGGGGAGGATGGTGACACAGTGACTCCCTGCCCCAAACCAGCTAGCCATCTGCATTACCCAAACCATACTGCACTTTTTGTTCCTTAGTTTTCTAGATAAGCTTCATTCCCTGAAAGAAGGATGATATTACCTAGGTATAGCTTGTGGAGAACCCTATTAGAAAAGGCAACTGACATTTATTGAATAGCATGTACAAGACAATTATGCATAAGTCATGTCGTTTTCATTAGAGCATAGAAACCAAAAGGAAGAAGAATCTCGGGGGCCTTCCATCCCATCTACCTGGCCATCTGATCTCATCGTTGCACTACCAGTCTCCTACACTCTGGACATTCCCTGGGACTGTTTCCGCCCACCCCCCATCCTCTGCCAAAAAAAGTAAAAGGCAATGCTGAGGAAATGTTGGTTTGGCTTTTGGATGATACTAACTGGGTTTTCAATGCCACTGAGGCCAAAATAAAAGCTCCTCCAAAGAGAGGAGCCAGTGCAAGTAACAGCAACGCTATACCTACTTCACAACCATCTTTATCTGGCCAGTCCATTAGGGAGGCCCAGGAACCTTACCTTCAGTGTAACTGAGGAGGAATGGTATAGGGTGAAGGGTACTTGAGGAAGCACCCCTTCCCTCATGAGCTTTGGACGTTTCTCTGCTGGGGGTGGTATTAATGTCATCATCTTCTGCTTCCCCACGTTCTTGGATCTGGAACACAAATGAAGGGAGAGGCTTGGATGCATTCCTTTCAGGGACAGCAGTAAGAAATTGGTTCCCGATTTCCACATTGTAGGTTGAATGGTATTGTTGACCTCCTCCTCTTCACTCCAGCCCCCAAATAATCTGCCATGTTCTTTGTTACAAGTCCATTGTTAGAGATTCCAGGTCACACGTTATGCCATTTCTGTTGGCACGTTTCAAATACCGATTCAGAATAGAAAGTATTCTGAGGTATGCTGTGAAGTGCCCCCATAATGAAAGTCCCAAATTTGCCTTGAAAGAACCCTGGGAAGCTTAATTATGTATTTCCAGGCCCTTCTCTTGGGAGAGTGATTCTGTTGATCTGAAGTGGAACCTGGAAATCTGAATTTTTAAATCTTCAACTATGGGAAACAGTTCTAAGTAGTATATCTCTCTGAGGAGTTTCTGGCTTGTTCTATAAATACCATCTCAGGTTTACTATGCACTGTTGTCAAGTAGCAACATCCTATTGAGTAGAACTGGAGGTAGAATTAATGTAGCTGTCATCCCACTCCTATTCTATGTTCCTATTTGCTGTGCTGCCCCCCAGTGGCCATCTGAAAAACTAGAGACTCAGATACCTGCCCAAAGGCAGGTATATTGGCTGAGTCTACTGAATGTGGAGGTCCAAGACTCTCCCTGTGGTGAACGGGTTTTAAAACAACTCATCTAAGAAGTATGGTAAACATGGTAAAAAGTCCCAGCTAGGTGCCTCGAGCCTAAGAGGCAAAAAGCCTCCTGCCCTAAATTGGTTCTCACTTTGAGATACTTGGAATGGCTCTTTGTTGGGACACCAGCATGACATAGTTGCATTGTAAAGGTACGGGGTAGCATGGAGAAGACAAGAGCAGTAACAAGCTGAGGCAAAAGGACCAGTCGTTTATTGAGGGTGTAGATAAGAAAACCGTGGGGAATGAACTGTATAGGCCTTTGAGGTATCCCAGCTATTGTAGAAATGCATCCCCTATAGATATCTTTTAGCAGTCAGAGAAGGTAAGGTGGGATTCCTGGGCCCTGCAAGAACTTTACACCCCATAGCTGCAAGATCCAGTCAAGAAAGAATGATAACATTTTCAGGGATTTTATTTTGTTTTTAATTTTTTAAATTTTATTTAGAGAAAGAGTGAGAGCACAAGAGGGGAAAATGGGAGAGAGGGAGAGACAGAATCCCAAGCAGGCTTCATGCTCAGCATGGAGCCTGATGTGGGGCTTGATCCCACAACACTGGGATCATGACCAGAGCTAAAATCAAGAGTAGGACGCTCAACTGACTGAGCCACCCAGGCGCCCTTCAGGGGTTGTTATGCTCCTAAGTTCAGGAATTGTATGAAAGCTTAGTAAGTGGCCAACTATTTAAACCATAAATCTGAGGGTGGGGGTGATGGATTACTGGGAAGCCCAAATCCAATAAATTCATCAAATTAGGCAGAGACTAAGTTATGAACAGGAACAATGGCTTTTGATGCCTGACTCTGGAGGGCTCCAGTTGGATTTCAACCACTGAAGTGTGTGTTAAGGTAAGAGTAATGTGACTGGGGTCAAATCTCAACTATTCCAGGGGCAGCTTCTAGGAGACCCAGAAGAGGAATTCTGATCTTTTGTCTGTTGCCTGAAGGCAAGCCAGGAAGCTACTTTTGGTTAGTCCCATTTTTCCTTCAGTAGTCAGGCCTGGCCATCAACTCAGCAAAGGGAGTTTGCCTTCTCTACTTTATACTCCCTGTCCCAGCAAGGCTGGGAGAAAGGATACTCCTTTTCCTTCAGTGGAAATGAATTCTGGATAGAAGGGCAGAAGCCATGTGCTGCAATAGTTGTGTGTGTGTGTGTGTGTGTGTGTGTGAGAGAGAGAGAGAGTGAGAGAGAGAGAAAGGCCAGGTTCAGAGAATCCCGGGCCTTTGAACTGCATGATGGGAAAATGAACCTTATACCCACCCCAAGACTGGACAAGCCAAGGTTATCCAAAAGAGTAAGCAGTGGGGGATGGGGGGTAGCTAGAGATAAGAGTGCAACAGAAGTATTGTAAAGGGAAATGGGTATTACATATTTCACATTGTGACCGGTTTTGGCACTGGTTTCAAACATCCTACTGAGGTCCCTGGATTTTTCTCTCCTGTTGTCTGCATAGACTTGTCTGGACAAATGAGAAATGATTTAAGGGACCAGATAGCACAGTAAATGGTAACTCAAAGCTTCATATTTTTCTTCTCCTTCTTTTTTTTTAAGTTTTTTTTTTTTAAGAGAGAGAGACAGTGCGTGACTGGGAGAGGGGCAGAGAGAGAATCCCAAGCAGGCTTTGAGCTGTCAGTGTAGAGCCTGATGTGGGGCTCAAACCCACAAACCATGAGATCGTGACCTGAGCCGAAGTCAAGACTGCTCAACCAACTAAGCCACACAGGTGCCCTTTGTCTTCCCCTTCTTTATCCACAGGTAATCTAGACTGGTGCTACCCTACTGTTATGAATAGGGCTAAGAGGTTGAGGTATAGGGTTAGTGATATGAGAGTAAATGTTCACTATTTGGTCCTTTCAAGTACATGATCTCAGACAGGAAATCAATTCCAATGATTGCCTGCAAATGAGAGTCAGATACTCCACCCCTCCTCTACTTCCAATACCAGGGAGTCTCAGAACCAGAAGTGGAGAATGGCCCTTGAGAAGGTTGTCCTGGCTCAGCTTCTCAACACTTAAAATAGATAACTTTGAGAAGAATCCCTAGGTGAGCTAGCTGAGGAGCAGGCAAAAATGAATTGTGTGAAGGGCACCTGGGTGGTTCAGCTGGTTAGGCATCCAACTTCAGCTCAGGGCATGATCTCACAGTTTGTGGGTTCGAGCCCCACATCGGGCTCTGTGCTGACAGCTCAGAGCCTGGAGCCCGCTTCTGATTCTGTGTCTCCCTCTCTCTGCCCCTCCCCCGCTTGCACTCTGTCTCTCAAAAATAAGCAAACATTAAAAAAATGTATTGTGTGATGTCTTGGTGGTGGGCTTACCTGGCAGGCGGAGTTGCTGTATGTAGTACGTGCCCCGGGTTGATGAGCGGTATCCTCCCCACTGTGAGGTAGGTAAGTAGTCCAACCATCACCCTGAATGAGGAGGAGGAAATTGGTTCCCCTGACTCTCCCCCCACGCTCCATACAGTCAGTACCGTCACACCTCCCAATCTCCAAAGCCCAACCCAGATACCCCCTCCCTGCTCTGCTCCCCCAGATTTGTGCAGAGACCGTCTTAATGGTTTCCAGGAGAAGCCTCTGGCTTCCTTGGCCTCGAGTGTGAGGGTGGTGAGAGATCACACAGAGCCCTCCGTTCAACTGTTACTCGTCGCCTTAGGTGCAGCCCTGGGCCTGGGAGCACGACCACGCCCCCTGAGGCTCCGCCCACAGCGCTTGGGGCTCCCGGAGCTGTAGGTGATCACCAGAGTGAGGTGGTGGGGTGGGGGGGGTAGGGATGGCCAGGGCCCGGAGGGAAAGTTGAAGGACCCACGGAGGGTGGTCCTTTCTGGGGAAAAGCGCATGCTGCAGAGTAATCTAATCACTGACAGGGACAGAAAGTGCTGTTCTCTGTAGTGCTGTTACCCTTGCGGAGAAGGAAATACCAAAGAGATCGCCAGGCATGTTTTGGACAAACTAATTTATTAGAGTGTTACAGTAGGACTCCCACACAGAGGCACCAGAGCGTGGTGCTCAGCTTCCCTCATCCCCCTCCGCCACCAAAGCCTCCTGGCTCTCCTCCCCACGGTGCTCCTGACGAGTGAACTCCTCGATGACTATGTCCTCAGAGCTTGCAAAGCAGCAGAATGGAATGGAGGGTTAGGAACAACTTTCCGGGCACCGTCCACGTTCACTCCCATTTCGTGATTCCTTCCCTGCTTCCCAGCTCAGATCCTCAGCCCCCTCTCTGTAGCTAACCCCCCATCCTATCGACCACTCTGGCTTGTTTCCCTCCACTCCCTCCCTGACCTCTCAAACACAAAAGTCCCTCCCCACCCACCCTCTAGAGTGCTGATGGGGGAAATAAGAATGGAGGGTGGGAAGGAAGGAGGGGATCGAAGAAGTAAGGGCGAGGGGGCGGGGGAGGAAAAAGAAAAAAGGAAGGGATGAGGGGCGGAGGACGATTCTGAGAACAGGCGGTGGAGGGCATATGAAAAGCACTGAACTATGACACGAAGCTAAGCCATATGTTTCCACTGCACAGTATTGAAAGCAACACTCCAGGGAAGCTTTTTACCAATTCAATCGTTATAAAATGGAGGTTTGCAATGGGGAAAGGGGGATGGGGCTTCCAGGCCTCACATTTCCTTACCTAGCAGCCTCTGTAGGAAGCATGGAGAGGGGAGGAGAAAATGGAGCTGAAGCTGATGTGGGGCTCTTCAGTTGAATGAAGAAATGTCTTGTTTCTCTTCCCCCTCCCTTTTTAACCCTCTTCTCCCTACCCCCCCAACACACACACACACACACACACACACCCTGAAAACCAAGGAACCCAACCTGCCTATTGCTATACAGTCTCTACCCAAGCCACCAGTCCTTGATTCAAGAGATCAGAACTACTTGGTCCCCAACACTCAGGACCACCCCTCCTATGAGTCCCACCTGGTCACTCACCATGTGATGGCTTTGGATGCATCAGGATCAGGGGCAGCTCCACACCAACATCACTGCGAGGATTCCAAGGGAGAGTTATGGATCTCCCTCCAGGCCACTCCCTGAACCTCCCTCCCTCAGTTTTCTGGTCCTGGGATATCCTCAGACTCTCCCTTGGCACTCTTTTAGTCTCCCATTCTTGACCCAGGCACTTCTCCCCACAGCTTCCCCATAGCATCTCTTACCTGGTGATGAGGTCACCTAGGATGCTGAGGGTAGAATGACACCCTAAAATTAGCAGCTGGAAATGGAAAGTGGCAACCTAGTTTTATTGGGGCATAAGGGATCAGAAGGCCAACCAGCCACAGAATGGGCTTCCTCCAGAAGGGAAGGTGGCTTGCTCACTGAGCTCACAGTTTTGGGAAACTGGTCTGGGGAACAGCTTGATTGGGTCAGTCCACCTGGCAGGAAAACAAAAGTGGCTTCCCAGCCCCTGACCAGACAGACCCTGACCACTTACTCACCCTCCACCAGACACCATCAGGTTGACTCTCACTTTGTAGGACACCAGGATCCCCAGTAGCTCCTTGTTAATTCCAGGCTGAAGACTGGAGGTGGTAGTAGTCGTTGTTGTGTGTTAAGTGGGGAGTAATTCATTCAGTCTCTCAGTCCCTTCCTGTGCACCTTTTCTAACAGGACTCTCATGCTGTAATCTCTCCTACTCATTGAAATCACATGTCTGCTCCTAATATCCGGTTTTACCATGTCACCCTCTGCTCAAGAGCCTACCTCTCTGAATATAACTACTCTCTGCTTGGCTTTCATGACCCTTAACAAACTGGCCCCACTCAGCCTCTTTAACCTTTTCTTCCCTAACTCCCTAACACCTGGGATACAACCTAAGCAGACCCATCCATCCTCTCTCCATGTTCAGAACATGCCATGCAGATTCCCACCTTTCTGGCCTTTGCCCATGCTGTTCTCACAATCTGGAATGCTCTTTCCTTCCTCTGTTGCTATCTAGATCCTACACATGCCTCAATATCTAGCTCATTCATTCTTCTCCAGGAAGTCCACTCCAGCTATGCTGGCTTCTTTCAACTTCTGTCGAATTTCTAATCTGAAACACGTGTACTATCATTTAACCTTTTGAATCCTTTTGCATTCCTCTTTGTTCCCCATCTAGGCCATAAATTGACTGAAGGCAGAGAGTGTCTAAAGCTTCTTTATATCCTCCCACATTGCCTAGCATAGGAATGAGCATGTAACAGGTACTCAATGAAAACTCACTGATTGGAAAATAAGACACAGAAAAATGTATGATATTGGGAAAGTCTCTTCATGGCTCTGGAATACTGATCCTTTATCTATAAAATAATGCTGTTTGGACAGTTTCTAAGGGTCGTTCTAGCAATGACAGTCTATAGCTACAAGATTGATAAGGCATGGAGAGGGGCAGGGGACAATGAACACTTGTCAGATGATGGCAGATGGCTTTTGGTGGGAGACACATCTAACACTATGGCTTCCAAAGGCATAGGGCCAAATGAATGATTGGATAGAATTCTATCAATTTCTATTATACCATTCTCCTTCTTTGGCCCTTTTCCTCCTCCATTTCTCGGCTCCTAGTCTTTTCACTCCATTTCTGTCTTCACTAGAGAGTAGCTACTCTAGACATCACAGTACTAGAGCCAGATGGCTTGTGGTATAATCCTTTCCACCTCTGCCACTTATTAGCTGTGCAAACTTGGACAAGTCCTTTCATCTCTCTGAGCCTCAGGGTCCTTAAGTGTAAAATGGAATAAGAACACGTATCCAGCCTACTTTAATGGGATTCTTACAAAGATATACTATATATATATATATATATATATATATATATATATATGACTTCTGTGAGCTATGAAATATTAGACAACACAAGGAATTTTCCTCTCCACTTTTTCCTTCTTGCTGTCTGTGACCTAAGCCTGGCATTGGTCCCATTGGCATGATTTAGCATACTCTTGGCCCTCAGGCCTGCAGGGATCTCTGAACACTGGCCTAGAACCACTTAAAAAGAAATAGGTAGGCTTCATTGCAGGCGAAACCTCAGAACTGTATACATGGCATGCAGAATGGGTTGCAGCTAGAAAATGGAGGCTGGGAATTACATTTGAGCTTACATTGTGCTAGAGGCCAGATTGGTATCACCATGCTTGAGTTTGCCATCCAGTGCCAGGCCCTGTTTCTGGCAGTTGGCAGCCAAGAGTGGGGTTACTGCAAAGATCTTAGAGAAGTTGGAGTTAGCAGCTATAGTCTCCCTTTAAAAGGGGAAGAAGAAAAGAACTTAGGCTAGGCTTGCCAATTACATGTACTTTCATTCCCAAGAGTATCTCGCACAATTCCACAAACCTACTGGAGTATCCAGGAGAGCTGGCATGTCTGACTGTGGGGAGTGGGAACAGTATGCTCTGGTGGGAAATCCTTATGCCCTTGACCTCTCTCAGCATTTTGATTGTCCTGTTATGGGTATCCTCCCTCTAGTTCTGGGAATCCCTCCCTTTCTCTACATCAGCCCTCACGTTGACCTTCCTCAGTCCTGGGCTCTTACCCTCTTCCTTCTTTCCCCAACCCTCTTCTCTGCCTCCAGTCCCTGACCCTTTTCCCACCAACCCACCCCTTGGCTCTCTGACCCCAGCCCCAGCACGAGCTCACGTGAACTCCTGAATGAACACGGTCTTGGTGTACTTGTCTAGGGAATACAGGACAACATCTGTGATCTGGTCAACTGAACAGCCAGGAAAAGCACATGACTATAATCAGTTAGTCATCCTCAAGGTCCCAACTCACCGCCCTCAGATGTGACTTTATACATGGGTACACTATGCATGATGTACTAAGATATGCTTGTGGACAAAGCTATGTATTTTGATAAGCCTGCACTAAAGGGAAAGTATAGATGAATGCAGTCTGGGTAGGTGAGGCAGGATTTTGGAAAAAGACCTGTGGATTAGGGACCAGGTGCAGAGGGATAGGAAAAGGAACTCACCTGAAATCTTGATTTTTTTGATGACCTTGTTGGTACAGTTGTTGATAGAAACATTGACAGAGATGGGTTTGCCATGGTAGTGAACCTGGAGCAGGAGGAGAGGCTCATTGTGAGGTTGGAGGGAGAATACCCAGATCAAGACCTAGAATTCCTGTTTCCTTAGCACTGTTGCCACCCTGGATTCCATCTCTATCTCCCCAAGTAGGAAATCAGTGAAGAATCAGGGTTTCAGAGGGCTTGCAGGGTTAGGGGTCAGGAAGTGATGGATCACAAACCTCCCTGTCCATCCAGGCCTGGAGTTGTAGGGGTTGAGCTGACAGAAGGAAGTGCCGGACAGTCTGAGCACAGGGACCAGGGCCTGGTTCCAGGGGTGCAAACTGTACTTTCCGAACTACCAGCCGCACAGAGTCTCTGAGGAGAGGCCAAGAGGTCAGCCAGAACATCTCTGGGACTCAAAGACCTCCGTGCCAACCCCATGGCCCAGTCCTTGCTTGGGGTTGGGGTGGGTGGAGGTGGGGTAAAGCCTCCCTCAGAGAATTCCAATAGACCCTTGATGTAGGTGTCTAGACCATAGGTCAGCAAACCATGGCTCACTGGCCAAATCTGGCCTGCTGACTGTTTTTGTATGGCCCAAGGCTGAGAACAGTGATTACATTTTTAAGTGGTTGAAAAAAATCAAAGGACGATAATATTTCATGGCATGTGGAAATCATATAAAATTCAAATTTTAGTGTCTATAAATAAAGTATTGGAAGACAGCCTGGCTCATTCATTTACATACTATCTATGGCTGCCTTTTGCACTCCAATGGCAGAGTTGAGTAGTTGCAATAGAAACCATAGGGCTCACAAAGCCTAAATATTTATTTTTTGGCCCTTTACAGAAAAGTTGGCTAACTGCCCTGGAGCAAAGAAGAGAAGTCAGAGAGGGATCAGAGCTGGACATTTGAGTTGGTGACAATGGTGGCAATGGTGCTATGGAGGTTAGAAGTTGGGATGTTTCTGTCCTGAGATCCAGATCTGTTTCCTGGCACAGACTGGAGGCAGGGACTCTGGAGAGGACCAAAGACTACCTCTTGGAGATTTTCTCCTCCAGGTTTTCAGCACAGAAGGTCTTCACTTCAAAGTCAATCCCACAAGCCTGCAAAGGGGCAGGGGCCAAGAGAATGCATTTACAACACGGCCTATCCTTTCCTCTTGGGTCTATAAGGAAATGTCTGACCCCATCCCTTAGCTGTCCATTTCTCCAGTCTTGTTCATTTGTCCCTCTGTCCTTCCTCCTAACACTGACTACTTATCCCTCTTTCTCAGAACCCATAACTCACCTTTCCCACATCTTCAGGACCTGGCTGCAGGGTCACCGAACAGGGCAGGTTAACAACCATCTAGGGGATCAGAAGGAGGTGAGCAAACAGAAGAAATAGGGACCCCCACTTCCTTTGTTTTCCTTCTTTAGCTTCCTCTCTTAACATTCCCCGGAAACCTTGCCCAGGACATGGGGGCCAGTACCTGCAGGGTAAAGGGGTAGGCATTGTCCCCCAACTTTTGAAGCAGTCGCTCCTGTAGGACTGTGAGGGGCCTCTGAGGGCTGGTGGGCTCAGGTGGGAACACTTGCTGCACCTGTATGTACAGATCTTTGCGGAATGTCAGACCGATCACGTCCAAGTCATCATGGCCATAGCGAAAGGCACATGTCAACATGACAAACACTGCAGGAAAAGGAGGAAAAGAGAGTGACCTGTCATGCTTGAGGGAGAAGGAAGTTCTTAAATGGTTCATAGGAAGACATGGAGAGACAATGTAATATGATTGAAACCATATGGCCATGAAGAAAAGGATGAATACATTTGACTACAGTAAATTTCCAATTTTTTTTACATTAAGAGTCTTTATAAACACTGAAACAAGCAAAAGCCTGAGAGAAAAATATTTGCAACATATATAACAGACAAAAGTTGAGCATTCCTAACCTGAAACTAATGTAACACTGTAGGTCAACTATACTTCAATTAAAAAGCTTAAAATTTGTGATAACATAAAGAACTCCCACAAACTAACAATTAAAAAAAATCCCAATGTAAAAGTGTGCAAAGAATACAAATAGGTTTTTCGAAGAAGCACAAAATAGAATGGCCATAAGACAGGAAAACATGTCCAGTCTCATCAGTAATCAGATAAATGCAAACTAAAACCAGAATAAGATAACATTGCGGTTATCACATCAAACTGTGAAAAAAATTTTAACTCTGCCAATACGAAGTGTTGATGAACAAGCGGAGCAACAGGAGGTCATTGCACACTGCTAGTATGAGGATATGTTAGTACAACCACTTTGGAAAACTGTTTGGCGCTATCCAGTAAGACTCAATCTGCTTATATATTATGGCCTAAGAAGAATTTAGAGGAACTCTTGCTCGTGTTTATGAGGAGATACATATGAGAATGTATTTGCATCAATATTTGCCATAGCATAAAATTGGAAATAATTTCAATATCTATCAATCAATCAGTGAAAGAATGGGCAATACAGTTATGGTATGTTCCTATAATAGAATGCTAAGCTGAGCTTAAAATAAGTGAACCAACACTCCATGTATTAACATGGTTAAGTCTCAAAAACTATTGAGTAAGAAAAAAAAGCTAGCTTCAGAATGATCTGCATAATCTGATACTGTGTATATAAAGTTTAAAAGTATGTAGAGCAATCGAACAATACCAGAGTTGTTCACAGATGCAAAACTATTAAGTAGAAGTATAGAAATCTCAGAGGAATAATAAACACCAAATATGGGATAGTGGTTCCCAGGGGTGGAGGCCAGGAGAGAGGAAGGAGAGGAGGAAGGGGAATAGGATTAAGGAAGGACACATGGGAGACCAGTTTTTTTCTGTAGTTCTTTTTTAAAGCTAGGTGGTGGGTACAGGGTATTTATTACATAATTCTCTAGGGTCAGACTATCTGGGCTTGAATATGACTTGTACAAATCCCTCGAGTTCTCTGAGCCTCAGTTATTTCACCTGTCAATAACAGGATTGCACTATGAGTTCTCCATATGTTATTTAGACTTCACAACAACCCTCTGAGGTATTATTATCTCCGCTTTACAGGTAGAGACAATGAGCCCAGAGCCCTTAAGTGACAGTCTAGGATTTCAACCCAGGCCTTGTGACTCCAAAGCCCATGCTTGTGCATGCCCAACCTGACTCAGGAATTAATGTGAGGAGTTGATGTATAAGAAATTCCTTTGGAAATTGTAATTATAGATGTGAATGATGAGGATGATCATGGGAATATTGGGAGAAATCGAACAGTTACAAGTGAACTCATGCTTTGCAGATGGTGCCTAGGATTAGGGGCAAATAGAAAGCTGCTTCAATGAACTAGTGGAATGTGGGGTGGGGTACAGAAGGCTACCTGTCCAAGGACAGAGTGACAGAGATTGAGGGAAGGAAAGAGGTATAACAGAGGTGGGGAATCTTCTTCTATCAGGAGTCCTGACCCAAAGGAAAGAAAACTACTGACAGCCACACACTAGTAGAAAGCAACTTCTTTTAGTATTTTTAAGAGATCAAAATATCTACAGAACAGCCAGATTATCTGCTTCTAAAATTAAGCACAAGGAAAAGGAATCTATATTCAAAAGATACAATGAGGACTGAAAGTAATGATAATGGTAGTGTTTATAAGGACAGGGGCCATGGGCAGCCTTATAGACTGCAGGAGGGAGAGTCAATTGATACAGCCATTTTGGAAGGCAGTTTGGCGTTAGAAAGTGTCTGAATGCCCTTCAGCCATTCTTTTCTTCTCTAGGCATTTAATCTAAAATGATTAGACATATATATGTTTGTTTGTGAATACACACACACACACACACACACACACACACAGTTTGTATTTTACAGGGTTGATTACAATAGCAAAAACTGTCCAATGATTGAAGGTTGGCTAAATATATTATGGCACCCCCCCATGCAATATACTGATATGCAATATATTGACATAGGTGAAAAAGATTAGAAAGTATTATTTATAATATAGTCTATTAAATAAAAATATAGATATTTTTGCATGGAAACTCTGAATAAATAGGAGCTAAAATATTATTAGTGATTATCTTTGAGTGACAGGATTACAGTTATTTTCTCCTTCATCTGTACTTTCTAATTTTTCTACAATGGAGACACTCTTAACAATTTTCAAAAGATATGACAAATTCCCCCTTGGTTATCAATTACAGCCAATTAAAGAGGGAGAGAAAGTGGAGCACCTGAGTGGCTCAGTCGGTTAACCGTCCGACTGCAGCTCAGGTCATGATCTTGCAATTCGTGGGTTCAAGCCCTGCATTGGGCTGTGTGTGGAAAGCTCGGAGCCTGGAGCCTGCTTCAGAGTCTGTGTCTCCCTCTCTCTCTCTGCTCCTCCCCCCCTCAAAAATAAACATTAAAAATTTTTAAAAAAGAGGGAGAGAAAGAAAAGGAAAGAAGGAAAAAAGAAAGGAAAAGGCAGAGAAGATGAGAAGGAGAAGGAAAGAGGTGGCTGGAAGGAAGCATGGGGAGGGAGGAAATGAAGGAGATGAGGAATAAGACAAAAAAGATCAGGAGGGGTGAGGCAGAAGGGTATGTAGGTAGTAGCACCTGAGGTGAAGGTGGTAAGCAGATAAATTGTTATTGGCACATCCACCTGTTTGCAAGTCGGGAGGGCATCACCCCCCACCCTACCTGGTTCTTCAATGGTTTAGGATCATCCTTTTTTGGTGCTACAAAATAGGTTGTTTTCATTTTTAAAAATTCAACATCTATTCTAAAGTTACTTATATTTGGGTTTGTTATACAAATAATACATACTAATTGTGTGAAAATCAGAAAATACAAACAAAAATATCAAAGCTCTGCCATCATACATTATATTCCAGAGATAACTGCTGTTAATATCTCTTGCACTTGTGGGGTGCCTGGTGGCTCAGTCAGTAGAGTGTCCGACTTCTGCTCAGGTCATGATCTCATGGTTTGTGGGTTCAAGCCCCACGTCAGAGTCTGTGCTGACAGCTCGGACCTTGGAGCCTGCTTTGGATTCTGTGTCTCCTCTCTCTGCCCCTCCCCTGTTTTCACTCTGTGTGTGTATGTGTGTGTGTCTCTCTCTCAAAAATAGAAAAAAATAAAAAAAATCTCTTGCACTTGCTTCCCAACTTTGTTTCTATAATTAAACATAAGGGTACCTTAGATATCTATGACTTCTTCCTCACTGCCTTTTAGAAATTGAACTTTTTATTTGAGATCATTGTAGATTCACATGCAGTTGTAAGAAATAATACCGAGAGATCCGAGATAGATTTTTGTTAAACAACACATCTTTGACACAAGCACATATACTGCCCTACCAGTGGCCTTTATCACCCAGTAGTATAGTGTAAGCATGTTTTACATCAACAAATGGAACTTGATAGAAAAAAAAGTTAGAAGATATGATGCAAATATGGGGCACCTGGGTGGCTCAGTCGGTTCAACATCCGACTCTTGATTTCAGCTCAGGTGATGATCTCACGGACTCCTGGGTTTGAACCCCACGTTGGGCTCTGTGCTGACCCTGCAGAGTCTGCTTGGGATTCTCTCTCTATATATCTATCTCTCTGCCCCTCCCCAGCTCGTGCTCTGTCTCTCTCAAAATGAATAAATAAACTTAAAAATTATTAAGAAAAGAAAATATGATGCAAATAAAATTATCTTCATAAAAGTAACAAAACCTATAAAATAGCTAAGGAACAAACTTAAGAAATATACACAACTTGGGGCACCTAGGTGGCTTAGTCGGTTGGACTTTGGCTCAGGTCACGATCTCGCAGTTTGTGAGTTCGAGCCCTGCGTCAGGCTCTGTGTTAACAGCTCGGAGCCTGGAGCCGACTTCGGATTCTGTGTCTCCCTCCCTCTCTCTCTGCTCCTCCCCCTCTTGTGCTCTCTCTCAAAAATGAATAAACAGTAAAAAAATAAAAACAAGAAATATACACAACTTAAATGAATAATAATATAAAACTCTACTAAGGGACATAAAAACGATGCAAATAAAAGGAAAAAAACACATCTTATTTCTGGATCAACATGTATTTTTTAAACTAAATATTTCTTCCTGTAGGTTATTCTGAAGATGTGCTAGGAATCTGAAAAATGATTTAGGTTTTAGAAATACAGAGTAATTGAGAGTCTTAAGCAAGTTGGTTAATTTACTGGCTATTCTCCAGAATTCCTCTGATATTTAAAACTGGCTGGATTGCTTATCCACACTGTTTGTTTATTATGTTTATTTATTTTCAAGGGAGTGAGCCAGTGGGGGAGGCACAGAGAGAGACAGAGAATCCTTAGTAGGCTATTTCCACACTGTCAGCGCAGAGCCCAATGTGAGGGCTCACCCTCACAAACCCTGAGATCTTGACCTGAGCTGAAATCAAGAATCAGATGCTTAACTGACTGAGCCACCCAGTTGCCCCATCTCACAATATCTCAAAGGTTATGTTTGAACTAGTATTCATCAATTTGTTCTGAGCCATTTTCAAGTCAAACCCAATTTTTTCTATTTGGATCAAAGAGCAAAAATTATTTTAAAAAGAAGTGAAAAAATATTTCAATGTAATCTTGATCTATAGTACTGTGCCCATAGTAACGTCTCTTGTTGTTATTTGCCAAAGTTATCGTTTCCTCTGTTTCTTGGGAATTTTTTTATACGGAAAGGATAGGGGTTTCCCTCCACAGAAGGAGAGGTAGAAAGATAATACCAGAGGTTGCAAAATGGCAATATGAGGGTCATATCCAGCCTAACAAAAAATAACAGTTTTTGATCTATCCAGGCTTTTAAAAATCTTTTAGTTAGTTGCCACCATTTGAATATCAGGAAATTTGCATAAAGATATGGATTTCTGGAATACCGGATCTTTCCGTAGCCAGTCTAAGCCCATGTTCAGTTTAGCAATGAAGTAATAGTACCACCGACAATAATAAAATCAGAAGTTTTAGAAAGAAACTATTTTAAGCCCAGCACACATGTCAATTCTGTGTAATTTTGAAATATAAGATTTTATTTCTGTCTTAGAAATGCATCTATTTTGAATATTATTTGGGGAAGAGGTACCATCATCTTTTTAGGATTTGGGCCTCTGAAGTTCTTATTCTGAGCTTCGTTTCCAGTTCTTTTCCAACAACCAGAAAATTTGGCCATACTGGGCTAAAATTCCCTGTTGTCAGCCCCCACCAGACAAGGAATCCACAGTTCCAACCACTTTTTGGTTTTCTTATACTCCTCTAGTCTACTTGTCCAGTCTAGTCACTCAGGTTACTTGTCTGGTGTGTATGACATTTCAGTTGGGGGTCCCTGGCACATACAAAGGCCAACAGAATTTTTACTTACTCTTTCGACCTTTTAAGTAATCAGGGTCAACCAGGACTACACCATCTGTGTAGGGAAGGAGAGATGCCACCCTGGTCAGGAAAAATCCTTACACTATGAAACAGAATCAATCTCTGAAATAGTTCCTCCCACTTTTCCCTTTAATTGGCCTCATCTTCTGCATGTCCATTTTTTGTCTTTTTTTTAGTCCCTGGCTCCCATTCCCTTCTCCCAGGATCTTTCCCTTTTTGGACTCACTGACCGATGGGATCCACCATGTCCACATGGTCCACGAAGTCTCGTTTCCCCAGGTAGATGGCAAGCTGTTGTGGAACAACCTTGCATGTTATTCTCGTAGTCATCATCTTTGTTCGTTTGTTTTATTTTATTTTTGAGAGAGAGAATGCGAGTCAGGGAGGGGCAGAGAGAGAGGGGGACAGAGGATTTGAAGCAGGCTCTGTGCTGACAACAGTGAGTCCTATGTGGAGCCCAAACTCACAAACTGTGAGATCCTGACCTGAGCCAAAGTCAGACGCTCCACAGACTGAGCCACCCAGGCGCCTCCCCATAATCATCTTGGAGTGGATTCCCCTGAAGCCCCCAATCCAAACCCCTGAGACCTTGAAGGATGTACCCAACTATCCCTTTTGCCCTCTTATTTGCCCAGCTAGGCCAGGTTCTCTCACCTTCCCATTGGAGCAGGTCTTCTTATACACCCTATAAAGAGAAAATCAGGAAGAAAATAGAGAGGGTCATTGGGAGAGAAGGCAAGAGAATAAGAGAGAGGAAAGAAAGGGAAGTGGGGGAGAAAAAGGGAAATATTCCTAGGATTAGAAGAGGCCCAAGGAGCATGAAGTGGTGCAAAGGTGGAGGTAATTGGAGTAGAGTTCAAGCTACAAGTTGGGAAAAAGTTGGAGACTCCACTACCCCAAAGGCAAATACTTTGATTTGGGTAGGGGACGAGTCACAGAATCAGAGAATTAGAAGTTCTTACTTACCTTGACATGTTGGACATGGAGTTGATATTGCACCTTTTCTGAGAAGAGGGAAAGAGGAGGAAGACTCATTCATTTGGTCCCTATTCTCCTTGCCCTACTCTGGGATACCATCCAGACACACCTAGTGTGGTGTAACTGTTCTTCCTTAAATACATGCCTCACTACCATCAAGTGCCTTATATTCTCCCTCCTGCCAAGGTTATTTATTAAGCATACTCTCACCCATCCCAGACATGGGGGAGAAAAACCTATTTTTACAAATTGTTGACTAACCATATTGCCTATTCTCCAGAAAGGGCATGGCTTCCTGGAATAGCTGGAGCATTCTTGAGCACTTTCATTGAGAAGGAACTTGTCTGGATGGAGGCTCAAGAGAAGCCTCCATCCAGACAAGTGTGAGGAAAATTGGACCGGATGAGGCTGGATATCACCTAACACCAACAGTAGTTTGTTAGACATGTTTGTTAGATACATGAATGAATGTATCTAGACATGTTTGTTAGATACATGAATGAATGAAAGAATGAATGAACGCAGAAAACATGGATGCTGTCTGCTTTTGCTCCTGCAGTGGATTCTGAGCCTGAGTTCACCCCGTAGTGGCCTTAACTCTCAGCTAAGAGAGGAGAAAGGTGTGGGAGAGAAGGGGTTGGTGCCCTCATGCTCTTGGTTGTTGGTGGCAGAAACTTCTAGGGAGGTTGAAAGCCTTCCCTGAATCTGTTCATCACTCTCTTCACCTTCCCCCAATTTCCCCATTCTTATCCCCATCCACATTCCCAGGTGCTAGACCTCGGAGTAAGGACCCTTAGAGAGAGGGAGATGTCTGTCTAGTGCTTCTCTTTGAAGCATATTAGGTCTGGACTGAGGGGTGAGCTTAGGGGAGATTCCAGAGATCTCTCACAGGGTTTTTCAGCCCAAGTGCCTGCTGATTGTGTCAAGAAAGGTGTTCCTCAAGTGCTCCTTAATATATTAATGGGGATGCTAAAGGCAAGGGATATGGGACCTAGTACAGGCTAGAAGTAGAGGACTTTGGACTGTTACCTTGGGAGAGAGATGAAGCTCACATCCGTCTCCAGGTCTGGTTGCTAGGCTCGCCTCCCCAGCCTCTTATACTTAAGTTCCTTTGAGTGTTTAGGTTGGTGGGGATCAGCGAAGAAGAATAGAGTTCTGGGGAGGGCATAAAACACTGCTTTATAAATAGCTCAGGTGGCAAGAATTTGGAAAGCAGATTAAAGACTAAAAGATTAGTGGCTAAAGATTAGCAAGTTCTTGCTGCTGGGACAGGGTCGGGGTAGGTGTTGAGTCTGCTGGTGTTAAAGTCAGGGGAGCTTGAGAAGAAGAACTACAGGGTTTTGGCCTTATGAGGCCTTAAACCTGAGGACTGGGATCAAAGGGGAGTCAGAGACATTAAAGGAAAAGCATAGTGAGGGATTGAAATAGGAGGACTCAAAGTATAGGCCTGTATGATTCTGAAAAGAGAGTCTTGTGTCACTCTTCAGTGTTTCTGTATCTCTTGATAAGCTATTACAGGCCACACAAAAGCCAAGAGTATGGGAAAGAGTGCCCCTTTGCCAGCCCCACACCACATGGGACGTGGGACTCTTGAATCCTACTGTTTAGAAGCCTTGATTATCCCAGCTTATGTGCACAGCAGGAGTCAATCTCCTGTAAGTGGGGGTGGTGATTGGGGAGGGGAGGTTGAGTGTACTGAGCTGTGTGTGCACATGTCTGTGAGCCTTGAACTTTTCTTGTTGGAGAGGAAGGTATCAAAGGATTCTTGGCCCAGGGGCAGGTGATCCTGAAAGGATGTTGCATGTGGAGGGAATAGGAATTGACATTTGTATCACCCCCCACCTAGAGTAAACCTTCCCCCTCAGTTTTTGACTCTCCCCAATCCAACTAAGTCTGTGTTATAGGCTCTAAGCAGCTTCACTTGCCTCTTATGACCACTCATGGAATTAGAGATATTTCTGTCCTACAGCTGCCAGGACTTCCACAGTGGCAGCAGCAATAGTAATCTTCCTTTCTTGGCTGTCCTTCTCATAGGGGTCAGGTCCAGGCTTTGTGGACATATAGAATGTAGAGACAGAACCTCCAAGCTTTGGGGATACAGGACCCTACCCTGCCTCTGCCTCCCCATAGAGCTGGCTGACCTTCAGTATCTATCCATAGATGCCAGCCCTCAACCCTCATTCCTCAGGGGATGGCTATGACTGTGGTTCAGAGGGCTGGGCCTTCCTTAACTCCTGCTCCTTACTGTGGCTGCTGGACAGCTGATAGCTGTCCCATATTCCTTTTATATAGCTAACTGTGTTAGCCTTTGCCATTTCTTGCCAGTATATGACCCAGGGGCTTGTATTTTAGTTGCTGTTACTCTGCCCTTCTCAGGGATTTTCAGATAGAGGCAGACTCTGCAGGGACCATAGTGGGACTGAAACTAATGCTGGACATACAGGAAAGAGTTATGTACTTGCCAAGGTTGGTATCTGTGGGGAAGGCAAAACTTCAGAACGAATGTACTTTTGGACTAGTCTTCAGCTCTTTTTTGTCTTCAGACCCATACTTGAAGCGTCTCCCCTCTTTCAGCTCAGATCCATGGTCCTCTCAGCAGGAAGAAAATACATCTGGTAGGTCTTTTTTTAAAATTTATAGTTTATTGTCAAATTGGTTTCCATATAATACCCAGTGCTCTTCCCCACAAGTGCCCTCCATATCTGGTAGGTCTTTAATTCATTACTATGATTGAACTTAAATCATTATCTCTTTTCTAGGAGTATGTGCATTTCTTGACTGAGGTATAATTTACAAACAGCAAATTGCACAAATCTTAATTGCACCACTT
>CM053579.1:57474934-57528619 GCA_028646485.1 Cryptoprocta ferox
TATGTGCATTTCTTGACTGAGGTATAATTTACAAACAGCAAATTGCACAAATCTTAATTGCACCACTTTATGTATTTGTATTTACTGTGGTAGGCTGAATTATGGACTCCAAAGATATAGAGTCCTAATCCCTAGAACCTACGGATATTACCTTATGTGGCAAAAGGGACTTTGCAGGTATGATTAAATTAAGGGTCTTGAGATGGGGAGATTACTCTGCATCATCTAGGTGGGCCCTAAATTTAACCACTAGTCTCTTTAAAGAGGGAAAACTCTATTTCCCTCTACAGCTTCTCTGTAGCTAGAAGGAGATTGGGCTACAGAAACAAGGCAATATGAGAACTGAAGTGAGATGCTGTGTTAGTGGCTTTGAAAATGGAGGAAGGGGCCACAGTCAAGGAATGCAGCTCTCAAAGCCAGAAAGGACAAGGGCATGGATTCAAACTCATAGACTCTTATGGTCACAAGGCAGCTGTTGCAGTTCAGGTGTAGCCTGGCTGATAACTTGATTTTGGCCCAATGAAACTGATTTTGGACTTCTTACCTCCAGAACCGTAAGAGAATAAGTGCTTTTTTAAGCCACCAAGTCTATGGTAAATTGTTCTACATCATCAATAGGAAACTAATACACCTGTGTGTACATGCACATAACCATTACCTGGATCAAGATATAAAACATTTCCATCTGCTCCCAAAATTCCCTTGTGTCCCTTTCCAGTTTGTAGTCCCCAAAAGAATTATCACCAGTTTCATTTTGATCAAAAGTATTTGCATTTTCTAGTAGAATTTATTCCTGGGCTTCCAAGGTGGTTCAATATTTGCAAATCAATCAATATGATACACCACATTAAGAAAAGAAAGAACCATATAATCCTTTCAATAGATTCAGAAAAAGCATTTGACAAAGTACAACAGCCATTCATGATAAAAATAGCTCAACAAAGTACTGTTAGAAGAAACGTATCTCAATATAATAAAGACCATATATGGAAAACCCACAGCTAATATCGTCCTACAAGGGGAAAAACTGAGAACTTGTCCTCTATGGGTAGGAACAAGACAGGAATGTACATTCTCCCCACTGTTATTTAACACAGTACTGGAATTTCTAGCCACAATAATCAGAAACACAAAGAAATAAAAAGTATTCAAATTGGCAAGGAAGAAGTCAAACTTTAACTGTTTGCAGATGACATGATACTCTATATAGAAAACCCAAAGGTTCCACCAAAAATTTGCTAGAACCAATACACAAATTCAGTAAAATCACAAGGAACAAAATCAATATACAGAAATCTGTTGCATTTCTATACACCAATAATGAAGCAGCAGAAAGAGAAACCAAGGAATAAATCCCACTTATAATTGCACCAAAAACCATAAGATACCTAGGAATAAATCTAACCAAAGAGGTAGAAGATCTGTTCTCTGAAAACTATAAAACACTGATGAAAGAAATTGATGACAAAGAAGTGGAAAAACATCCCATGCTCATGGATTGGAAGAACAAATGTTGCTAAACTGTCTATACTACCCAAAGCAATCTACACATTTAATGTAATCCTTATCAAAGTACCACCAGCATATTTCACAGAGCTAGAACAAACAATCCTAAAATTTGTATGGAACCATAAAAGACCCTGAATAGCCAAAGAAATCTTGAAAAAGAAAAGCAAAGGTGGAGGCATCACAATTTCAGACTTCAAGTTATAGTTCAAAGCTGTAGTAATCAAAACAGTATGGTACTGGCATAAAAATAGACACATGGATCAATGGAACAGAATAGAAAACCTAGAAATGCACCCACAACTATATGGTCAATTAATCTTCGACAAAGCAGGAAAGAATATCCAATGGGAAAAAGATAGTCTCTTCAACAAATGGTGCTGGGAAAACTGGACAGCAATGTGCAAAAGAATGAAACTGGATTACTTCTTACACCATACACAAAAATAAACTCAAAATGGATGAAAGACTTAAATGTGAGGCAGGAAACCATCAGTATCCTAGAGGAGAACACAGGAAGTAACCTGTTTGACATTGGCGATAGCACCTTCTTACTTGATACGTCTCCTGAGGCAAGGGAAACAAAAGCAAACATGAACTGTTGTGACTTCATCAAGATAAAAACTTCCATACAGTGAAGGAAACAATCAACAAAACTAAAAAGCAACCTGCTAAATGGGAGAAGATATTTGCAAATGATATATCTAATAAGAGCTAGTATCCAAAGTCTATAAAGAACTTATAAAACTCAACACCCAAAAACCAAATAATCCAGTTAAAAAATGGGCAGAAGATATGAATAGACATTTTTCCAAAGAAGACATATAGATGGCCAACAGGCACATAAAAGATACTCAACATTACTCATCATCAGAGGAATACAAATCAAAACTACAATGATATCTCATAACTGTCAGAATGGCTAAAATCAACAACACAGGAAACAACAGGTATTGGCAAGGATGCAGTGAAAGGGGAACCCTATTACACTGTTGGTGGGAATGCAAACTGGTGCAGCCACTCTGGAAAACAGTATGGAGGTTTCTTAAAAAGTTAAAAATAGAAATGCCCTAAGATCGAGCAATTTCACAACTTGGTATTTACCCAAAGGATACAAAAATACTAATTTGAAGGGATGCATGCACAGTGATGTTATAGCAGCATTATCTATAATAGCCAAATTATGGAAAGAGCTGAAATGTCCATCAATTGATGAATGGATAAAGAAGTGATGGTATGTATATATGTGTGTGTATATGTGTGTGTATATATATACACATGTATGTATATATATAATGTATAATATATATAATGGAATATTACTCAGCCATAAAAAAGAAGGAAATCTTGCCATTCACAAAGATGTGGATGGAGCTAGAGACTATAATGCTAAGCAAAATAAGTCAGTCAGAGAAAGACAAATACCATATGATTTCACTCATATGTGGAATTTAAGAAACTAAACAAATAAACATGGGAGGAAAAAGAAAACCAAGAAACTGACTCTTTTTTTTTAATGTTTTTATTATTGAGGCAGAGAGAAACAGAGCATGAGTGTGGGAGGGTCAGAGAGAGAGGGAGACACAGAATCTGAAGCAGGCTCCAGGCTCCGAGCTGTCAGCACAGAGCCTGATGCGGGGCTCGGACCCGCGAACCGTGAGATCGTGACCTGAGCCGAAGTCGGCTGCTTAACCGACTGAGCCACCCAGGTGCCCCTGACTCTTAACTATAGAGGAAAACTGATGGTTACCAGACAGGAAGTGGGTGGGGGGATAGCTGAAATAGGTGATGGGGATTAATAGGAAGGGGTGCACTTGTGATGAGCACCAGGTGTTGTATGTAAGTGTTGAATCACCATATTCTACATCTGAAACTAATATTACGCTGTATGGTAACTAACTGGAATTTAAATAAAAACTTGCAAAAAAAAAAGGAGTATTTACATTTTCTGAGGAGGCCAGAGTAAGAAGGCAAAGGAATGCATTTCTGATTATGGAGTTTCTGGCCTCTATGATAGATTGAGGGGAGAGTTTTTTTCAGGTCCTAATCCACCTCACTTGCACACCCCAATGATTTTCCCAGCCAGGCTTTCCAATTAGGAAGTGATGATCAGATTCCTGAGTGAGAAAGGGATGGGTTATTCAGTAAGGGATTGTAGCAGACAGAATTGTTTGTCGACTCAATAGCCACCTCACCCTTCTTTCTTGTGGGCAGAATCTCCATTTTCTCTGCCGGTCATGGTCATTTCATCCCTCCTGCCAGTGTCTGGTTTAGTTATAGGCCATATAGATGTAATTCAGGCCATTGAGATGTGAAAGGAAGTGTGCTAGGGAGATTCTGAGAAAGGTTTCCTGAGTAATAGCAGTAAACACACAGGAAGAGAGGCCTTCCTCTTCTACCATTGAATGTTGCCATGTTTGGATACAATGCCTAAAGTGTAGTAGCCATCTTGTGACCATGAGAGTTGCTAAACAAACATGCCAAGGGGTTGCAGATCAGAAAGATAGAAAGAGTCAGGATTTTTTTTAAAAGTTTACTTGTCTTTGAGAGAGAGAGACAGAGTACGAGCAGGGGAGGGGCAGAGAGAGCGGGAGACACAGAATCCAAAGCAGCCTCCAGACTCGGAGCTGTCAGTGCAGAGCCCAGTGTGGGGCTCGAATTCACAAACTGTGAGATCATGACCGAGCCGAAGTCAGACACTTAATCCACTGAGCCACCAAGGTGCACCTAGAGTCAGGATTTTTTTATGACATTGTTGAGTTGAATTAGCCAACTCCAAAGCTGCCCACTCCTGGACTTAAATGCAAGATAATACATTTTCTCATTTTAAAATCAGCTGAGTTGGAATTTTCTGGTATTTCAACTGAAAGTATATACCAGCAGACTTAAATGGGATCTGCACAATGGCATTGACGTGGGGGAGGATAGAAAGGAAACAGATGAATCAAATGGTAGAAACAGAGACTTCCTGTGCTGTCTTAGGTGCTGGACACAGCAGTACTAGCCTCTACTCTAAAGCTTTTTTTTTTTTTTTAACGTTTATTCATTTATTTTGGGGGAGAGAGAGCAAGCAGGAGAGAGGCAGAGAGAAAGGGAAAAAGAGAATCCCAAACACAGAATCTGACATGAGGCTCGATCTCACGAATCTGTGAGACCATGACCTGAGCTGAAACCAAAAGTCTGACGCTTAACTGACTGAGCCACCCAGGTGCCCTTCTTTGCTAAAGCTTTTAACAGTCCTGCTGGAGGTAAAGAACAGACATTTACAAAGACAAAAAGGGCATACTACAGAAAAGACACCTGGAGAAGGCTAACTTGGGCACAATTATATGGAGCCAGTCACTTTCCCACAATTTTATTAAAAATTTTGAAATCCAGGGTTTCAGATTATAGTATAGCTCCTTTCCATCAAGGTTGAGTGACTGTCTTGTCCCACTCCACACTGCACCTTATTCTCATTAGGTGACCTCATTATTTCACTAAAGAAAACCCAGGCAACTGGGGTGAACTTTCCAATCTCCAACATCCTCCAAATTCACCTATATTTTAATTCCTAATGATAAAGAGGATGATAATTTGCCAGCCACTATGCATTACATACATGCATTGCCTCATTATCTTCGCACAACCAGAAAGGTGCTCATAACTTCATTCTACATATGAGGAAATGGAGGTTCAGGAAGACTTACCTACAGTCATATAGCTAGTGGGTGATGGAGCCAGAGTTAAACTCTAGGTCTGACTCCAAAACCTGCATTTCCCCCACTATTTCACTTACTTTTTCTCCTTCATTTCTTTCCTTCTGTCCTTATTTCCTTCCTCTGTTGCTTCTCCCTCCATCTCCTTCCTTCCACCTCCCTCACCCTACCCCTATTCAGAGAAAGAGATTAGAAATCATACCTTTCCCTCCTTTCCCTTTTTAGGCCCTAAGGCAACAGGAAGCATTGCAGAGAAACTCATCAAGACATGAATATTAGATGTGAGGGGCCAAGAGGAGGAGGACTGGAAAAGACTGGGGGAGTTGGGGAACAGAAGGATATCAGTAGGAAAGAATAAACTTTGCCTGACATACTAAATTCTAGATTATCAATTAGGTACCCAAATGGGTATGTCCCAGAGCAAACAATATATACAAGGGCTTAGATTATAGCTGTCAGAATCATTCAATTCAACAAAGTATAACAATCATTCATTCATTCAATAAACATTTATTGAATACCTACTGTGTGCAAGGTATCTGTTTCCTTAACTCTGAATTGGAAGGCTTTTTTTCTTTTTGGACAAGACATATAATTTGGGAAAAAATACCTGGAACATATGGGGTTTTTTAAAGCTTATTTATTTATTTTGAGAAGGGGGGGGGGAGGCAGAGAGAGGATCCCAAGCAGAGGATCCCATGCTGACAGCGTGGAGCTCGACTCGGGGCTCAAGCCCAAGAACCATGAGATCAAGACTTGGACACTTAACCAACTGAGCCACCCAGGTGCCCCTGGAACATAAGTTATTATACTTTACTGGGAAGGCTTTGGGAAAGACAGAGGTAAACCAGGAGCTTTTCCTCAAGGAGCTCTGGGTCTGGTGTGAGGGTGGGAGAATGAGGAGATGGACAAAAATACAAATGAGTATAGTTCTATGCAGTTTGTGGCATGTGCCATAATCTCAGTAGAAATCAAATGTGGTACGAGTGTGAGAGAGACATAAATTTTTATTAGAATTTGCATGCTGTAGTCTTATTGGTCATATTAATTATTCATAACTTCATTTTTTTTGAGAGAGGGCACAAGTGAGTGAAGGGCAGAGAGAGAGGGGGAGAGAGAGAGAATCCCACGAGGGGCAAAGAGAGAGAGAGGGAGAGAGGGAAAGAGAGAGAGAGACAGAGAGAGAGAGAGAGAGAGGCAGAGAGAGACACAGAGAGACAGGGCTCACCTGAAGTGGGGCCTGAGCTCACGAACTGTGAGATCATGACCTGAGCCACAGTCAGATGCTTAACCGACTGAGCCACCCAGGCGCCCCAATTATTTATACGTTCTAAGTTAAATCATGAGAGTGGATGTTGAAAGAAAGAGGGAGAGAGAAATGGTAGAGTGAGGAGAGGAAGGAGAATAGGAAGAGGGGAGGAGAAGAGAGAAGAGCTGTAGGAATAAGCCTTAGGGAAGGATCACATTTGGAGGAAGGAGGACAAAAAGAGCCAGGGAAGAAGTTGAAGGAACATCCAGAGGACTTAGGAGAATCAGAGTAATGCAAAGTCACAGAACCAAAAGTGAGGGAGAGTGTCACAGAAGACCGTGAGTGTGGCCTGCAGCATTTCATAAGGCACAAATCATTCCTTTTGGCCCAGGTGATGTTGGGCAAGGTTTTTTTCCTGAAGTATCCACTGGGCGGCAGCTGTGTCCAGCGACTAGCAGAAACCTATCCGAGCTAAACCAGCTTGAAGCAGGAAAAGCAGCAAGCTGGCTCAGGTCGGGGCTTCTCTAGTGTAGAGGATGCTGAAGTGACCCCCTGGGTGTATGCCAAGACTCAGATCACACTTGTTCTCCTCTGAAGAGATCAGCTTCATGCCTAGGAGCAAAGTAATAATGGAAAATACTGTATGATGAGAAGCATTTCATGCTTTATGAACTGTTTTCATACCTATTGACCCATTCGATATTCAGGAAACCCCAAAAAGTTGGTGTTATTATCCCCATTTCACTGGTGAGAAAACTAAGTTACAAAGAGGTGTCCGGCATTACACAACTAATACGTGGAGAAACAAAGATTTGAATTCATGTCTGCGGCTCCAAACAGCTGGGCCTTTTATGTAATTATCACAGCAGTCAGCTGTCCACGACTCAGGCTATGACTGCTTCTTCCTCCATGCCTCCATTTTATCTACCCTCACCCTGCCACAGGGCAAGGATCTCAAGTTTCCCCATCCAGGTTTCTGGGCCTCCAGGAGATCTAGATCCTAGATTCCAGAGCCTCCCTTGCAGGCCTGCCTCCTCCTGTCACTCCCAGAATCCAGCTAGGCAATATTCTCAGGACCTGAAGATCAGGTTCAAAGTCCCCATTTCTTCCAGTTCCCTTCAGTGTGGATTCTGCTCCAGACTACACCCCCTTCCCCTACTCACCTCATCTTCTGAGTCCACCAGGCCCAAAGCTTGCCTCTATGCCTAAGACCCCCATAATCCTGGAACCTTAGTTAGCCCCAGAGGCCCCAGATCCAGAGCTCCTGACAAGTTGGCATTCTCTGGCACTCAGCCCTCAGACACCTAGCCTTGGTTTCTGTACTTTCTCTGCCATATTCAGACTGGGGTCTCCTGGAGTGATAGAGAGAGATGAAAGGAGGTATGCAGGAAGAGGCAGAGCCTGTGAGGGAGGCTTGTCGGCTAGCCTCCTTGGGGAGGAGTGAACTGTCTCCTCTCCACCTCCTCTTATGTGTGCAATAGGCAACTCAAAATTGACAGGCTGAGAAATGAACTCCCAGTCTTTCCCCAAACCTGCTTCTCTCAGAGCTTTTCCCATCTCTGTCTACAGTAACTTCATTCCTCCAGTTGCTCAGGTCAGAAATCTTAGAGTCATTCTTGACTCCTCTCTTTCTCTCACACCTCACATCAGTAAATCTTGTTGTCTCTACTTTCAAAATCTAGTCAGGGGGTGCCTTGGTGGCTCAGTTGGTTAACCTGATTTTGGCTCAGATCATGGTCTCACGGTTTGTGAGTTCAAGCCCCGCATAGGGCTCTGCGCTGACAGAGTGGAGCCTGTTTGGGATTCTCTCTCTCCTTTCTCTGCCACTCTCCTGCTCACATGTGCACACATGCTCTCTGTCTCTCAAAATAAATACACTTAAAAAAAACTCTATATAAATCATACCCCAGCACTGTCTCTTCTAAACCCTCAAATGGCCTCCCATTCACTGAAAGTAAAAGCCAAGTAACCCTCACAATGGCTTACAAGGACCTTCATGATCTGGTCCCTGCCACACTCTCTGACCTCATCTCTACATTTCCCCTTCCTCACAACCACCTCTGATCTTTATCCAAAGTCACCCTAATATTTAAAGCAGCAATCTTCTCTATTCCCCATGTTCTTTCTTTTCTATTCCCCTTCCTGTCTTTATTTTGCTCCATAGTCATGATTACAATCTATATATTTTACTTGTTAATTTTATTTTATTTTCACTCCCCACTAGTATGGGAGGTCCATTAGAGTCAGAGTCTTTCTCTGTTTTACTCACTACTAGTGAACTGCCAGTACGTAGACCTGGACTAAGCACACAGTAGGGTCTCAGTAAACATTTGCTTATATCTTTCCTGGATTATGGGCAGTGGTGTTAGAGAGGTAAGTAAGCATAGCAATTAAGTACCAGGATGCTAGAGCCTGGTTCAAAGGCAGGTCTGCCTGGGTTCAAATTTTGACTCTCCCCCTAAATAGCAGAATACATTCTCCTTGCCTTAGTCTCCTTATCAGCACAATAATAGTACCTTTTTTATAGAGAACTTGGTGGGCCATCAATAAGTGTAAGGCATTTAGAATAGTGCCTTGCACATAGTAAGTGCTATATAAGCAGTGTTTATAATTATATGCACCTGGAGTTGAGATTTATATCAGTAGTATAGATTTTCCCAAGTCTTTCCGTGTGTTATCTTGCATTTGCTCATGTTAACGTTCATTCATTTCCCATGTTTCTCCTCGTTTACACAGATTGATATGATCTCCCTGTAGTTGTAGTCATCTCCTGTGGCCTGGCTCTTCATCTATAAACTTGGATGTTTCCTCATGTACTCCCTGCTACAGTCATTTAGAAACTGTTAAATAGTAATCTTGCTGGGCCCCAGTTTCCCAATCTGTACGTGAGTGGGTTGGACTAGATAATCTGGATGGGCTTTTCTAGCTCTGACAATCTCCCGGGACGGGACGGGAAGAAGGACAGGCCCCACCCCCAAACCCGCCCTCTTGGATATGCCCTCTGGCTGCCAAGGGGAAAGGTGACAGAATCAGCTGGGCTCAGCCTCAAGGGAACCAGGTAGGAGACAAGCCAAGTTTCTTGCATGAGGGTGGTGATGGGGTTCCTGGGTTGGACCAGGCAGGGGGAAGGCGTCAGAAGTAACTGTCGTGTGGAGACCCTGGGACCAGGGTGAGGGGAAAGGTCAAGGCACCATGGGGAGAAATGTTGTAATGGGCTAGGACACAATTTGGATCTGGTCATCTTCCCACATTGGACAGTCCTGCTAGGCCTCCACCCCTGCAGGTAGCCAAGATCTGGAGGACAGAGTTAGTTGCAGAATGAGAACAACCCAAGCTCACTGCCTGCCCTACTGAGCCCCAGCACCACCTGCTGCCCACCACTCCCGAGGCTGGACCAAGGGAGCTTGGGCAGAGGCCAGGCTGGCCTGGGTGCACCCGGATATACTCCTCTCGCTACCCCTAATGCTTCAATCATGGCCCTCGCAGTTCTCTGCTTTTTGGGCTCAGGGCAGGGCTGGGAGGCCAGGGAAATCCAGCCACCTTCACTTCTGCCCTTTCTACCTCTAGGGGGACCATGGCCGGTGCAGAGTCCCCTCTGCTCACAACCCTAGGCCCCAGTCCGGATCCTGGCGACAGCGAGGTAGAGATGAACTGCTGGTTTGATGAGGAGTTCAAGTTCATCCTGCTGCCTGTGAGCTACACAGTTGTCTTTGTGTTGGGTCTAGGTCTCAATGCCCCGGCCCTCTGGCTCTTTCTCTTTCGCCTCCGACCATGGAATGCAACGGCCACCTACATGTTCCACTTGGCCTTATCAGACACTTTGTACGTGCTGTCACTACCCACCCTCGTCTACTATTATGCGGCCCGCAACCACTGGCCCTTTGGTACTGGGCTCTGCAAGTTCATCCGCTTTCTCTTCTATTGGAACCTCTACTGCAGTGTCCTTTTCCTCACCTGCATCAGTGTGCACCGCTACCTGGGCATTTGCCACCCACTGCGGGCACTACGCTGGGGCCGGCCTCGATTTGCAGGCCTTCTCTGCCTGGCAGTTTGGTTGGTCGTAGCCGGTTGCCTCATGCCCAACCTGTTCTTTGTCACAACCAGCCCCAAGGGGGACACCATCCTGTGCCATGACACCACTCGGCCTGAGGAATTTGACCACTACGTGCACTTCAGCTCAGCAATCATGGGGCTGCTCTTTGGCGTGCCCTGCCTGGTCACTCTTGTCTGCTATGGGCTCATGGCCAGGCGCCTGTATCGGCCCTTGCCAGGGGCTGCCCAATCATCTTCTCGTCTGCGTTCTCTCCGCACCATAGCTGTGGTGCTGACCGTCTTTGCTGTCTGCTTTGTGCCTTTCCACATCACCCGCACCATTTATTACATGTCAAGGCTGTTGGAAGCTGACTGCCGGGTGCTGAACATTGTCAACGTGGTCTACAAAGTGACTCGGCCTCTGGCCAGTGTCAACAGCTGCCTGGATCCTGTGCTCTACCTACTCACTGGGGACAAGTATCGCCGTCAGCTCCGACACCTCTGCAGTACTGGTGGGCCCCAGCCCCGCATGACTGCCTCCTCCCTGGCGCTGGTGTCCCTGCCTGAAGATAGCAGCTGCAGGTGGACATCCACCCACTGGGACAGTGGCTTCCCTATCTCTGGGGCAGATAAACTGTAAGTAACACTGGGAGCC
Organism: Cryptoprocta ferox; assembly: GCA_028646485.1. Taxonomy (NCBI): domain Eukaryota; kingdom Metazoa; phylum Chordata; class Mammalia; order Carnivora; family Eupleridae; genus Cryptoprocta; species Cryptoprocta ferox. The sequence goes on from CM053579.1 coordinate 57,486,075, forward strand.
AGGAAGTAAGAGGAAAAAGGGTGAGTGCAAGGCAGAGGTGAGGGAACACAGTAGTTACACCCAATATGGCTGCTTCTTCCTCTTTTCCAGGCTCTGGAGAGAGGCTGACACCCTGAGGATTGAGAGGAACCAGGGAAATTATGTGTGACCCCATCGCTCATAAATCCTTCAGTTGTCCTCTCCTTTTTAGCCAAAGGCAATAACAGCCACTCTTCTTTCGCTTTGTTTCTGTCTCCTTCCTGCTGCCATTGGTCCTGTCTCTTTATCCTACAAGGCTTCCTAAAAATCTCACCCAGTCCTCTTGCCCCCTCCCTTTTCCCTCACATATCTGTACAGCATGTGTTCCTTCAACCAGACCAGAGCATTAGACTGAAGAGGTGGAGAAGTGGGATAATCTCAGGATGGGTTTGGTTTATCTGATGGTGATAGCCAGAATCGGGAGGTGGGGGCACCAGCATATCACAGAGGCCAAGGACGTGACATATGTAGTGCCCATACCCACTTCCCACTTCCTGGTGTCTCTCAAAGACAGCATAGTCTTGCCTACCGAAGTGCTGAGATAGGGCTCAATCCCAGAAAACCTGCATGCCGGGGTCCCCACATGCAGCTGGAGGCATGGCACTGTTGAACAGGTGTATAGCCATGAGGCAGAGAGGGAGCCCTGAGTTTTCCCATGGGGTGGGTACCTTGCCTCAAGGGGTGGGGCCCAAGTCAATAACAGCCTTTGGAACAGGACCTCCTTTATGATGTTTGCTGAGAGCATATTTGACTGTCTCCTGTACTTAATGAAAAGAACGGAGGATGGCTTAGAAAGAGATGAGGGAGCTCTCATATTTGTGGCTGTAACTTCCAGCATGAAGAGGTAGAGCAGGTTTGTGCAGAGTTTGGTGCGGTGACAGGCTTGATGCCCAGAGCTGGCTCTTCACTGGTCTCTCCCCTTTCTCTATCTCCTACCCTAGGTGAATAATAAATCTGTCACCAACTCTTTCAGAACAGGCCTTAAGGCTTCAATGCCAGGGAAGAGCATGGGGACTAGGACAGCTCCCCTCAGAGTCTCCCATCCAGTTACTCCCCCCTTGCACCATCTTGGTACTTATGGGCTTACAGGAGTAGGAGGGTGGGTGGGTACAGAACTTGGGCAGCTAACCCCCAAACCTCAGGAAGTAAGAGTGTCTAGGCAGTCATTCATGAGAAAGGAGGGCTTACACTTCTAGCCACGCCCCACTCTGAAATTGCCTTCTAGACCACTGATCCCCTGAGTTTCCAGCCTGCCTTTTCTTTTGCCCCACTCTTGCTGTCTTGTCTCTAATCTCTTACTTGTCTAAGGAGTCTGTCTGGAGAGTAAAACTGCAGCTAGTCTCCAGAAAAAAATGACTTCAATGCCCCTGAATGTCCCTTTGCATCCTTCCATGTGCTCTCTCTTTCTGCCTGCTACCCATGACTCTTTTCCATTCGGAGTAAACGGACTGGCCTTTTCCTTACTAGTTTCACTGTCTCATGGCCACTGCCTAGACTGTTACATATCATGTTTTTCATCTGTACTCTTTCTATTATTCCTATGACCGTAGCCTCCTTGCCCATCACCTCTCCTATCCACTGATCCCACCAAGTAAAGCTGCTTTCTCCATCACAACTGACCCAGTCTCCTCCATTTCTCAAGTCCATTTAACTCCCATATGTTTTTATCAAGACTAACTGCCCAGACTTTGTGGTCTGCTACTTTCAGGCTATCTTCCCTTACACTCTAACTTTAGTTAAATACTTTGACTTTCACCTTGGGCCACTTTCCTCCTCTCTCCTATACTAGAGGAGACTGCAGATGAAGCCAGAGCACAGGGCTGATTTGACCCACTGAAACTTCATGTCTTGGAACTTCATGTCTTGGAACTTCATCTAAACCCGCATTTTTATTAGCTTGCTGTGTTCCTAGTGAACATTCCAGAGGCAAGAGTTTCCTGTATTTTCTACCTTCTCAAGGATCCAACTTGATCCTACCCTATGACCTTCTAAGAGTCACTTTGCCTCCAATGAAGCTGAGAAGATCTAATACCTCAACTTCTTTCTGCTTCATTCATGATAATTCTACTTTTATATCCATCTTGTCTTTCTTCCTTTCTTCCCTGTAGACCCCATATAAGAGGTGGCTCTCTTACTTTTTCCTTTGTTTGTCTCTTTTCATCACTTTTAGTCTTTCCATAACTGATTTCATCCCATCTTTAAAAAAAATACACATACAACAGGGGTGCCTGGGTGACTCAGTCGGTTGGGTGTCCAACTCTTGGTTTCAGCTCAAGTTATGATCTCGCAGTTCATGAGATCAAGGCCCATGTCAGGCTTTGTGCTGATAGCGTGGACCCTGCTTGGGATTCTCTCTCTATCTGCCCCTCCTCCACTTGTTCTCTCTCTGTCTCGCTCTCGCTCTCAAAATAAATAAACATATTTTAAAAGCCGCACATGACAAAACCCAACCAAACAAAAATAAAGCATTATCACCAATACCTTGACCATGCTGTCTCTTGTAGCTAACATTTTACTCTTCTTTTTCACTTCACTGTCAGGTTTCTAGAAAGAGTACCATAACTATCATTATAAAGTCACCCCTTAACTCTCTGAAACTGGTTTCCTTCTGTACCTGGGAGAACAAAAATTACTTCATAAGCAAGATCTTTATGATCTCTCCTCTATATTCCTCTTTGACTATCTCTACTTCACTTTACCTTCTTGCATATCCTGTTTAAAAGTTTTAAGAAAACAACATTTAAAAATTCCATTATGACAACAGTAAAGAAAATTTTGAAAGAAAATATTCACCTATACTTCCAAACCCTAGACAATTGTTTTCATTTATCTATGTTCCATGCTTTTTCAGTTTGCATAATACATACTTATATTTTATATAAGTGTAAGCATAGTGTACATATATTTTTAAATTTTGCTTTAAAAACTTTTATTGTAAATACTGTCCTTGTACTGCAGTCTTTCATGTTTATCATTTCAATAACCACATAAAATTACATCAATTAGTAGATTGTATTTTATTTGACTATTCCCTTATTATTGGACATTTAAGTGACTCTCACTTTTTCTGTGCTTTGAACATCTTAATGCATATGTCTTTTTTTCTTCTTTGCAAGAAGAAAATTTGTCCTGCTTCTAGGACCAGTTCCCAGAAGTGGGTTTACCAGATCAAAGAGCATGAATGTTTTTATGGATCTTGATTTGCAAAAAGACTGCACAAATTTTCAATGCCACAATTGCACCTGAGTGTTCCGTTTCTCTTACAGCTTTAGCATTGGACTTTAAGGAATCTTTTTGGATGGCTTAAACACTAAATTCTTAACTTCACCTTTTTTTATTACTGAGGGGATAGAACACTTTTCCATATGTTTACTATTTCCATTTCTTCTTGTGTGAACTGTCTGTTCATATTCTTCACCAATTGACATTAATGGTCTTATACACATTGGTGAGCTTATATATCTAAGCGTGTTCTTTATTTAACATATACCTTAGGGGCACCTGGATGTCTCAGTAGGTTAAGTGTCTGACTTCAGCTCAGGTTGTGATCTTGTCATTCTGAGTTCAAGCGCCACGTCAGGCTGTCTGCTGACAGCTCAGAGCCTGGAGCCTGCTTCAGATTCTGTGTCTCCCTCTTTCTCTCTGCCCCACCCCCACTCTCTCTCTCTCTCTCTCAAAAGTAAACATCAAAAATTAAAAAACAATACATGTTAACCTTTTGTCATATTTGATATAAATGTTTCTTCCATTTATTGTAATTTTTACTTTTAATTTTAGTTCCTTATTTCGTCACCTTGCTTTAAATTTCTCTCCTCCTACTTTTACTTATCTTGTTAATTCCTCTCTCTTGCTAGCTTCTCCTCTTTTATTCCCTAAGTAAACAGAGTTCCAAGATCTGTCATAGTCATAACATTTGGGGATTATTTAATCCACTCCCCACCCCACCATCTGCCCCTCGATTTTCTCTTGGAGAGAATATATGTGCACACGAATACAAGTCAGTTGACTTAGAACCCTTGAGAATACCTCAGAAATATTCTAGCGCCTAGGTGCCCTTTCACCTTACAAAGCAGGAAACAGGTCCAAAGATATGACTTGCCCATTATTTAGTAAGTTAGTGGCAGAGTAGGAACTAGGCCTAGCCCCCAGGACCCGCGACTCCTAGATCTCCTTCCATTACGTCATGCCAACTCAGGTCTAGGCTGTCGTTTCTCCCAAGTTCCACCTCTATATATTCAATTGCCCACTGGACAGTTTCACTTGGATCTTCCATTGTTACTTCTAACCCAAGATGTAAAAAACTAAATTCCCTAAACCAGTTTCCCTACCTGACTTCATCACTTCTTTTCATGACATCTTCTTTCCTCAAGTCACCTAGGCTCAAAAATGCTCAGGTAACTTCAATTCTTCTCTTTTTATTTCATGAGATTCTGACATTTCTTTAGTTATCATGTCAATTATAATTGGCCTTCCTTTATAATCCCAGTACTACCATTCTAATACTGACTCTTGTCACCTTTATCCCTGACTGACTGATACAGCCTCGTAACTGGTCTTTCTTACCTCCAGTGTCTCCTCACACAAATGCATCCTATGTAATGCATACTTCCAGATTAATCAGCCCTAACACTGCTTTCACAGTTTCACTCTCTTACTTAAAACTCTCTCATGGTTCCCCATTGTCTACAAGACAAGTTGAAATCCTTTAGTCAGAAATGAAAGAGAGCCTTTTCAGTCTTATTTCCCATTCCTCCCCAAAACAAATCTTTGTTCTCCAACTAATTAGAGCTCCTCATTCTTTCTCCAAATGAGACTTGCATTTTCTAAGCTCTGCACTAGAGCTTTCCCCTTCCTTTCCCCTGCACTAGAATGTCCTCCCTTTCTTCTCCCACTGTCCTTTTCCTACCTAGTTTCCAAAGCCAGGCTTAAGCCCCATTTCTTCTTTGAGGCTTTCTCTGGTGACTCTTGCCCACAGTGACCTTCCTGGTCACTCATTACAATAATTATTGTTTATATCAGTCACTTGGCACTTTTATTGTCTTTTGAAATTATACTATTATCGCTACTTAACTCTTTATGTATGTTTGTTTTGTGTTCTTTCCTATGAATTCCTTGAGTTACTGTGATAGAAAGGAAAGAGCATAGGACTGAAAATCCGAAGAGCCAAGTTTGAGCCCTAGTTATGAAAGTAGGGCTTAGGTGTGTCACTTGGGTGAGTCACTCAGACTCTTTGAGCCACAATTTCATCACCTGTAAAATGAGGATCATAATCTCAGCTTTAAGTACTTCAGATTGTGGTAAGGCTCTGCAAATTTAAAGAGCTAAACAAATATGTTTTTTTTTTATTATATCATCTCATTTGCTTAATAAATGGTGCTTCATAAATATTTGCTGAACAATTACATTTCAGTAATTCAGTTTACTATTTCTGTTTCTGGGCATATTTCTGTGTTAAGAGGCCACAGGAAACCCAAGAAACCTAAAGACCCAAGGGCACTTTTTAGGAACAGTGGAGACTGGGAGGGCATTGGGAAGATATTATAAAGAAAAATGGGCCTGTCCAGCATCTCCCACATCCTACTACACTGGCGACTCATTAGTTGGACTACCTATAAGGCCGATCTGAATGTGGAGAGGGAGAAGATGGAACATCAGAGCTTTCACTTTCCTCACATTTTCTACTACTTCATCCCATAACCAAAAACCAGTTGGCCTAATGCTTTTCCTAAGATGCACCTAGGACTCTTTTCTCCTTCATTGATGTGATGAAAGCCAACATTTCGGTGAAGAAGGTAATGAGAAGTAGTAGAGAGAACAAGCAATTTTAGTCAGATAATCAGATGTGGATTTAAATCTTCACTTGATCTTAGCCAAAAGGCCGAGAAGCGATGGATTTAAATCTTCAATATGCTACTCACTAATTGCATGATGTCAGACAAGTTGCTTTATCTCTCTGAGCTTCCGTTTCCTCATTGGTAAATTGGGGTAGTAATTAGTCATTTAGCAGGGCTATTGTGAATGGATGAAAAAAACATCATTTACAGTTCCTGTGGGTGTGAACTCCTTTTCAACAGTTTGCAACTTTAGTGTGGCTGGATGAGGATCCAGACTTCTAGATTTGGATTTGGTGCTGCTTAGAAGTAACAGTTAAGATGATGACAAAGACTGAAACTGTGAACATGAGAAGCAGAAGGCTGAAAACTTATCTGTGAGAGATGACCATAGTGATGAACTGGGAGGAAACAGAGTGAAACTTTGCCATTGCACCAAGGGAGAGTTTCAAAAAGAAGGATTTATAAAAGTTCTTTTTAAATAAACTTTTGAATGAAAAAAAGAAAAATTAAGAAAGTAAGCAACAGTGATGCATAAGAGAATTCAGGGAAGATGAGACACTCAGAAAGATAATAAAAAAAAATACTTGATTCTTTGCCAACTTGTATACAAGAGATATTAGCCAATGACATTAGCTAAAGAGGCCAATCTCAAATAGCTTTTATAATCAAGATCTGTTTACATGTATTTATTTACACTCCTCCTTTCCTTTTAGTTCTGACACACCTCTGCCTCTTTCCAAAGATTTCACAATAACCCACTGAATGAATTACTTGCCATAACCTACAGAACTTATATTTCTAGTATGATCTGGGATTTGGTTTGTCACCAAAAGGGAGTACAGAAATACTTGAGCACAACCAAAGAGTGAGTCTGTCAATGAGGGCACCTTGGTGTATGTTTGATTGGCAGAGCTTATGCATTTAGATCACAAAGTGGGAAGAAGACAAATTATCTCTCCTTGAGTCAAAGAGTAAATTATTAAAATGTGAGAACTCTTCAAGACAAACAAGAAGATGAAATCCTTTTTGGGGCTGGCTGGTTATTACTATAAATTTTGTACCACAGTTTGAGGCCCTAGTCATCTTGCTGGATCTACTGATGGGAAGAAGAAACCAGATGTACTTGGAAAACTCAAGAGAAAAATCAACTAATGCCCTCATTGTGATGCTGTCACCTGCTTAATTTGTTTACTTCTCGCTGATATTTAACTTACTGCTCATTGTAAGCCTCATCCCCTTTACTATACCAATAGCTCTTTATCTCCAATGTGAATAAAACATTTATTTTTACACACTCTGATCTTGCTGGATTTCTTTCAGAGGGTAGTCATTGCCCTGGTTCTTTAAAGATTTAAGCTAATTTGATTTTTACAAGTTTCTGTCTCTATTCATTTCTCTAATGCAGTTTCCCAAAGCACATATTCTGGGGCAGTAATACACGTTACTAAGTTTTTAACAGGTTGGGTTAGAAGGGAAGGTCCAACAGGACCCTCTCTCACAATGCTGCAAACTGCAGTGAGGAAAGATAGTACTGAGGAGTCTGTGCACAGATTTTCCCACCCTCAGGCACAGAAAAAAAGCCATGATTTAAAGGGAAACTAAACTGTAAGTGAACTAACACTAGTGCATCCCCTAAAAGGCAGGAGAACTGCTGGAACACTATCCAGGGATGGAAGTGGTGGTGAGCACCATTTTTTATCCCACCCTCTACCTTGATACTGTGCTGGGAGCTGAACTTCATCACCCACTTGATGGCACAGCCCAGGGGGTCGACAAGAGAAGACCGCGCAGCGGTTCTCTGGAAGCAAAGCTACTGATATCTCTTCTGCTATTCAATCAGCTTATTTTTCTTACTGGGCCTTTCCCTATAACTTAGCAGTCAGTTGATCATTAAGGGCACTTTAAAGAAAACATGCCCCTGTAAAGGTTACACTGGGTAGATACTAAGAAAGCAGTCACGCTTCAATTTCTCTAAAGAATAGCCTCTACCTGTCTCAGCTATAACAATTGGGACAATAAATATAAAAAATAACTAGCACTCTAGCTTGTCAGGCATAGAAATAGTAAGATTAAAGATTAATTCTTTGAAGTAAAAGAGCAGAAACTCAAGGAAATAACCAGAAAGTTTTCTCATGGATGAATTCCCTGAGAACATTCTGAGAATAAAAACAAAAGCTTGACGCAAACATATAGGAAGTAGAAAGCATATATAAGCTTGCTGAAGAATCAATAAACTGTCCAGATTGGTTCACCTGAGCTGTCTGTGTCCATTCCTTTGTGCCAACGCCAGCCCTCCTTCGGGGTACCCCTGGACAGGTCAGAGCGGGACTCCTGCAATACTGCAGATGGGAGTGGGGTCTGGGGACTCTAGCCAGCCTGCCACCTCAAGTGAACCCAGAACCCCTAATCCACACCAGCTCCAGTTATTCCACCAATGTGGCCTCCCCTACTCATGACCATCTGAGCTCCAGTTGTTCCACTCAAGTGGCCTCAGTGCAGTGTACACCAGGACACCCCATGGACTCCAGCCATCTCACCTAGGTGGCATGGGTAGAAAGCTCTCCAGGACATTCCAGGTCTGTTCCCACTTCAGCTACAGCCAACTTGCCAGAGCAGGCCCTTCATGAAGCACCGTGGGAAACCCTCTCCCACCTGTGTCCACCTCACCTCCAGTTGTCCCACCAGGGTACCTCCAGTGAAGAGTGCTGCACAGTTCCCAGTCTATGCCTATTAACCTGGAGAAAGAAACAGACATCCAGGTCCAGGAAGCAAAGAGAGCCCCAAACAAGGTGAAGTCAAGCAGGGAAACACCAAGACATATAGGAATTAAAATGTCAAAGATTAAAGATAAAGAGAGAATCTTAAAAACAACAAGAATAAAGCAACAAGTTACATACAAGGGAAACCATATAAAGCTATCAAATTATTTTTTCATCAGAAATCTTGCAGGCCAGAAAGGAGTGGCATGGTATATTCAAAGTGCTGAAAAGAAAAAAAAAAGCCTACAACCAAGAATACTCTATCTGGCAATGTTATCATCCAGAACTAGAGGAGAGATAAAAAGTTTCCCAGACAAACAAAATTTAAAGTTCATTCACCACTATACCAGCCTTAAAAGAAGTGTTAAAGAGACTTCTTTAAGTGGAAAAAAAGGTCATAACTAAAAGTAAGAAATTCATAAAAGGAAATAATTTCACTAGTAAGAGCAATCATACAATAAAGGCAGTGAATCAATCAGTTATAAAGCTAGTATGAGGTTAAAAGACAATAGTATTAAAATCAATTATATCTAAAAAGTAAAGAGACTCATAAAATAAAAGATGTAAATTATGACAGAATATACATAAAACGTAGAAGAGGAGAGTACAAATGTAAGGCTATTAGATTGTGTTCAAACCTAAGTGACCATTAACTTAATATAAAAAGTTATATACTTAAGATGATATGATATATGAACCTCATCATAACCTCAAACTAAAACCTATAATAGATACACAAAAATAAAGAGAAAAGAATCCAAACATAACCATGAAGAAAGACATCAACCATAAGGGAAGAGAGCAAGAGAAGAAAGGAACAGAAATCTACAAAAGAACCAGAAAACAATGAACAAAATGGCAATAAATACATACCTATCATTAATTACTTTATTTTTTATAAATGTTTGTTTACTTTTGAGAGAGAGCACGAGCAGGGGAGGGGCAGAGAGAGGGGGACAGAGATCCAAAGCAGGCTCCACACTGACAGCAGTGAGCCTGCTGTGGGGCTTGAACTCATGAATCTTGAGATCATGACCTGAGCCAAAATCGAATGCCTAACCGACTGAGCCACCCAGGGGAGAAAGATAGAGAGAGAGAGAGAGAAAGAGAGAGAGAGAGAACACAAGCAGGGGAGGGGCAGAAAGAAAGACACAAACACAGAATCTATCCAGGCTCTGAGCTGTCAGTGCAGAACCCGGGGCAGGGCTCAAACTCACAAACTGTGAGATCATGACCTGAGCTGAAGTCAGACACTTAACTGACTGAGCCACCCAGGCACCCCAAAACAAACTTTTAACTATAGAGAACAAACTGATAGATACCAGAAGGGAGGTGAGTGGAAGGGTGGGTTAAATAGGTGATGGGGATTAATGAATGCACTTGTTATGATGTTCACAGCATGATATGTGGAATTGTTGAATCACTATATTGTACACCTGAAATTAATACTGTACGTGAAGTAACTGAAATTTTAAAAAAATTTAAAAAAGAAATAAAAGAGAAGTAATAAACCAACACCATAGAAATACAAGGATTATAAGAGACTACTATGAAAAATTATATGCCAACAAATTGGACAGCCTAGAGGAAATGGAAAAATTTCTTGAAACACACAATCTTCCAAGACTGAATCAGGAAGAAATAGAAAATCTGAATAGACTGGTTGCTAATAATGAAATTGAATTGTAATAAAAAAAAAAACACTCCCAACAAACAGAATTCCAAGACCAGATGGCTTCACAGGTGAATTCTACCAAACATTTATAAAAGAGTTAATATTTATCCTTCTCAAACTATTCCAAAAAATAAAAAGAAAGGAAAACTTCAAAATCCATCCTACGAGGCCAGCATTACTCTCTTACTCAAACAAAACAAAGACACTACACACAAACACACAGAAAAACCACTAAAAATCAATATTCCTCATGAACATAGATGCAAAACTCCTCAACAAATATTAGCAAACTGAATTCAACAACACATGAAAAACATCCTTCACCATGACCAAGTGATACTTATTCCAGGGATGTTTGAATATCTACAAATCAGTCAGCATGAAAAACCACATTAACAAAATGAAAAGTAAAAGCCATATGATCATTTCAGTAGATGCAGAAAAAGCACCTGACAAAATTCAACATTCATTCATAATGAAAACTCTCAATAAAGTGGATTTTGAGGGAACATACTTCAACATAATAAAGACCATATATGAAAAATCCACAGCTAACATCATACTCGATGGTAAAATACTGAAAACCTTTCCTCTAAGTTCAGGAACTCGATAAAGATGTCCACTCATGCCACTTTTATTCAATATAGTACTGAAAGTCCTAGCCACAATAAACAGAAAAGAAATAAAAGGCATCCAAATCAGAAAGGAAGAAGTAAAACTGTGACTATTTGCAGATTACATGATACCAAAAATAGAAAACCCTAAAGACTCCACCAAAAAAACTATTAGTACTAAAAAATGAATTAAGCAAAGTTGCAGGATACAAAATAAATATACAAAAATCGCGTGCATTTCTATACACTGATAATGAAGTAACAGAAATAGAAACTAACACAACAACGTCATTTACAATTGCACCAAAGAGAATAAAATACCTAGGAATAAATTTAGCCAAGTAAGTGAAAGACCTGCACGCTGAAAACTCTAAGACATTGATGAAAAAAATTGAAGGTGACATAAATGGAAAGATGTGTCATGCACGTGGTTGGAAAAATTAATATTGTTCAAATGTCCATACTATCCAAAGCAATCTACAGGTTCAATGCAATCCCTATCAAAATACCAATAGTATTTTTCCCCAAAACTAAAACAAATACTCCTAACATTTGTATATAACCACAAAAGATCCTGAATAGCCAAAGCAATTTTGAGAAGAACAAAGCTGGAGGTGTCACAATCCCAGATTTCAAAAGATATTACGGGGGTACTTGGGTGGCTCAGTCGGTTATGTGTCCAATTTCAGCTTAGGTCATGGTCTCATGGTTTGTGAGTTCGAGCCCTGCGTTGGGCTCTGGGCTGACAGCTCAGAGCCTGAAGCCTGCTTCAGACTCTGTGTCTTTCCCCCTCTCTGTGCCCCTCCCCCGTTCATGCTCTGTCTCTCTCTCTCAAAAACAAATAAACATTTAAAAAGTTTTTTAAGCAGATATCACAAATCTGTAGTAATCAAAACGGTGTGTTACTGGCAGAAAAATGAACACATAGATCAAACGAACAGGATAGAGAGCCCAGAAATAAACCCACACTTATATAGTCAATTAACCTATGACAGGTGAAAAGACAGTTTCTTCAATAAATGGTGGTGGGAAAACTGACAACTGTATGGAAAAGAATGAAACTGGACCACTTTCTTACACCATACACAAAAATAAACTCAAAATGGATTAAAGAACTAAATGTAAGACCTGAAAGCACAAAACTCCTAGAAGAAACATATAGGCAGTGATCTGTTGGACAATGGCCTTAGCAACATTTTTCTGGATGTGTCTCCAGAGACAGGGATACAAAAGCAAAAATAAACTATATCAAACTAAAAAGCTTCTGCACAGTGAAGGAAACTATCAAAAAAAAATTAAAAGGCAACCACTGAAGGAAACTATCAACAAAAATGAAAAGGCAACCAAGTGAATGCGAGGCAAGTGATATAGCCAATAAGAGATTAATATTCAACATATATAAAGAACTTTTAAAACGCAACACCCCAAAAACAAGTACTCTAATTAAAAAATGGACAGAAGACATGAATAGACATTTTTCCAAAGAAGAAATCCAGATGGCCAACAGACACATGAAAAGATGCTCAACATCACTCATCATCAGGGAAATGCAAATCAAAACCACAATGAGATATCACCTCACACCTGTCAAAATGGCTAGTATCAAAAAGACAGGAAATGTTGTACACCTGAAACTAATATAACATTGCATATCAACTATACTCAAAGGGGGGGGGGAGAAGGACAAGAAATAACAAGTGTTAGCCAGGATGTGGGGAAAAGGGAATCCTTGTGTACAGTTGGTGGGAATATCAATTGGTGCAGCCACTATGGAAAACAGTATGATGGTTACTCAAAGAATTAAAAATAGAAATATTATTTGACCAGGTAATTCCACTACTGGGTATTTACCCAAAGAAAACAAAAACATTGATTAGAAAAGATACATGCACCCCTATGTTTATTGCAGCATTATTTACAATAGCCAGATATGGAAGCAACCTAAGTGTCCATTGATAGATGAATGGATAAAGATGTGGTAGATATATACAATGGAATATTACTCAACCATAAACAAGAGTTAAATCTTGCCATTTGTGACAACATGGATGGGCCTAGAGTATATTATGCTAAGTGAAATAAGTCAGACAGAGTAAGACAAATACCATAATATTTCACTTATATATAGATTCTAAAAAAAAAAGAAATTAACAAATACAGGACACAAACTGGTGGTTGCCAGGAAGGAGGGGGCTGGGGAATAGGTGAAACAGGTGACGGGGATTAAGAAGTACAAATTTCCAGTTATAAAATAAATACATTACAGGGATGAGAAGTACAGCATAAGGAATATAGTCAATAATTTTGTATAGTGACAGATGATAACTACACCTATTGTGGTGAGCATTGCATAATGCATAGAATTAATTGAATCACTATGTTGTACACCTGAAACTAATATAACATTGTATGTCAACTATACATATTATTAAGGGGTTGGGTCAAACAATATTAAGCCAATTTCATTACTACAGAATTTATTCAGAGCTTTTAACGTGATAATGCATACTGTGAATTTCTAAGAGGAAGGAGTTCTACATTCAATATCTATCAAACTTGTTGACCAAGAAGTTTTTTTTCTTTTCTTTTTTCCTGAGGAACATCTCAAGAACTTATCATGCCATGACACAGTTTAGGAGACACTCCTCTAGTAAACAAAATCTAGTAATTGATCTCATTTGATCAGAGGGCGGGAGTTAGCTTATATTTCCTGCTTTCCTAGATATCTTGCTCTCCACCACGGACAGATACAGATCAAGAAAAGAAAAGTACTTTTTATTTTTTTTTTGCAGCAAATCCTGTTGCTTTTCAAATCAGAAGACTTTCCCTCATTCTCCTAATAAAAGTTAAAATACTTTCCCTGCAAACCTTCTTCTTTCGAGGTAGAGTGTATCAGTTAGGACTGCATTTGACTGTATGCAACAGAAAGCCTTTTGTGGTGGTTCAACAAAATATTTTTTTTTAAACAAGAACAAAAAAATCTGAGGTAGTCAGCCCAAGGGTGGGTCCAGTTGCTCAAGATAATGCTTACAGCTTTCTGCTTCACAATCTTTGTAGTGTGTGTTTTGTGCCTTTATGGTTGTAAAATGGCTGCTCAGTTTCTAAGCACTTTGTGTTCTATGCAGGAAGAAAGGGGCAAAAGCATAAGGCAAAGCCTAAAGGATCTAATAAACTAAACTGTTTTTCTTTATTAGGAAAACAATAGCCCTTCCAGACTCCCCCTCCCCTTAGATTTCTGCTTAAATCTCATTGGCTAGAGCTAGGTCATATGGCCACTCTGAGCTGTGTATTTAGGAAGTTGGGTTTATTGCTGGCCCAAACAAAATTGGGGCTCTCTGAGTAAGGAAGATTGGGATAATGGGTATTGGGTAAGATACTGTCAGTCTGTTACATATTGCTTGGCTTACTTCTGATTTAAAAGCTTGTTTTCCCTTAGTAAAATTTTAAATGTTTTTATTTATTTATTTTGAAAGAGATAGAGCGTGAGCAGGGGAGAGGCAGAGAGAGAGTGTGAGAGAGAATCCCAAGCCTGTGCTTACAGGACAGAACCCGACTTGGGGTTCAATCTCAGGAACCGTGAGATCATGACCTGAGCCGAAAGAAGAGTCGGACGCTCAACTGACTGAGCCACTCAGGTGCCCCTCCGCTAGTAAATTTTTGTAACACATTAAACTCCTTTCTGAAAGAGTTCAGCTACAAAACTGATGGACAGTTGTGCTCTTTCCATATTTTGGCTATTGTTGAAAATGCTGCTATAAACATCTGGGTGCATGTATCCCTTCGTATCTGTATTTTTGTATCCTTTGGGTAAATACCTAGTAGTCCAATTGTTGGATCATAGGGTAGTTCTATTTTTAACTTTTTGAGGAACCTCCATCTTGTTTTCCAGGTAGCTGCACAAGTTAGCATTCCCATTAACAGTGTAAGAGAGTTACCTTTTCTCCACATTCTCGCCAACATATGTTGTTTCCTGTGTTGTTAATTTTAGCCATTCTGACTGCTGTGAGTGATATCTCATTGTAGTTTTGATTTGCATTTCCCTGATGATGAGTGATGTTGAATATCTTTTCATATGTCTGTTAGCCATTGGTAAAAACTCATTTTTTATTAGTCCAAAAGCACTGCATTTGGATCAGAAGATATGGACAAGCAAAAAGATCCCCCATAGGCAAAGTTTTCTTAGGACTGAGAAAACAGCAACCATACAAAAATTTGATAAATTAGACTTCATAAAATTTTTTTTAATTGCTAGAAACAAATCTCTAGTACAGAAGAATTCCAAATAATTTAGTTAGGTACTCCACCCTCAAGGAAAGGAAGCATAACTCTCCACTCCTTAAGTGTGGGTTGTGTATGCACAGACTTCTTTCCAAGGAGTGTGGAATGGAAAGGGAGAACAAAGAGTAACTTTACAGTGGTACAGCATAGCAGCTTTATTTATAATTGCCCCAAAATGGAAACAGTTCAGGCACCCATTGACAGAAAAATGGATAAACAGACTGTGATCCATTTAAACTAGATAGTGATAACAATGAATGAACCACAGATACATGCAACAGTATAGATGATTCTCAAAAAACATTATGCTGTATGAAAAAAGCCAGAACAAAGGATTTATACAGTATGATTCCATTTATATGAGAGTCTAGGACAGGCAAAACAATATATAGGGGAAAAGTTGCCTGGGCAGGGGCTCAGGGCAGGTATTGATAGGGATGAAGCATGAAGGAACATTTTGGGTGATGGTAATGTTCTATATTTTGAAAGAGGTTTAGATTATGTAGATGTATGTGTTTGTCAAAAGCCATCAAATGGCACAGTTATAATTTGTGCTTTTAACTGTATGTAAGCTTAACCAAAAAAAAACTGTAAACAAATATTAACTCTAGTTAATGATATGCATGCTGAAGTATTTATGGGTGAAGTGTACTGCTGTCTACTACTCTGAAGTGCCTAAAAACAAGATGGATTGATGGATAGACATGATAAAGAAACTATAGTAAAATATCACTGTATTCATCTTTTATCTTGTCTACACCCTTGATGGGGTTAGCCATGAGTAAAGACTGACAAAATTGAGTTCTGTAGTAGAGCCAACAAAGGCTATGGAAGAATGGAGAAAGGGGTTATTAATTGTGCCTGGTGAAGGATTCATTGAGAAGATGATATTTGATGTGGACTTCAAAGATAAATACGTATGATCACCTCCTACGAAATTACTGTGGCATCCAGAGTGAGGAGCAATAGCTTAGAGTACTAGAGTATCTCAAAAACATGCAGAGAGGGAGGAGGAGAGATAGAGAGAACAAGAGATTGCATTGTGGGTAGAGGCTGAAGGTGAGAAGTAAATATATGGGAGGAATGAATTTTTAAGGAGCAAGTGGCTGATGGTAATAAAAAAGCAAAGGCTTAAACTGGAATTTTTTTTTTTTGCTTTTTTAAGGTGTAGCCTCATTCCCATGTGTGCCTTTGAGACTCTTTTCTGGAAAAAATCTGCTGTAGTTTGCTCTTCCTGGACAACCCAAACAGATGAGAACAATTCAAATCCAATTCCTCCTTTTATTCAGTAACCTATTGGTTACCTCTTATGAGGTTTTGACCCATCCAGTTAGCCCTAATGATTTCTACCAAGGCTTCTCCCAATTTGATAGACTCCAAAATCAAATCAGCCGCGTTATATCACCAGCAGCCTTCTCTGCCATGCCAAGGTGTTTGAACTTTATCTTGTAGACCAGCATTTGCAAGACTGTATTTAGAAAAGCCCTAAGTGTTCCATGAGATGGTAGTAAGTGTTATTTGAAACAAGTGTCCCATTGTCAGGTAAGTTTGTGGAATATTAGCTTCTCCTTCTTGGATAGTCACAATGCCCATTAGTGTAGTTAAGATTCTGAAAATATTTCAGTAAATACATATAACTTTGCTTAATCCAGAATCTCCCACAGTTACATCAATTACGTAATCATTTTTTCTGTGCAATATTTATTATCTCTGATGGGAAATTAATGGTACCGAGAACATAATTCAGGATATACTGGGAGAAGCCCTGTACAAACAAAAAAAGGCTTTTAAGCAGAGGACTAACAAGTCAGTGTTACACATTAGCAAGAGCACTCTGGCACCAGTGTGATGAATGGATTGATTAGAGAGGACTTTAGTAGAAGGAATGGCAATTGTCTAGGAATGTTGGTGAGGGCTTTGACTAGGTTGTGACAGTGGAGAAGACAAGAGGACATGTTGGATTAATATTAAGGTGGTAAAATTAATAGGACTTGACAATAAAATGTGAGAATAGGAGGGGGAAGATGTTTCACCTTCTATTGGGTATGTTGATGTTAAAAATGTTTGTTAAAAAATGTATGTTGGTTTTGAGGGAAATCAGTTATGAGTGAAATCTGGGTTAGAAATAGATATTTCAGACTGAAACAGTATAAAGTGAGAGAACAGGCTGGGACACCAAAACTGAGTATTTAAGGGTTAAGGGAAGGAAAAAAGCCTAATCTAAAATTTCCCCTTTTTTTCCACTTAATTGATATATAACTGTCATATAACATTGGGTAAGTTTAAGGTGTACAACACTATGATTTGATATACATGTATATTGCAAAATCATAACATTAAGGTTAGTTAACACATCCATTACCTCACATAATCACATTTTTTTTGGTGAGAACATTTAAGATCTACTTTCTTAACAATTTTCCAGTATATAATACATTATTGTTAATTATAATCACCATGCTGTACATTAGATTCCCAGAACTTATTCATCTTATAACTGGAGTTTGTACCCATTGACCAACATCTCCCCATTTCCCCCATTCCCTAACCCCTGGCAATCACCATTCTATACACTGTTATTATGAGTTTGGCTTTTTTTCCCTACATGTAAGTGAGATCTTACAGCTGTTGTCTTTCTCTGTCTGACTTATTTCACTTAGTATAATGCTTTCAGAGTCCATGCACGTTGTTGCAAGTGGCAGGATTTCCTTCTTTTTTATGATGAATAATATTCCATTATATTCCACATCTTATTTATCCATTCATCTGTCAATGGACACTTAGGCTGTTTCCATGTCTTGGCTATTGTAAATAATACGGCAAAAATATGGGGGTGCAGATATCTCTTCGAGATAATGATTTCACTTCCTATGGATATCCAGATGTAGGACTGCTAGATCACAAGGTAGCTCTACTTTTAATTTTTTGAGGAATCTCCATACCATTTTCCATAGTGGCTGTACCAATTTAAATTCCCACCAACAGTGCAAGAGGATTCGCTTTTCTCCAAATTCTTGCCAATACTTATCTTTTGTATTTTTGATAGTAGTCGTTCTAACAGGTATGAAGTAATTTCTCATTGTGGTTTTGACTTGCATTTCCTTGATGATTAGTGATGTTGAGCATCTTTTTATGTACCTGTTCGCCATTTGGATGTCTTCTTTGGAAAAAATGTCTACTTAAGTCCGTTGCCCACTTTAAAATCAGATTATTTGATTTTTTGCTATTGAATTGTATGGGTTTCTAAATGGTCTTTTAACTTTTGTTCCTTTGATTTTTTTTTAGTATAGCTGACACATAATATTATGTTAGTTTCAGATGTGTACCTTTGTTGTGTTTTTAAGTGTGTCTTTTGTTGGTTGCCTTGTGAAGGAAGAGACATCTTTATTTTTATTTACTCTTGCACAATTCTCAGAATACAGCTTTAAGAAAAACTTTTAAATAGAACTTAGTAAGACTTTAAAATATAGATATAAAGTGGATTCCCCAGAGTAGACTCTTAGGATGGTAGCAAATACCTTAGGATGATCGTGTTAGAGGACCATCATGAGGACAAGGTGACCTATGTGAAATGCCTCTGCCAAATGAAAAGTAATACAGAGTAAGTTGGTTTTGATCTATCTGAAGGGCATGCTTGTTAGCTTAGTGGTGTGGAGATAAGGTAAGCCTTTTTCTTTGGAGATAGCCGATTACCACCCAAAAACCTGTACATGAATGTTTATAGCAGTGTTATCCATAGTAGCCAAAAAGTGGAAACAACCCAAAACTCCATCAACTGGTGAATGAATAAAAACTGCTATGTATACGTGCAATGAAATATTATTCAGCCCTAAATAGAATGAAGTACTGATACATGCTACAACATGGGTGAGACTTCGGAAACATTATGCTAAGAGAAAGAAGCCAGTCCTAAAAACCCACATAGTCTATTATTCTGTTTATATGAAACGTCCAAAAATGGCAAATCCGTAGAGATGGAAAATAGATTTGTGGTTGCCAGGGGCTGGGGGAGATGAGGGAATGGGGACTGACTGCTAATGTGTACTGGCTTTCTTATTTAGGGTGCTGAAAAAATGTTCTAAAATTAGTGGTAGTGGCCGCACAACTCTGTGAATATACTAAATACCACTGAATTTTACACTTTAAACAGGTTAAATTTATGGTATGCAAAAAACCCCAATTAAAAATGCATTATGACAAAATAGCAATAACAACAAGAGAGGTGGGTACTCAGGTTGTTTGGCTATCGTTTCAGTCCTTCAGGACCTGGGGGTTGGGCTCAGGGAGGAAAGCCAGTAGGAAGCAGCCTGTGCCTAGTGTGCCCGTGGCTGGACCTGAGGTGCCTCAGGATGCCTCCTGAGTGAAGACTGAGTGAAGCTCCTCAGGACAGAAACTACAAGGGCCGTGAGGCAAGGAGGGAATACCTAATGTCCTCCCCTACTATGCATTGCCTTCCCTTATCTCCTTTTCTCCCTCTTTTGGTTAGCAGCAAATGAGTCTCTTCTCCAAGGCATATGCTCTTGGCCATGCAGCCCATTCAGTCACAGGAAAAGTAGCTTTTGGGTCTCCGAACAACCATACTGGATCTTATGCTGGTCAAACAGTTTGCACAGGGCATCCATATAGAGTGCATGGTATTTTTCCACCATTTCCTGGCTTGGTTTTTCAATTTTGGGCAGGGGCAGAGGCTCCCCAACTGCCAAGAGAGATGGGAAAAGAGAAGGGGCAAGTGTTAGAATCTTCTCTTCCTTTAACCTCCTTCTCCTTCCCTGGGCTGGATCCTCTCACATGCCAACTCAGCTCCCAGATTCTCCCTTTCTGCTGCCCTTTTCTTTGGTGAGGGTGGGGTGGGGAGGGCTGAGGTTGAAGTCAAGAAAGAGCTGAAGTGGTCTTGGGGCTGAGAGCAGCACTCACCCACAGTGACGATAGGCAGCGAGTATGGCAGGAGCCCGGTGGAGCCTTGGCGGAAGCCTCGTCCATAGAAGACACAAAAATAGAAACCAAAGATACTGCGGAAGCACCTCTGGAACTTGTACATCCAGCTGTCCTTATGGAATATCACCTGATCATATACCTCAGTTTCTCCAAAAGTGAAGGTGGGGACCAGATGAGCCCTGAAGGAAAACATCAATTTATTTTTCAAATACAGGCTAGGGTGAGAACCATCCAGGAAGAACATTTGTTCCTGGCCAGACTCCCATCTATATAAAATCCCTGTGACATAAAGCATTTCTTCTTGCACTAAGCAAGTCTCCCATATTTACTGTCTCTTGTCTTGAAATTTTCATGGCCAGTGAGAATGCTATCTCTGGGCCAGAATCACAAGGGCAAGATATGCAGATGTAGGGAAGGATGAGGGGTTTGGGCAGAGATCCCCAGAAACCCACATCATGTAAAGAAAAGCTTCCAGGAGGTGTCATGTAGGGAAATACCTGACTCTGCTTCTACTAGTAGGAAGCACAGAGAAGATGATGATGATATTGAACAGATGCATATATATGATATGCTCCTCACCCACAGGGTCTATGCATAAGGTATTCTGCCCTTGAGATTAGAGCAGAAAAAGGTTGTTTTCCTCTCAGGCCATCTGAATCCACCCTGACAGTGCCCTACATACAGAATAGGCTCCTTAAGTCTTCCTGTGAGAGAAGAGTAAAGAGAGCATAGTCTGTCTTATACAAATCTTTGTGAGTTATTAGTAACTCTCAGCACTCTGACATATGTTACCTTATTGGTTCCTCACAGCAGAGAATGTGCAGGGCACAGTGCGGGGGGGGGTTATTTTCTTTATTGTACAGATTCAGAACCCCAGGTTCTGAAGGGGAAAGGTCACTCAAGCAGTTAGTGAGTGACAGGACCTGAACTAGAACCCAGGATTCCTTCCTCCCAGCTCAGAACTCTCTCACCTACATTATGCTCCAAACTGATGAACAGGCCACTCAGGCAAGGTCCTTAGAAGAACTACTTTCCTTTTCTCTGAGTCTGCAATAGGACAATTGTCCCTGTGTCCAGTGGACTAGCCCCTTGACCTGATGGTGCACCCCACAGCTCCAGCTTAGGGCACCTAGTTTCTTTACCTCCTTTCTCTATCTCTAAGTCAGAGTGGCTAATAATTATCCACCACTTACTGTGTGCCAGACACATGTAGGTGTTTTAGGTGGATGACTTCATTTAAGCCCCACAATAACTGTATGGAGTAGGTACATTAGTAGCCACATTATGAAAATGAAAACACCAAGACTCAGAATGGTTAAGTAACCTGTCTCAGAGTGCACAGTAAGTTTTAGAGCCAGGATTTCAAATCAGGCCCCCTGACTTCAGATTCTACACACATACTAACCATACTGTACTGCCCCTTGCACTTGCCATTAACAAACAGACATAGGTATAGATATAGATAGAGATGATGTGGGCATCAGCTGTATACTAGGGAGCCCTAGCCAATCCCCCTGATAATGAATCTGGGTTTCTGGTTTGGCTTCCTGAGAATTGATCTAGAAAGGTCAGAAGGAGAGGATGATGTAAACCTTTTTAAAATTCTATGGCTGTCTCCTCTATGCACCAGTAAGTTCCATGAGGGCAGGACTCATGTCTGATTCAATTTGGCATCACCTACTAGGTCATGCTGCTCAGGGAAAGCCACCCACCCTTGCCCTGGGAGGAAAACCTACCCATGCTGTAGGGCTGTGCGCACAAATCCCTTGTGCTTCTGGAGGATGAGGGTAGTGGTGTTGGGCACACTTTGCAGGGCCTCTCCCACCCCTCCCACTACGATGCCCACAAGGTTGCCAGTGCCATGGCTTAGCAGGTAGTCGATGGCTGGCTGACTCACAGAGCATACGCCTAAAGAGAATCAAGGAGCAGAGAGAGGAGCAAAATAAGGAGAGGGGAAAATGGCTGAGATGGAACACCCTCTGCTCTACTCCTCATTGTGTGCCCTCTATTCCTATGAATCCTAGGAGGAGAGTCAGTGAGATGGGACAAAGGGTGTGGAGAAATGAAGGCTACGGGCAAACCCAACATGTTTCATTTTGAGGCAATATCTCCACTTAGTAGGAAGCACTGGGTCAAAACTATAGTAGGAAGGTTTCCGGTGGAATAACCAGAAGGACTTTCTGAATCCCAACTATAATCTTACTCTTTTCTTTTCCTCTATTGCCAATAAATAGCAAAAGTAATTCTTTACAGACCATATACTCTGTGGTGGGCACTATATTGAATGCTTTACTTGTATTATCTCATTTAGCCATCACACCACATCTGATGTTGGGTTATTATCATCAGCATCATCTTATAGATGAGGAAACGGAGACCAATATGGGTCCAGTAGCTTGCCCAAGACCACACAGTAGGTGTGGATTCAAACCCAGACAGTTTAGCTCCAGAACTTGCTTTTAACTACTATGCTATGATGGGAGTCAGTGAGAGGTGGTTGAGAGGTAGGGGATGGGGCTTAAAAAGGTACATCTCTCAGCAGAGAAATGGGCCAGAAGCTCCAGTAAGTATGGTCAGAAGTACCTTTGGCCATGAGGTACTCCCTAACAAAGGGGATCTTGAAGAACCAGGACAATGTGGCTAAGTGGGGGGTGATGCCTGGGAAGATCTTCGAGAAGCCTGTGGCCTCAGTGCAGAAGTTGCAGAAGGCTCCAAAGGTCAAGAGGCCATGAGGGTGAACCCCCATGAGGTAGTTGTGCTCAGGCGACAGGTCTTTTGTCTTCTGGATCTGCCGCCATGGAAAGAAGAGTCAGAGGTGGTGGAATGAGATCACATGAAGAAGCAAGCATGAAGACACTTCAGGGATCAGGGTGCTCTCTAGAGCAGAGCTTTTCAACAGATAGGCCATGAGTGGGTTTCAGGGGCCAAGATATTGGTCTCCTCAACCCCTGGAAACCAGGTAGGATCTAGGGCAGCTAGAACTGCTGAGCTTCTTGCCTATGGCTGCAGTACTTTCGGCCATTTATCTCAGTGCACATCATGCATGGCATCATTTTGTCTGAGTGCTGCTATGTGAAAAAGTCAGCAAGCTCTGCTCTAAAAATCAGGGCAATGTTTGTTGTCTACTCCAAAGAATGCTCAGTATAGTAGTACATTTCTAGAACCTCTTCCTGGTATTTTCTCCTCCCAACCCCCTTCTGGTTTCTGCCTAAGTAACTTCTATTGAACTTTGAAAACCCTGCTTGAATATCACCAAGTCTGTGAAGCTTTTTATTATCCCTCATCTGAACTACTTGTGCACCTTGTACCAAACCATAAATACACACTTGTCTGTTCCAACTAGATGTGAGCACCTTGATGGCAGATTGCACCCTACTCACTTCTCTGTACCCTAGACATGTGGTACAGAGTAGGCTTTCAATCAATATTCGTAAACTGAACTGTTTTTGCGTTTCTGCCTGTGTTTTCTCGTAGGTCATGCCAAGGGTGTCCAAAGTATGCTAGCAGAGTAGTGAGTACCCAGTAGCAATGCTGAGTCCTGAAGAATGTCTAGCCTGCATGGAAACTTCTCTGGTATGCTCATTTTCCTTATGGACAACCCTAGTTATTTGGCATAAATTCCTAGTATTTTGGGAACTATGGGAGATGCTACAGAAGAGACACTTACCGTAATGGGGAAATAGTCCCTGATATGAGTCCAAGCACACCAGTTCCTTACCCAGGCTGAACGCCTGCCACCTGAGACAGAAATATCAGTAGGGGATGGTGTCTGTCTTGCCAACCCCATCCCTCCCGCTCACCCAGGGCTTTCCTAACAGCATGGAGAGACCATGGCTCTGCTAGACAGGTGGAAAAGAAAGAGACTCCAAGATGGTCCTGGCTGGCCCAGCTCCTGTGGCTCTGAGAACTTGAATAAGAGGCCTGTGGCATGGTGAGTGAGACTCCCTGGTAATAGGTTAAGGTGGAACATTCTTAGGCCTGTGCTCTCTGGGTCCATGAGTCTTACCTTGCTCTGGGGTCTTCCAGTCCAGGAAAAACCAGGCAAAGTAAAGCACTGGTAGTGGCCACAAGCATGTAAACAGCAGGTAGATGGAAAATGGCTGCAAGATCCAAACTGATGAGGGAGCAGGTCAGACCAAATTTGTGCTGCCAGCAGAACTTGACCATGTACATCCCCATTAAGAACCCTCCAAACTACCCAAGTCCCTGGTCCTGGCCTTCTGCAAAGTCCAGCTCCTGGCCATCCAGCATCCATGTCTACTTGTTCTTCAGACATTTTCTTTATCATCTACCATACACCAGCCCTATGTATCTCCTTCCCTATCATCCCTGTCCACTTGCTTCCTTGCCCACTTGCCATTCCTCTACTACTGCTCCCTGCCTGACACCAGCTTCCCCCGTCCCTCCTGCTCCCATTTCATCCACCATCATTTCCTTCTTGTCTCCTATCTCCTTTGTTATCCATTATCCCTGAACTCTTGTGAAACCATTATCCTTTCTTGCCTATATACTATCCATATCACCCCACACCCTGCCCACTCAGCATCTGCATCCTTATACTGTTTCCCATTCACCATTCTTGTCTTCTTGCCCATTCACCATTCCTTCCATTATCACCATCTCCCCACATGCTACCATACCCACTCCCAAGACTGGAAAATTCTATGGTTTAAACACAGGCTATACTTCTCCAAGTCTGTAATCCTAATTCTTTCTCTGTCCCATTCCCCATGCTTCCCTACAATCATGGACACATCATATGCCTATTCCCTAGGCCTTATTTCCCCTCTCCAGATAGTGAGGGTTAAGAAGTGGCTAAAATTAGCTGGATCTACTCCATCATGACCCTGTTCTACCCCTCTGCCTGTTTTGTCTCCTGTGCCTCTATGTCTTCCTTCTCCAGGGCACTTGTGCAACTTGAGACTCCTTGGCTTTACTCTGTGGTACCATCTGAGATGATCACAGGTTAGAGACGAGACTTCCCAATGAGCATGAAATTCACCCCAGACCTGGCCCTGGCCTCTCACTCTGACTTCTTGCCATGAAGTCTTGGATCAGTACTCACACATGGCAAGGTAGCTCAAGGGCCATTGCAGAAGCATCAGACTCTGGAGGTACTTAGGCTGCTTGAAATAAGGCATGATGCTCAGGAGCCTGAGGAAGACAAAGATCCCAGAACACTCTTCCAGCCAATGGTGCCACCAGTCTCTGGAAGCTCACTCGAGAGTGAATGCCTATGACCAGAAGGATTTCTACCTGCCTTCTCCCTTCTTTGTCCTGCCCCACACCTATGACCCACTGCAAGGGGCAGGCTTTGGAGTATCAAGGACTGCCCTATCAGGTTTGAGTCCTGGGCCCTGGCCATTTGCCCTTTGACTCGTTCCTGAGATTATTAAGACATCAGGATTAAGAAAGGTAAGAAGGACTGTCATCTAGTCTGAGTGACTCAGAGATAAAGGAAATACCTTTCACAGGCCACTCTGAGATTACAGAGGTTGTGGTCTCAAAGAGATGGCTGGTGGGAATGGAGCTCTGGGGGTTTGGGGGGGGGTAGGGAACACCTGGGATTAAGTTTTTGTTGAGATAGACTATTGCTCTGAGGCAACCTGGCTGAGGATGTCCCCCTCTTTTAACTTTTTGCTACAAAAATTTCCAAATATACACAAAACCGGAAAATGCAACAAATTATCTTTGTGCTCATGTTTTTTGTTCATCTTTAAGAACTATGAATATTTTGCCATACTTGTTTCATCTATTGCCCCATTCTTTATTTTTCCTTGGGGTATCTTAAAGCAATTCTAAGATATCATGTTATTTCACCCCTAAATACTTCACTATGCATATAAAAATATAAATGTTTTCTCCCAGAGAGATGCCAGTATCACCGTTAACAAATTTCATAATTCTTGAATAATACCTAATATCTGGTCCACCTTCGAATGCCTTTTTACAGTTGTTTAATTTGAATCAGGATCCAAACAAGGTTTACTGATTATATTTGAATGTTATGTCTCTTAAGTCTCTCTCTCTAAAATTTTTCATTGTAAAATAAAACTTAGATACAGAAAACTACTTAAAACAAATGTATGGCTTAATAAATTATTATTAGACAAATATCTTTCACTCACTACTACATCAAATCAAATGTGCCCCATTTCGATCACAACCCTCTTCCTCCTTCCAAAATAACCATTATTCTGGCATTTAGCATGATCTTTTCTTTGCATTTCTATGGTTTTATTACCCAAACATACTTCCTTAAAGATAATGGTTTAATCTTGCCTATTAAAAATTGATATGTTCCTTAAATTTTTCTTTTTAAAAACTTTGTATTTTGGAAAGTTTTAGTTTTATGGGAGAGTTGCAAAGATAGTATGGAAAGTCCCCTATACCCTCCACCCAGCTTCTTCTTATGTTAACATCTTATTTAACCATGGTATAGATCTCACAGCTAAGAAATCAATACTGGTACATTACTATTACCTCCAGACTTTATTAGAATTGCACTAATTTTTTTTCTACTCATGTCCATTTTCTGTTCCAGGATTCCATCAGATCTCACATTGCATTTAGTGATCATGTCTCTTTATTCTCCTTCAATCTGTGATAGCTTCTTGGTCTTTCCTTTTATAACCTTGGCATTTTTGAAGAGTTTAAGTCTGTTTTCATATACAGTTTTCCTCTCCATCCCTTTCTTTTCCTGACGTTATTTATCTCTTGAAAAACCCACATATGACCGAGAGAATTTCCCACAGCCTGGACTTTGTTTACTGCATGCTCGTGTTGTTCCTCTGTATTCCTACAGATTGACATCTGGATTCAAGGACTGGATTGGACTCTGGTTTGAGCCCTTTGGCAAGATCTAAATTTGCTTTTAATACAGAACAATCCTCCTTCCTACTGTCTTTTTTTTCCCATGCAATTGACCTGTTGAAGACTGTTCTTCCTTAGAGTCAGCTAGCCTTCCAAGCCTCAGCACCAGCTCCCCTAAGCAGGGGTGATGGTGTGGAGCTTTGTTCCTAGGTGAGTCCCAAATACAGGCTAAAATGGGAAGGGGGAAGTGAAGCCCTCATTCCTTTCTCTGACTTCTGTCTCTTACCTTTTTGTAACTTCATGCCCAATGAAGCAAATTGAGTTGTAGATTTGTTTTTATTTTTGTTTGTTTGTTTTTCACACCTGATGGATGGCTCTTTGCCTCTAAAGGGGTAGGGACTGTATCTAATTTGTCATTGCCTCTGGCCCTAAGGCCCTTAGTATTGAATGAATGATCAGCGAGTATCTTATTTGGAGATCTTGTGATCAGGACGGTTTTTATGGATAATGAAATCACAGGAGTCCTGTGGAGTAGTATAACCTGGAAACTTGAGTGGGGACCAAGAAGCTGTGCAGAAATAGAAGACAAGGGACACATTACAAAAAGGGAGAGGAAGAATGAAAGGGAAGGCAGCTGATGACCTTTGAGTTGGTTTGGCAAAAGACATGGAGGGCCTGCCCCACTCCAGGTCTTCCTGCTAATTGGATAACAGCCTGGCCCTTGAGCAAATGTTAGCGCTCAGGTATTGCAGCATCTCACCCTACATAGATGTCGACATCCCTAGGATTGAGGGCGGGGACTAGCCTCTGGCAATATAGGGGAGATTAGCATTCTGTCTTTCCATAATAGAATTTTCTGAGCCTACATCAACTCCCTCTCCATATTCTCTCATCTTTCTACATTGTCTTTTCCTGGATTAACTTTTAATAATTTGTGCATTTCCTCTCTATTTCTTTTTATTGCTTCTGAGAAAAAGGAGGTAAGCTGTCGAGAAGACACTCAAGCTACAGAGCTGATCCATACATATATTTTTCCTTTTAGCAGCCAATCCCATCCCTTGCTTTAATGTTTAAAATTTATGAACTTTCACATGATAATAGTTGTATTTTTTATATTCACTGATTGAGAGATACATAATAAACTCAAGCGCTATGGGTATACATCATGACAGTATACAACATGACATTTGAAAAAATATATGCAAACATATTTATTCATTCTATTTTTATAAATGATTATTTTCATTTATTTTTGAGACAGAGAGAGAGGCAGAGAGAGGGAGACAGATAATCCCTAGCGGGCTCGCCAGTACAGAGCCTGATGTGGAGCTTGAACTCACGAACTGTGAGATCATGAACTGAGCCGAAAGCCAGAGTCAGACGCTTAACTGACTGAGCCACCCAGGTGCCCCTTATTTATTCATTCTAGACAAATGCTTGTGTCATGCGGGAATTTCCAGAACCCTTGTGATAATTAAGTTACTCGTCCCACTCCCCAGAAGTTTGCCACTTAAAGGTTGGAAACAGTGGCTGTTCACTTTTTTCAAATTGGAAATTTATTGTTTTTCTTGATTATAAAGATAATCCACGTAAATTACAAATATTTCAGATTACTCAGTAAAGCATAAAGGGAACAAAAGTCACTCACAATCCCATCACCCAGAAATAACCAGTTATTGTTAACATCCTGGTATTTCTGTTTCTTGATTTTTTTTTCTGTACAAATATAGACATAGTGTCACTGTGAAATTTGGGCTCTTGAGTCCAACACATATAGGTCTGTATCTCAGCTCTGTCACTCAAGTGGACTATGGCAAATTACTTAACCTTTTCCTGCCTAGTTTCCTTATCTGTAAAAACATAAGTATAATACCTACTACACCTACACCATAGGGTTGTCATGAGGATAAAATAATAAATGTAAAGCACTTTTCTCAGTGCCTTGCTCATCTATATGCTTATATTTAAAGTTCAGTAAGTATTAGTTATTATGAATAATTATTAGCCAAACTGGAATCATATTCTATGTAGTGTGTTGTAAACTGCTTCTTCACCCAGCAGTATATTGTGGACATTTTTCATGTCAATTTTCTTCTCTGACATCATACATAGCATTTCATTGTATGGATATGGCATGATTCATTCAACTAATCTCCTATTATAGAGGAAGCACGAGTTTTCAGACATGCCATTTCCATTATCTGGTCAGACTTCTAGGTCCTCTAATAATGAAAGGTCACTGATCAGACACCCTCATGTATCTGCAGCTTTTTCAGTGGCACTGCTCAGTTTCCTTTCTTCCAATAGTTTTTAGGATTTATTAGTACAGAAAGTGGGATACTTTCTTGAGCCTCTGTCAACCTGGGAGGTGTCCAGGGAGCCTGGTCAGCAGAATCAGCCTCTCTTCTCCAAGGAGATGACTGGGTCTAAAGAGAGGGCTTGACCCCTTTTCTTCAAACAACTCAGGAAACAGGGTTTCATGAAGGCCCCTCACAAATCCTACTCAACCCAGTGGATCTGCCTCTTAGATTCACCTCAGCTCAAGCTCAGGGTATGTTTAAATGTAAGCCAAGTCCAGGGCTGTGATGATGCGTGGGAAAATGGAACTCGTAAGCTGGGATCACTGAAATCAGCCTGTACCCAGGGAAAATGAAGGTAAGAAATGTGTTTTACCAATATGTTGGTTTCTATGCTTTCATATTGTTTTATTTTTGAGAAAATGATTAATCTAGTCTCACCTGAATTAAGGGTGAGAGTGACTGAAGTTTCCTAAGCCGGGGACATTTTTGGTACGTTGGTTAGTCCTGGCCACCTTGAATTATATTGAAGAAAATGGAGTGATGGCCAAAAGAAATTAGGAAACCTGGGAATGTGAGAACTGGTTGGTAGTAAGCATACTGATCCTTTCTTTTCTTTCTCTTTTTTGTTAACATGACCTCACAGAATTACTCATGATCCTTGGCTAGTGACACACTCTTATCATTGTTTTATGGTTTCCCTCTTCTCTATCTATCTGTCTATATTTCTTGATTCATGTTTTTCCAGTAGGGATTTCCCTCTTGAGCACTGTATGAGACATACTGTCTTGTCCCTGGGTCACAACTGAGCAGCTAATTTGTCTGGTCTTGGCCTTCACTTCCTTTTCAGAGGCCTGAAGATATCTTCTTGATGCCAGAGCTTCAGCGATAGAGTTTTTCTTTTCCTTTTCTTCAGTCCCTGGCCTGGTAAGGATTTATCAGAGCAGCACCAAATCCTCAAATGAATTCTGTAACCATAGGATGTTGACAGCAAATAGGCAAAGCCGGTCATGGAGAAGGATGGACAGGCATCAATATTTCCCCAAGCCAATGGAGATCTAGATATCAGAAACAAGTTGAAGTTCTAAGATCTGGGACATCAACTGCATGTGGAGGTCAAAGCAGGAATAAACCAAAAGGCAAGGCCATTCCAAAAAGTGACATGGCCAGTGGAAACCATTCAATTCTAGTCCTAGGTCAAAGGTGAGTGGGGATCAGGAGGACAAGTGATCTTGACCTCTTTGTCCAGGTGATGAGAACAATCAGACAGGGATCTTGCCATTTCCCTCCCTTCTTTGGCATGCTGGTCCAGCTTGTCATGCAGTGTCACTAGCCAACCTCAGCTTATTCCCCAAGTGACATTGCCTGCCTCTGGCTATCTGCCTGTTCCTTCTAATCCTGTTTTGCATTCTAAACAATTGGATTAATTCATGCCGTATGGTGTGTGCAGAAATAGCTGATATGGGGGTGGCAGGGATCAAGGATTTGTTTAGTACAGTGTGATAGCTGTGGGAATGAAACCCAGAGTTTGCAAAGAAAGAAACTGTCATATCACAGAATATGGCAAGAGAAATGCTAACTGGGAAGCTGCTTCAGTTTCTCTAATATCATTGGACTCTGAGCAACTAAATCCATCAGTTTGAAGAGAAATGGTTTATTGACCACAAACTTTCTGGTGTCTATGCACCCTCAAGGGATTCTTTATAACTCACAAGTCCAGGCACAGGTAACAGCCATTTACCTCAGGCATTATATACCTGATACAGTAGTTTACCCCCATTGGCCCCTTGATGTTGCTGAAAGATCTTACTTTCCCACCCTTTTCACCTTTGGTGCCAGAGAGACTACAGGAGTCATAAAGTATAAAATTCTTCATCTTATCTTCTGGGAGAAGCTAGCTGGTGTGGCTTGCCTGTTTCAAGGCCCCACCTGTATCTGACAATGTATAGTACACTTACCAAAGTTACTGTAGCTGCTGGATGTGGGTACTGTGATTACTGTAGCTGATGGAGGGTTTCCCTCTCCACTGCAGGGTAGTGGTGAATTACATAAGCTTGTATTGTCCTGAACCTGTTATGAAAAACAAAACTTCGTGTATGGTTTATTCAGTTTATGGGAATGAGAGAACTGCCTGTCATGTCCCAAACACCATGACCTGCTTACATTTAGGAAGCAGGGAGATCTAGTAGGGGCCAAGATCTACAAGCTGAACCACAAATTGCGAGCTACAATGTCTCTAGGGAACGGAGGTACTAGAAATGAGAGAACAGGCTGAGAGTTACAATAGGGAATGGTGGGGATTGTGTTGAACTAGAAAGGCCTGCTCCTTCTAAAGAATTTCAAGGACACTTGGGTGGCTCAGCTGGTCAAGCCTCTGACTTCAGCTCAGGTCATGATCTTGCTGTGCCCGAGTTTGAGCCCTGCGTCGGGCTCTGTGCTGACAGCGCAGATTCTGTTTCAGATTCTGTGTCTCCCTCTCTCTCTCTCTGCCCCTCCCCCACTCACATGCTGTCTCTCTCTCTCTCTCTCTCTCAAAAATAAATAAGCATTAAAAAAATAACTTCAGAATTGGTTTGTCCAACTTTTTTGGTAAAAAAGTTCAAACATACAAGAAAGTTGAAAGAATAGGATAATACACATCTGTATATCATCTACCTCTGCAATTCAATGATTGTCAATATTTTACATATTTATTTTATCTTTCTATGTTTGAATGTATGTGCATATGTGTGTGTGTGTGTGTTTTCTTTTTCTGAACCGTTTTAAAATTTAAAAACAGCAACCACTGTACTGTGTAAACAAAACACTACTGCAAACAGATTTGGCCCAAGGGCTACTAATTTGTCACCACTGGGGAAGAACTGGTATGAAGAGCACATATCCAGTCAACATCAAGAAATCTGACACAAAACAAAGGGTGGAGCAGCAGAAAGAAGCATGGGATTCCAGCTTCATGCTTTTCAGATTTTTTCTTTGTATTATTGTGAAATATATCTCATGTATAAAAGAGTTGAAAGAATAATCATGAGAACGCATGTGTATATATCATCCAGCTAAAGAAGTAGTATTGCTGTCAGTAGCATCGAAGGCCCTTACATGACTCTCCCTAATATTCCCCTCATCCCCTCCCCCACCGTGAAAAACCATTATACTGATGAGTTTGTCTATTATTCTTTTGCTTTTATTGATAGTTGTATCATATATGTATGTATGTGTCCCTAAGCAATAAAACATTGTTTAGTTTTGCATATATATATATATATATATACATACATATACACACATATATGATATTCTGCTGTGGCTTGATTGTTTTCACTCAATACTAAGATTTTGAGATTAATCTTTGTTGATATATGTAGTTCTGTTTTCTATATTCTATTGTATGAATATGGATGGATATACCATAATTTATTCATTCATGCTCTTATTGATGGACATTTTGATTCTTTCCAGCTTGTTTTTGTTATTATAAACCATGCTTCCAGAACATTCTTTAAAAAATTTGTTTTAATATTTATTTATTTTTTGAAGAGAGAGCCAGAGAGCAAGAGGGGGAGGAACAGAGAGAGAAGGAGACATAGAATGTGAAGCAGGCTCCAGGCTCCGAGCTATCAGCACAGAGCCCAACGTGGGGCTCGAACCCACAAACTGTGAGATCATGACCTGAGCCTAAGTCGGACGCTTAAGAAACTGAGCCACCCAGGTGTCCCAATTTCCAGAACATTCTTATACATGCCTTCTGGTGCTCATGTGTAAAAGTTTCTCTAGGATATATGCCTAGGAGTGGAACTGCTGAATCATAGGTTCTGTGCGTATTCAGTTTTATTTTCAATGACTTTTTAATTTTGCCAATCAGTTTAGTGTTGAATGCTACCTTATTGTGGTTTTAACTTGTATTTCCCCAATTACCAAAGAGGTTGAACATCAGTTCATATATTAATGGGCCATATTTCTTCTGGAAAATACCTGCTATGTCTCTTACTCACTTTTCCAATGCTTGTTTTTCTTTTACTGCTTTGTAGGAGCTCTTTGACACAGTCCATATACTAATCCTTTGTTGGTTAGGTGGTGTGAATGTTAATATACCAATTTGTGGTAAGGTATAGAGGACATAGCCTCTGGAGTCAGACTGCCCAGGTTCAAATCCCAGCTCCACCCTTCATTAACTGTGATCTCAGCCAATTAACTTCTCTGTCCCTCAGTCTCCTTAAACTCTTTTAGCTTAATTTTTCTCATCTGTAGAATACCTAACTCATAGAGTTATTGTGCCAATTACAAGATTTAATATATGTAAAATACTTACAATGCACTTGGTCTGTAGTAATTAACATATAGATATAGACACAGATATAGATATAGGTATAGATAGTGTAGATATATAGAATGCTCCTCAAGGGTAGGGATTTTTTGTTTGTTTTAATTTGTTCATTGATTTATCCTAGGGACCATTAACAGTACCTTGCACACAGTAGGTGCTCAATAATATTTGTAGAATGAATGATTTTTCTCTTAGTTTGTAGATTGTCTTTTCACTTTCTTTAGAGATTTTTCAGTTATTAATTTTAATGTGGTTGAATTTATCAATCTTTTCCTTTAAGGTTTGTACTTTTTGTGTGTTGCTTAATAAATTCTTCCCCACTTTGTGGTTATAAGGAGATTTTTCTATATATTTTTCTAAAATTTTTAAAGTTTATTGTTCTTAAAATTTTCATAACTTTGAGGAAAAAGACAGGGATGCAAAACTAGCAGGTTTAGTTAGTTATAAAAAACTTACTCCACATGGGGTGCCTGTATGGCTCAGTCGGTGAGCATCCGACTTTAGCTCAGGTCATGATCTCATGGTTCGTGAGTTTGAGCCTGGCACCAGACTCCATGCTGACAGCTCAGAGCCTGGAGCCTGCTTTGGATTCTGTGTCTCTCTTTCTCTGCCTCCTGTTTCTCCCTTTCTCTGCCTCTCCCCGACTTGTGCTCTCTCTGTCTCTCTCAAAAATAAGTAAACATTAAAAAAATTAAAAAAAAAAAGAAAACTTACTCCACAGAAGTTGATCTGAATGCTTTTCAGTCTGTAAATGGGACGGGGCTAAGCCTCTTAGCTCCTCTTCAATCTCCTTCTCTTATGTTTTTAGTTTCAGGGCTGAGTCTTCCAGCTTAGCCATCCCCTCCTTACCTCTGTTGTCTCATGTTTTCTCCATTCCTTGAAGTAAAATATTAGTAGAAAGACTTAAGGGAAGTCTATTTTATATATCATTCATTCATTTGATAAATATTTATTGTGTGCCAACGATGTTTTTTAAAAAAATTTTAAATGTTTATTTATTTTTGAGAGAGACAGAGTGTGAGAGGGGGAGGGGCAGAGAGGGAGGGAGACACAGAATCTGAAGCAGCCTCCAGGCTCCAAGCTGTCAGCACAGAGCCCGACGCGGGGCTTGAACCCACGAACCGCGATATCATGACCTGAGCTGAAGTCGGAAACTTAACCGACTGAGCCACCCAGGCTCCCCACCAACTATGTTTTCATGCAATGTTCTAAGTACTGGGGTTATAGCAGCCGTGAGCTAGACAAAGTCCCTGTCTTCATGATGCTTATATTGTAGGGAGGGAAGACAATGACAACAACAACAGCAGCAGCAAAAAGATATATAAGCCAAGTGGTGATGCATTCTGTGAAGTACAATAAATCAGAGTAAGGGGGGTGGGAAATGGGCTGCCATTTTAGGTAGATGGGTCAGGGAAGGCATGTGGCCCTCCAGGAGAAGAGCCATTCCAGACAGAGCATCCAGCAACTACAAAATCCCTGAGGCAGGAGCATACTTGTTCAAAAAATTTATCCAAGAAACAGCAAGGAGGTCAGTGTGGTTGGAGTGGAGTTAGCAACAAGAAAAAAAAAGTAATAGGAAGTAGAGTCACAGAGGTGGTGGTAGTATTAATCATGGTAAGTCTTTGAGGAAATAAATAATTTTGGCTCATCAATGGCTGCCTGTTGTGTAGAATCAAAGCCTGGAGTGGATTCTTATTATGGTCTCCTGGTCTCTAGTTTATCTTCCCTTCTATACTACTATCCATTTAATCTTTTGAAAATTCCTTTTGTACTTCTCACTTTCAGGTGCTCTCTGTTGCTTGTAAGATAAAGGCCAAATTACACAGTCTCTAAAACCTCACCCATGCTGTTCCCTCCACCTGGAACACCTCCTACTTCTTCTTTGTTCAAGGTCACATGACAAATACAGTCAAGACAAGAAGCCAGTTGTTTTGACTCCCAGTGGTAATAATCAGAGCTTGTTAGAACTAGAATGATTTGTATTAGTTAGAATGTAGGTTCAGTGCATGTGACAGAGATCCAAAGTAAAATGTAGGCTAAATAAGGTAAATATATATTTCTCTCTCTTTTGGACACCGTGAGATGTCTGAACTGTTGTGCAGGTCTTCTCATTGAAGCTGTCAAGGGCCCAGGCCTCTCCATCCCTCACTTGAGTTGTCTTCATTTGCGTCATCAAAAATGGCTCATCTCCCTGGACTACTGTAGCAGCCTTTTAATGATCTCCATGTTTTGGTATTTGCTGTTTTCAATTATATTTTTCACAAGGCAGCCAGAGGAAGTCTCCTAAACTGCAAACCAGATTTTGCCATTCCCCTGTTTAAAACCAATGATGAATATCTTCTAGTGATGGAGATCTGGAGACAGCTCTAGAGTGATTTCCAGGATGTATTTAAGTGAAAAAAGAAAGATACAGAATAGGGGCGCCTGGGTGGCTCAGTCAATTGAGCGACCAACTTCGGCTTAGGTCAAGATCTCACGGTCCATGAGTTTGAGCCCTACATTGG
The DNA here is from genome assembly GCA_028646485.1 of Cryptoprocta ferox. Lineage (NCBI taxonomy): Eukaryota > Metazoa > Chordata > Mammalia > Carnivora > Eupleridae > Cryptoprocta > Cryptoprocta ferox. Next base: position 57,522,123 of record CM053579.1, read on the forward strand.
GCTCTGTGCTGACAGCTCAGAGCCTGGAGCCTGCTTTGGGTTCTGTGTCTCCCTCTCTCTCTGCCCCTCCCCTGATTATGCTCTGTCTCTCTCTGTCTCTCAAAAATAAACATTAAATTTTTAAAAAATAAAATAAAAAATAAAAAATAAAGATACAGAATAGTGTATACAGTAATGTAAACTTTTGTCAAGAAGGAAGGGATACAAATACATCCATATACACACAAATGTTTCTAATTGTAAGAAGACCTCTAGAAAAAACCCTCAAAATATCAAAAATGCTTGCCTGTAGGGAGAGAGAAGGAACAGGTCAGAGGGGTTAGAGTTGGAAGTGAGACTTATCAATATACTTCATTTGTGAACTAATAAGTGTGAATGGAATGATAGAAATAGGAAAACATTATTGTACAACCTCTGATGAAATAATTGTGTCCTGAAATAACTGTCATTGACTGCCAAAATCACGGTGTAAAAGGTTGATGTGGGATGTTATGATGAAAAGATTAGGTTATCAGCACACATATTTTGGGTCAAACTTAGAAGCGCTATAAGGAAGATAACCCCAATGTGCCGTCCCTACTTATATCTACTTTTAAGTATTCTCCCCTCCAAAGGTGAACCTTAATCCAAACAAGCCTGTGGCTAGCTTCCAGTTTATAGAAAATAAGAGAAATAACGGAAAAAGTTAAAAGACACCATGAGGAAGCTAACAGACAAATCCAGAATATGGGACTTTATATAGGACAGTGATCTAAGTTTAATTTTTTAATTTTTTAATGTTTGAGAGAGAAACAGCATGAGCAGTGGAGGGGCAGAGAGAGAAAGGGAGACACAGAATCCAAAGTAGGCTCCAGGCTCCGAGCTGTCAGCACAGAGCCCAACACTGGGCTGGAACTCAAGGACTGTGAGATCATGACCGCCGAAGTCGATGCTTAACTGGCTGAGCCACCCAGGCGTCCCAGTGATCTATTTTCTTTAAAAAGTCAATGGTATAAAAAAAATGGAGGAGTGAAGAGGGAGTCCTGCTCTAGGTTAAAATAAGTTATTGAAAATAATTTAAAATATACAGCCACCCTGGAAAACAGTGTGGAGGTTCCTCAAAAAATTAACAGTAGAACTCCCCTATGACCCAGCAATAGCACTGCTGGGGATTTACCCAAGGGATACAGAAGTGCTGATGCATGGGGGCACATGTACCCCAATGTTCGTAGCGGCACTTTCAACAATAGCCAAATCATGGAAAGAGCCTAAATGTCCATCAACTGATGAATGGATCAAGAAGATGTGGTTTATACATACAATGGAATACTACATGACAATGAGAAAGAATGAAATCTGGCCATTCGTGGCAACATGGATGGACCTCGTTGGTGTCATGCTAAGCGAAATAAGTCAGGCAGAGAAGGAGAGATACCATATGTTTTCACTCATAGGTCTAACAGGAGAAACCTAACAGAGGATCATGGGGAGGGGAAGGAGGAAAAAGAGTTAGGGAGAGGGAGGGAAACAAAGCACGAGAGACTCTTGAATACTGAAAACAAACTGAGGGCGGAAGTGGGAGGGGGAAAAGGGAAGGGGGGTGATGGTCAAGGTGGAGGACACTTGTGGGGAAAAGCACTGGGGGTTATATGGAAACCAACATGACAATAAACTATAATAAACAAAAAGAAAATAATTTAAAACAGAGCTCAAATATCACTTGACTGATGGATGGATAAAGAAGATGTGAGATGCGCGCGCACACGCACACACACACACAATGGAATCAGCCATCAAAAAGAATGAAATCCTGCCATTTGCAACAATGGGGATGGAGCTAGAGTGTATTATGCTAAGTGAAATAAGTCAGTCAGAGAAAGATAAATACCGTATGATTTCACTCATGTGTGGAATTTAAAAAACAAAACATGAACATATGAGAAGGGAAAAAAAGAAGAGAAAAAAAACAAATCACAAGAGACTCAACAACAGGGGACAAACTGAGGGTTGCTGGAGGGAGGTGGGTGAGGGATAGGCTAGATGGGTGATGGGTATTAAGGAGGGCACTTGTTATGATGAGCACCAGTTGTTGTATATAAGTGATGAACCACTGAATTGTACTCCTGAAATCAATATTGTACTGTATATAAACTTACTAAAATTTAAATTAAAAAAAGACTATAGAAAAACACAATAAATAGGAATTATGAATAAAGAAACAAATAAATAAAATAATTGAAAATATATTTACATCATAAACCAACAATAAAAAACATTTTGAGGGGCGTCTGGGTGGCTTAGTCCATTAAGCGTCTGACTTTGGCTCAGATCATGATCTCACGGTTCACGAGATGATCACTTGTCGGGCTCCGTGCTGACAGCTCAGAGCCTGCTTGGGATCCTCTCTCCCTTGCTCTCTGCCCCTCCCCAACTGTGCTTTCTCTTTCTCAAATAAATAAAGTTAAAAATTAAAAAAAAAACATTTGAAAGCAATGAGGGAAATTTGACTATGGAGTAAGTATTAGATGGTACTAAAGAATTATAGTTAATTCTTTAGGTGTGATAATAACTTTATTGTTATCTAAGAAAATGGTCATTATTTTACATGTGACCCACATAAAATGAAATTTACTTTATGACACTTCAGCTTAAAAAACACTTTGGAATAGATGAAGCAAGCAGCAGTATCTTTTTGAAATTGATTAACTTATTTGAAATAATCTCTCCACCCAACGTGGGGCTCAAACTCACTACCCGGAGATCCAGAGTTGCAAACTCCACCGACTGAGCCAGCCAGAAAGTGGCAGTTCCATGACAACTGTCGAATCTAGGTGATAGTTTATAAAGGTTCACTATACTATGATTTCTGGTTTTATATATGTTTACAATTTTCCATACCAAAAATAATTGTAACCCTTCCAACAACTCCTCATCTCACGTAGTAAAATATCCAAAAGCATCACATTGGCCTACGGGGTCCTACTTGATCTAGCTCCTGTCACTTTTCGTACCTTATCTTCCTTTCTCTCCCTGTTCATTCCGCTCCATCCAGTTACCAGGAAATCTTGCTGTTCCCTGAACCTGCCAAGTAGATTTCCTCTCAGGTGTTTGTCCTTACTGGTCCCTCTGCTGGGACTGTTTTTCCTCCAACGTTAACATGACTGGCTGCCTCACCTTAATCAGATCTCTATCCAAATAATACCTTTGCAGGGAACACCTCCTTTACCAGCCTCACTGAAGTAGGACTCCCCATCACACACTGATCCCTTATTAGCCTTATTTTTCTTCATGGCACATATCACTATCTGATGGTGTTGCTTGCTTGCTTGTTTATCTGTCTCCCCCAACTAAGATGTAGGCTCTGAGACAGCAGGGTCTGTTTTATTCACTGCTACAATGCCAGCATCTAGAACAGTGCCTGTCACATAGTAAGAACTCCATAGCCAGTTGTTAAAATATTGAAAGAATAGTGTTCCGGTAGCTTGAAAGCACTAGTGATGCGGGACAAATAACAATTTAGGCTGACACATTTGCTGAACTGCTAGTCCTCTAGGAACAACCTGTGCCATAATGACCTGTATATGTCATATGGTGTGAGAGATCCTGGGGATAAAAAGTGAGGCATCTCCCAGACTCTGCTTGTCTTCAGGGAGGACGTGTTTGCACAGATGCTTTTGGGCTGTGTGACCTGGCTTACCTCCAGGCAGTTGGGTTTGTCAAGGGGGTGGAGTACCCTTCCAGCTATTCCTGTAAACTCTTTGTTTTCTGACTCACCCATTCCTTGTCCTAGGCCATCCCTAAGCTGAGTTTTCTTCCAGTTACTGGGGAAGAGAGAAAAGTTGATTATTAAGATAAGGCTCCATCAGCTCCTGAGATCCAGAGATTAGGCTCTAAAAATGTCTTAGTTTTTCCTCAGACATTATGCCTTGAGACTGGTGATTTCTGTCATGGAGGTCCAAGAAATGGTGGGCTCCGTATGATAGCCTTGGATCTGGGGGCAGCAGTGAGTCTGAAGATCTTCTCCCTCCCCCAGCAAGGAACATTCTCCATCTAGTTTCACTCCAACCCCTCACCATTGTCCCTCCTGACACTTTCATTATGCAGCCACTGGTCAGTACTGAGCTTGGATCTGTGGCAAGTGGGGGAAGCCTGTTCAGGGATGCCTGTGCAGAGACCTAATTCTTCAGCTCTACAAATTCTGATGGACCTTGACTTTGCTGCACACTCAGACAATAGTGTTGTGCCATTGGGTTGGGGTCTTACTTTGTCCTAGAAAGCACCAGGGCCAAGCAGACATCTTTCAGCTTTCTTATTTAAGTAACTTCCTAGCTAACACAAGTACTATTCTATTTTAATATATGAATATTTATAATGTCTTTTAACATCTAGTTTTGCTACTTCCTCCACATAACTCTTAGTTTTCAAAAATTGCCTGGATTTTTTTTTATTTATAGTTTATTGTCAAGTTGGTTTCCATATAACCCCCAGTGCTCTTCCCCACAAGTGCCCTCCTCCATGTCCATCACCCCCCTTCCCATTTCCCCCTCCCCCTTCAGCCCTCAGTTTTTTTCAGTATTCAAGAGTCTCTCATGATTTGCCTCCCTCCCTCTTCCTAACTCTTTTTCCCCCCTCCCCCTCCCCATGGTCCTCTGTTAGGTTTCTCCTGTTAGACCCATGAGTGAAAACATATGATGTCTATCCTTCTCTGCCTGACTTATTTCGCTTAGCATGACACCCTCCAGGTCCATCCACGTTGCCACGAATGACCAGATTTCATTCTTTCTCATTGACATGTAGTATTCCATTGTATAGATAAACCACATCTTCAGTTGATGGACATTGAGGCTCTTTCCATGATTTGGCTATTGTTGAAAGTGCCACTACGAACATTGGGGTACATGTGCCCTTATGCATCAGCACTTCTGTATCCCTTGGGTAAATCCCCAGCAGTGCTATTGCTAGGTCATAGGGGAGTTCTACTGTTAATTTTTTGAGGAACCTCCACACTGTTTTCCAGAGCGGCTGTACCAGTTTACATTCCCACCAACAGTGTAGGAGGGTGCCCATTTCTCCACATCCTTGCCAGCATCTATAGTCTCTTGATCTGTTCATTTTAGCCACTCTGACCGGCGTGAGGTGGTATCTCAGTGTGATTTTAATTTGTATTTCCCTGATGATGAGTGACGCTGAGCATCGTTTTGTGTGTTTGTTGTCCATCTGGACGTCCTCATTGGAGAAGTGTCTATTCATGTCTTCTGCCCATTGATTCACTGGATTATTCGTTTTTCGGGGGTGGAGTTTGGTGAGTTCCTTGTAGAGTTTGGATACTAGCCCTTTATCCGATATGTCATTTGCAACTATCTTTTCCCATTCTGTCGGTTACCTATTAGTTTTCTTGATTGTTTCCTTCGCAGTGCAGAAGCTTTTATCTTGATGAGGTCCCAATAGTTCATTTTTGCTCTTGATTCCCTTGCCTTTGGAGATATGTCGAGTAAGAAATTGCTGCGGTTGAGGTCAAGGAGGTTGTTTCCTGCTTTCTCCTCTAGGGTTTTGATGGTTTCCTGTTTCACATTCAGGTCCTTCATCCATTTTGAGTTTATTTTTGTGTATGGTGTAAGAGAGTGGTCTAGTTTCATTCTTTTGCATGTTGTTGTACAGGTCTCCCAGCACCATCTGTTAAAGAGGCTGTCCTTTTCCCATTTCCTGCATTGTCAAAGATTAATTGGCCATATATTTGTGGGTCCAATTCTGGGTTCTCTATTCTATTCCATTGGTTTATGTGTCTGTTTTTGTGCCAATACCATACTGTTGATGATGACAGCTTTGTAGTCGAGGCTAAAGTCTGGGATTGTGATGCCTCGCGTTTTGGTTTCCTTCTTCAATATTACTTTGGCTATTCAGGGTCTTTTGTGGTTCCATAGGAATTTTAGGATAGTTTGTTCTAGCTTTGCAAAGAATGCCAGTGCAATTTTGATTGGGATTGCATTGAATGTGTAGATTGCTTTGGGTAATAATGACATTTTAACAATGTTTATTCTTCTGATCCATGAGCATGGAATGCTTTTCCATTTCTTTGTGTCTTCTTCAATTTCTTTCATAAGCTTTCTATAGTTTTCATCATACAGATCTTTTACATCTTTGGTTAGGTTTATTCCTAGGTATTATATGGTTTTTCGTGCAATTGTGAATGGGATCAGCTTCTTGATTTTTCTTTCTGTTCCTTCATTATTGATGTATAAAAATGCAACCGATTTCTGTACATTGATTTTGTACCCTGCCACTTTGCTGAATTCATGGATCAGTTCTAGTAGGCTTTTGGTGGAGTCGGTCGGGTTTTCCGTAGAGTATCATGTCATCTACGAAAAGTGAAAGTTTGACTTCATCTTTGCCAATTCTGATGCCTTTTATTTCCTTCTGTTGTCTGATTGCTGATGCTAGGACTTCCAGCACTATGTTAAGTAACAGTGGTGAGAGTGGACATCCTTGTCGTGTTCCTGATCTCAGGGGGAAAGCTCTCA